>SJYA01002331.1:1861104-1947901 GCA_006410615.1 Neotragus moschatus
CATAAGATGAGGAGGAAATGAGCTTTGCCCCAGATACGGTGGTGAAGCTGAGCTAATCTTTGCTTCTGTCTTTGGGAATTCGCTTGCCTGTTGACCCAGCTGCCCTACACATGCTCACAAAAACCTTCTGCCAAACTTCATTAGCCATTTAGGCTCCTGCAGTGCTATTCTGAGTCCTTTATTTTCTGGCATTAATTTAAAGCAACATTTTCTCACCTCTGTCGGCACGCTGCCACGAGTTAGAGGCTTAAAACAATGAATTGCAATGGATTTTGTCACAAATGGCTTAAAATCAAAATGTTTGGTTTCACCTCCTGTTTCATTTCCAAATGATGAACAGCAGCTGCCTGTAGCGCCTGTTAGGAAGGACTCAGACCATTCCCAGGCTAAACAAGAATAAAACAAAAAACAATGCTGAAGAAACACCATGGCCTTATTAATTAATATCTTTTGTTAATGAGTTATGGATGTCTGCCTTGGGCATGAAATCAAGGGCTGATGGCACATCTGACACCACAAATGTAAAAACACACTTTCTCTTTGACTCCAAAGAAGCAAATTGGTGGGAACTCCATGTGGTAAAGTATGGCAACAATAAGTTATTGTTTATGGAATGACACTCTGAGCTAGGGGTTTTCCATACACAATACATCTTACAGAAACTGCCCAATTATCAGGACAGTTTTAGTTGCAAGTGTCAGATAACCAACTCACACTAGTTTAAGCATAAAGGGAGTCATGCAAAGGGAATTATTTGAATTCATGGAACTAAGAGAACTGAATGCATGCTTAGAATCACAGGAACCATCCTCCACAACCAGCTTCAGAAACTTCCTCTCTATAGCTCTCATTTTTACTTATCTCTTTTTGTCTTTGCCTGTGCCTCACATTTCCCCCTACTGTAAGTAGGCTTGTTCCATGTGAAGAGGAACACGGTTGCCGTTTACTCAATGAATATAAAGTGTTACTTCCTTCAACATGGGTATGTCAATCCCAGGGAAAAGTTATTTTTGGACTGTTTGGGTCACATGACCAACCTGTGACCCAATCGCTATTCCCAGAGGCTTTGAGCAGAAGTGGGTTATGTTCCCATCCTTTGGGATGGAAGAGAAGAAAGGTTAAAAAGTCAGGTCAAATAGGCTGATATAACAAGGCCACTGTGAATAGTTGTGCAGGTCACACGCTGCACAAGGGCTCCAGTAGAGGGGCTAAAAAGGAAATAGAAGCCTGCCCTGTGCTCTACTCAGTAAGCCACGCACTCTAGCCCCAGAAACATCTGTTAGAAGAAGGAGTGCCTTTTCCTGATTTATACAAAGCTTTCAAACAAGCCAGTATCAGCCCTGAGCAAGACCAACAGTTGCTGCTGGCCACTGCAAACTCATTTATACAATGAGGAAGGAGAGATCCGTACAGATAAAGTGACTTCCCCCAAGTGTATATTTCAGGGTATTTTGTTGTTCAGTTACTCATTCATGTCTGACTCTGCAGCCCCACCGACTGCAGCACGCTAGGCTTCCCTGTCTTTCGCTGTCTCCCAGAGTTTGTTCAAACTCATGTCTGTTGAGCTGGTAATTCCATCCAACCATTTCATCCTCTGTCGTCCCCTTCTCCACCTGCTTTCAGTCTTTCCCAGCATCAGGGTCTTTTCCAGTGAGTCAGTTCTTCACATCAGGTAGCCGAAGTATTGGAGCTCAGCTTCAGCACCAGACCTTCCAATGAATATTTAGGGTTGATTTCCTTTAGGACTGACTAGTTTGATCTCTTTGCTCTCCAAAAGACTCTGAAGAGTCTTCTCCAGCACCACAGTTTTTGAACATGAATTCTTCCATGCTCAGCCTTCTTTATGCCCCAAATTCTCACATTTGTGCATGACTACTGGAAAAACCATAGCTTTGACTATAGGTACCTTTGTTGTCAAAGTGATGTATCCACTTTTTAATACGCTATCTAGATTTGTCATAGCTTTTTTTCCAAGGAGCAAGCATGTTTTAATTTCATGGCTACAGTCACCATCCACAGTGATTTTGGAGCCCAAGAAAATAAAACTGCAGGGTATAGTATAATCAGGATTTGAATCCAGGTTTGTCTGGCTCCAAAGCCCATGCTTTCACCATAAGAACCCATGCAGCCAATTGTGGGAAGAGTAGCACTCACCAGTCTCCTAACAACACAAGGAAGAAGTGAGAGAAGTTGATTCTTTGTGCCTCTTCTCTTTGAAAACCCAGCTAACCCCACGGGAGCAGACAGTCTAACCAAGAAATTCAAGCCAAACCCAGGACAAGACACTTCACAAACGCTGTATTTGCAAACAGCTTTGAGAGTCATGGCGTTTCCCTTAAAGAGGTAATTTCTTGCTTGGAACAGTGAGAAATTAGATGCAATCTGTTTTGATTTCTTCCCAATTTAGGACACGCTTTAGTGACCAATCTGAAGACATGCCAGCATCCTTCTGTCTCGAGGATATGTTAGCTTGGTTTATGTCTCTGTTCATAAAGGAAATCTAAATCATCCAGCAGGAAAAGCGGCCCAGGATTTATATGGCAAGTGTGAAGACAGGCTGAGCTGCCTCTTTCTGGTTATTATTAATAATAATAATAATTACCATTCACTGGGCATTTACTACATGTCCTGCCTGGTACATGAGCCATCCATCACCACACAGCCCTATGAGAAAGTCAGGGTGGAGGGTATTTTAGCTACTCAGCATCTGAATACCCTTCCTGTTGGGGGAAAATCACCCACTAGGAGATTCTTGGTGGGCCTGGGGCCCCTCTCGTTCCACAGAACCAGCAGAGACCAGAACTCCAAGAGCTCCCCAGTATCCTTCCTGGATATGGCTTTTTTGCTTAAACTACCCAATGTCTGTTTTTGTTATTTCCATCCACACACTCTGCTGCATAAAGTTGTTGTTAATCCCCATCTCACAGATGAAACCCTGAGACTTAGAGTACAGGACCTGATTTTGTTTAACTTTTTGTTTTTTAAAATTTAATTATTTACTGATTTGTTTTGGCTGCACTGGGTCTTCACTGCCGCATTCTTTCCCTCGTTGCAGAGAGCGGGGACTACTCTTCGTTGCAGCGCGCGGGCTCCCATTGCAACGGCGTCTCTTGTTGGGGAGCACGGGCTCTAGGCACTCGGGTTACGCAGCTGTGGTGCACTGGCTTAGTTGCCTGTGCCATCTTGCCAGACCAGGGATCGAACCCATGTCCCCTGCCTCGGCCGGTGCACTCGTAACCCCTGGACCACCAGGGAAGTCGAAGGCTTGGTTTTAAACATTTGAAAAGCTCTAGAGGGCAAAGCAGAGTTCCAGAGATGCGCTGGAGAGCCATCATGCGGTCAGCACGAGCATCGCTTTGTCGTCTGATTGACTTGGAGACAAACACCAGCTTCATCACTCAACGACGAGGGACTTCCGGCAAGTCACTTCATCTCTCTTTCTACCTCCATCTCTTCCTCCAAAAACTGCAGAGAGTGGTGCCAATAATGTGGAGTTCTTGAGAGCATTAAAAGAAGCCATGTGTGTACTGCTCTCAACCCAGCATTCAGCCCGTAGACAGCACGCAACCTACGGAACCGACCCATCTGTTATTACTTGTGTCCTGTTTCTATCATAATTATGTTGTAAGCGGTGTTTATCTCTATCTGACCATCTAGTAAGACTCTATCTGTTTTATTTGTCATCCTCTCTCCCCTAGAATCATGGCTGTAGGAAATGGAGTGTGGGGTGAGCAATACCGCCGCCAGGGTATCCTTGACTAGAGGAGTGGGGGTGGGGTGACTTCTGAAACCAGCCACCATGGCTCAGGTTCTCTCTGTGTCTCAGGAGGGCCCTGGCACGGACCAGCAGAGGCACGGCCTGTGCTCATTGATCACACTAATGATGATAGATTTCCGCCCCTTTGCCACCTGATCACCAGCTGCCCCGGGTTTTATCACCGTTTCCCAGGGCAGAGCAGACCACCCCCAACTCCCTCTCCCGCCCATGAGGGCCTTTTTGTCTTACTCTATGTCACCCAGAACAGAGCCAATTAAAGAACTCATTCATTTCTCCACCCTCCACCCCTTTAATTACAAACAGTGCTGAGAGTTGAATAACACAGAACAAAAGACGGATTTATTTACCCCAGGACATAAACAAGATTATCAGAAACCAGCATTCAGAAGCCCCAAGCCCCTGGGAGAATTTTAATTTGCTGACCCCTGCCTTACAGAAATCTCAGGTCTTTCCACATAATTATAAAACCCCAAGAGTTCTGCCGGCTTGAATTATTTGTTGGCACACGTTCACCACCCTGGCTCCTTCCTCTCACTGGCCAATTATGAACATCTCTGTTGGGGCTGTAAACCAGGCTCTTATGAGAAAATGCAGGAAGCCCGATAGAAATTCTCTTTTCCTGGTGAAATGTTCCTACTGTAGGCCACCAGGAGTGACTGAGGTATATTAACAAGAGCAAGGAGGGGGCAAAATTACATTGGTTAGTATGTGTTTGGTTACAAATCATTTAACCTCACATCAAAATGTCATTAAGCCCAAAAGGGAATCTGTTGGCTCCTGTAATGAAAGCATCCACTATTGAAGAAATTTTCGAGCTCAGCTCAGTTCAGGGGCTTTAAGCATGTCATCGGGCATCCCTGGTGGCTCAGTGGGTAAAGAATCCGCCTGCAGCGCAGGAGATGCAGGAGACATGGGTTCAATCCCTGAGTCAGGAATATCCCCTGGAGGAGGGCATGGCGACCCACTCCAGTATTCTTGCCTGAAGAATCCCATGGAAGAGGAGCCTGGTGGGCTACAGTCCGTAGGACTGCAAAGAGTCAGACATGACTGAAGCGACTGAGCGCGACATGGCAAGCATGTCATCAGGCTCAATCTCTGTATCTCCCCGTCCTCTTTGTTGGCAACTCTCTCATAGGAAAGATGGTCCCTGTTACTCCAAGCTTCCAAACTATCNATTTTGTTTAACTTTTTGTTTTTTAAAATTTAATTATTTACTGATTTGTTTTGGCTGCACTGGGTCTTCACTGCCGCATTCTTTCCCTCGTTGCAGAGAGCGGGGACTACTCTTCGTTGCAGCGCGCGGGCTCCCATTGCAACGGCGTCTCTTGTTGGGGAGCACGGGCTCTAGGCACTCGGGTTACGCAGCTGTGGTGCACTGGCTTAGTTGCCTGTGCCATCTTGCCAGACCAGGGATCGAACCCATGTCCCCTGCCTCGGCCGGTGCACTCGTAACCCCTGGACCACCAGGGAAGTCGAAGGCTTGGTTTTAAACATTTGAAAAGCTCTAGAGGGCAAAGCAGAGTTCCAGAGATGCGCTGGAGAGCCATCATGCGGTCAGCACGAGCATCGCTTTGTCGTCTGATTGACTTGGAGACAAACACCAGCTTCATCACTCAACGACGAGGGACTTCCGGCAAGTCACTTCATCTCTCTTTCTACCTCCATCTCTTCCTCCAAAAACTGCAGAGAGTGGTGCCAATAATGTGGAGTTCTTGAGAGCATTAAAAGAAGCCATGTGTGTACTGCTCTCAACCCAGCATTCAGCCCGTAGACAGCACGCAACCTACGGAACCGACCCATCTGTTATTACTTGTGTCCTGTTTCTATCATAATTATGTTGTAAGCGGTGTTTATCTCTATCTGACCATCTAGTAAGACTCTATCTGTTTTATTTGTCATCCTCTCTCCCCTAGAATCATGGCTGTAGGAAATGGAGTGTGGGGTGAGCAATACCGCCGCCAGGGTATCCTTGACTAGAGGAGTGGGGGTGGGGTGACTTCTGAAACCAGCCACCATGGCTCAGGTTCTCTCTGTGTCTCAGGAGGGCCCTGGCACGGACCAGCAGAGGCACGGCCTGTGCTCATTGATCACACTAATGATGATAGATTTCCGCCCCTTTGCCACCTGATCACCAGCTGCCCCGGGTTTTATCACCGTTTCCCAGGGCAGAGCAGACCACCCCCAACTCCCTCTCCCGCCCATGAGGGCCTTTTTGTCTTACTCTATGTCACCCAGAACAGAGCCAATTAAAGAACTCATTCATTTCTCCACCCTCCACCCCTTTAATTACAAACAGTGCTGAGAGTTGAATAACACAGAACAAAAGACGGATTTATTTACCCCAGGACATAAACAAGATTATCAGAAACCAGCATTCAGAAGCCCCAAGCCCCTGGGAGAATTTTAATTTGCTGACCCCTGCCTTACAGAAATCTCAGGTCTTTCCACATAATTATAAAACCCCAAGAGTTCTGCCGGCTTGAATTATTTGTTGGCACACGTTCACCACCCTGGCTCCTTCCTCTCACTGGCCAATTATGAACATCTCTGTTGGGGCTGTAAACCAGGCTCTTATGAGAAAATGCAGGAAGCCCGATAGAAATTCTCTTTTCCTGGTGAAATGTTCCTACTGTAGGCCACCAGGAGTGACTGAGGTATATTAACAAGAGCAAGGAGGGGGCAAAATTACATTGGTTAGTATGTGTTTGGTTACAAATCATTTAACCTCACATCAAAATGTCATTAAGCCCAAAAGGGAATCTGTTGGCTCCTGTAATGAAAGCATCCACTATTGAAGAAATTTTCGAGCTCAGCTCAGTTCAGGGGCTTTAAGCATGTCATCGGGCATCCCTGGTGGCTCAGTGGGTAAAGAATCCGCCTGCAGCGCAGGAGATGCAGGAGACATGGGTTCAATCCCTGAGTCAGGAATATCCCCTGGAGGAGGGCATGGCGACCCACTCCAGTATTCTTGCCTGAAGAATCCCATGGAAGAGGAGCCTGGTGGGCTACAGTCCGTAGGACTGCAAAGAGTCAGACATGACTGAAGCGACTGAGCGCGACATGGCAAGCATGTCATCAGGCTCAATCTCTGTATCTCCCCGTCCTCTTTGTTGGCAACTCTCTCATAGGAAAGATGGTCCCTGTTACTCCAAGCTTCCAAACTATCAGCTCCTAGAATAGAGTCTCGCTGGATCACCTGAACCAATCACTGTGCCCCCTGGAGGACAATGTATACCCATTGGCTAGATCGGGGTCACGTGCCCAATCTTGTATCTGGAATATGAGGCCAATCCTATCTGAAGCATCTGGACTGAGGGTGTCAGAGTGGTGAGTCCCCCTACCCCTCTCCCCCCTCAAAAATTTGGGATGCTCTTCCCAGAAGAAGGGAGATGGGTGCAGGGCTGATAAAAACAATGAATATCCATCTGAGTACTCCTCTGGGATTAGGGGGTGCAGAGCACACCACAGTCTTCCTGGGAAAATTTTAAAATGGTCAGTTTAGTATCTGTTACAGGTTGTTGAATGGTGTCTAGGAAAACAGGCACAATGACAGTATTAAAAGTTTCCAAATGATGAGTGCCTACAGTGTAACAAGCCCCTTATATTGTTGCCATTTCAGTCCTCAACCCATATCATTATCCCAACTTTACAGATGTGAAGTCGGAGGCTTTGGGGGATTAATCAACTGGTCAAGGTCACATGGCTAATAAGTCAAAGCTATGATTCAAACTTGCGACACCGATTAGAACCCAAAGTCCAGGCTTCTTTCCTTAAAGTGAAAGGCTACTAGGACAGACTTCAGAATATTTCCAATTCAACTCCAGACTTTACCACAGGGATAAGTGACCCCTCTTCCACTAACTTCCAGTCAAGAATATTGTCACCCATGTTGATCTTAAGGCATCAACATCTCCGTTTCAAATAACCATCTTAATAGTAAAGGTACTAGTACCATCATAACAACAAACAGCTGAGGCAGTAGCCATCATTTGCTGGGGATGTGCTACACGTCAGGCACCTTTTCTGGTATTTGTCATTTCATCTTCACAGCTGCTCTCTAAAGCGGAAGCTTCATCTTGTAGAAGCAAAAACTGCACAGGTTGGGGCAAGACTTGGATTTGAATCCAGGTTCAACTAATTCCAATGCCTCTTCTCTTTCCATGCATGCTTGTGTGCTAAGTCGCTTCAGTCATGTCCAACTCCCTGCAACCTACTGGACTGCAGCCCGCCAGGCTTCTCTGTCCATGGGGTTCTCCAGGCAAGAATACTGGAGTGGGTTGCCATGTCCTCCTCCAGGGCATCTTCCCGACCCAGGGATCGAATCCACATCTCTTATGCCTTCTGCACTGGCAGGCGTGTTCTTTCCCACTAGCACCATACGGGAAGCCCCTTCTCTTTCCATGAGAGTTAAATAAATCTGGTTTCTCCCCAGCAACTTGTCCCTTCTTTCTGTGGATTTAGACATTGTAAGCCTTTTAATTAGTGCAAGTTCTTGGGAATGTTCGTGAGTTTCTTGTTTGAGCAGCTGTTTGTAGGTGATGAGGTACTGCGTGTGAAGATGAGCACTGAGGATGGAAGACGCTCAGACCCCCCTCCCCCGCACATGGAGAGGAGGTGGGGCAAAGGACTGGCCTGCAAACCCTGGATGCCCTGCAAAACCAGAATGCGCTGACGGTGGGCAACTTGGTCCAGGCATATGAAGCGTGATGGTGAATTGTATGTGTCAACTTGGCTGGGCCACGGGGAGGAGACCAGATACTTCAGTTCAGTTCAGTCGCTCAGTCATGTCCGACTCTTTGCGATCCCATGAATTGCAGTACGCCGGACCTCCCTGTCCATCACCAACTCCCAGAATTCACTCAGACTCACACCCATCAAGTCAGTGATGCCATCCAGCCATCTCATCCTCTGTTGTCCCCTTCTCCTCCTGCCCCCAATCCCTCCCAGCATCAGAGTCTTTTCCAATGAGTCAACACTTTGCATGAGGTGGCCAAAGTACCGGAGCTTCAGCTTCAGCATCATTCCTTCCAAAGAAATCCCAGGGCCGATCTGCTTCAGAATGGACTTGTTGGATCTCCTTACAGTCCAAGGGACTCTCAAGAGTCTTCTCCAACACCACAATTCAAAAGCATCAATTCTTTGGCACTCAGCCTTCTTTACAGTCCAACTCTCACAGCCAGACATGACTACTAGAAAAACCATATAGCCTTGATTAGATGGACCTTAGTCGGCAAAGTAATATCTCTGCTTTTGAATATGCTATCTAGGTTGGTCATAACTTTTCTTCCAAGGAGTAAGCGTCTTTTAATTTCATGGCTGCAGTCACCATCTGCAGTGATTTTGGAGCCCAGAAAAATAAAGTCTGACACTGTTTCCACTGTTTCCCCATCTATTTCCCATGAAGTGATGGGACCGGATGCCATGATCTTCGTTTTCTGAATGTTGAGCTTTAAGCCAACTTTTTCACTCTCCTCTTTCACTTTCATCAAGAGGCTCTTTAGTTCCTCTTCACTTTCTGCCATAAGGGTGGTGTCATCTGCATATCTGAGGTTATTGATATNTCTAGGTTGGTCATAACTTTTCTTCCAAGGAGTAAGCGTCTTTTAATTTCATGGCTGCAGTCACCATCTGCAGTGATTTTGGAGCCCAGAAAAATAAAGTCTGACACTGTTTCCACTGTTTCCCCATCTATTTCCCATGAAGTGATGGGACCGGATGCCATGATCTTCGTTTTCTGAATGTTGAGCTTTAAGCCAACTTTTTCACTCTCCTCTTTCACTTTCATCAAGAGGCTCTTTAGTTCCTCTTCACTTTCTGCCATAAGGGTGGTGTCATCTGCATATCTGAGGTTATTGATATTTCTCCCAGCAATCTTGATTCCAGCTTGTGTTTCTTCCAGTCCAGCGTTTTTCATGATGTATTCCCCCAGATAGGGAAACATTATTTCTGGGTGTGTCTGTGAGGGAGTTTCTGGATGAGCTTAGCATTTGAATCAGTGAGTCAAGAGGTCTTACCTCCCCAGTGTGGGTGGGCCTCAGCCTATCATATGTTAGAGACTTCAAGAGTAGAAAAGGTTGAGTAGAAAGGATTCTCTACTCTCTGGCTGAGTAGAAAGAAAGTCAGTCTTTCCTGACTATTCTCTATTTCTCCTTAACTCTCTTGGAGTTGGGACATCAGCCTTCTGCCTTCAGGCTCAGACTGGAGCCTCATTGACTCATCTGGATCTGAGGCCTTCGGGCTGGGATGGCAATTATACCATGGCTCTTCTGGGTGTGTTCTACTCAGCCTCCATGCCGTGTGAGGCAATTCTCTATAATAAATCTCTGCACATATATATGGCAACCCACTCCAGTACTCTTGCCTGGAAAATCTCATGGACAGAGGAGCCTGATAGGCTGCAGTCCATGGGATCGTGATGAGTCGGACATGACTGAGTGACTTCCCTTTCACTTTGCACTTTCATGCATTGGAGAAGGAAATGGCAACCCACTCCAGTGTTCTTGTCTGGAGAATCCCAGGGACAGCAGAGCCTGGTGTGCTGCCGTCTATAGAGTCTCACAGAGTCGGACACGACTGAAGCGACTTACCAGCAGCAGCACATATAATACATGTATACACACATGCTGCCATCCTCAGCATCCACGGGAGATTGGTTCTGCAACTTCCACAGACACAAGAATCTGTAGATCCTCAAGTCCCATTGTCAGCTTTTGTATCCATAGTCCCACATCTGCAGATTCAACCAATCGTGATTATATAGTGCATGCGTGCCAAGTCGCTCAATCGGGTCCGACTCTTTGTGACCCATGGACTGCAGCCCGCCAGGCTCCTCTGTCCATGGGATTCTCCAGGCAAGAGTACTGGAGTGGGTTGCCATGCCCTCCTCCAGGGGATCTTCCCGAACCTGGCAGGCAGGTTCTTTACCACTAGCACCACCTATATGTATTTATTGAGAAAGAAGTCTGCATATAAAGGGACACTGGTAGTTTTTAAACCCATGTTGTTCAAGGGTCAGCTGTACGTATCCCATAGGTTCTGTTTCTCTGGAGGACTCTGAAATACAGAGGACCACAGGGCAACATCTCCCTGATAATGGGGCTGGGTTTCTCCTGAAGGCAGTGGAAATTCCCACTGCCCAGCATCCAGGAATGAGGTCAGACAATGAGGACGTGGAGAAGCAGGTCTTGGGCTGGGCAGAAGGTGCAAACACCAAGGCAAAGCAGTGCCCTGAGCACCACGGGCACTGACACAGTGAAGGGAGGCGGGCGCGTCTGTAAATGTCTGGAGAGTTGTGTCCATGATCTCTGACCACGTTCTCTCCAGTAACAGTGAGAAGCCAACACTTCACTTCCGCTCCCCTCCCACTGCCCTGGAACATTCAGGCAAGTCACCATAAAAGCTGCAACCTGTTCTTTGCTCATGCCACCCTGGATGGCAAGGTCTGTGCTGTGCTTGAGGAAAGGTGTGCAGGGCAGAGTGGCAGCTGGAGGCAGAAGGAGGGGAACTGAAGTGGAAGGAGCAGTGCCTCATGGGAAATGCGAAGCAGTGGTTCAGAGAACCATGGCTGGCTGCAGTGACAAGCAAGATGAATCTGTGAAACATGCATGTGGTCCCCAGTGGAGGAAATCTGACTTTACAAGGGAAAATAAAAAGGAGAAGGGGAAAAAACACACACCCAGAAAGACAGGAAGAAAGGGGAAGGGGGAGGGAGAGAAGCTTCTCGAAATTGAGAGGGTTAGCTTGAGCCTCATAATTAAGGCCTTTTAAAAGGAAGCACAGCACCACAGACTGTTAAAATCTTGGACCTATTGGTGAATGAATGAATGAATGAATTTTAAAAACTATGTGCCCTGGTGCTGAACTGAGCCCTTTCCAAGGCTCATTCAATTTATTCCTTACAATGGCACCAAGGTCAGTATGCCTGTCTTACTTTGTAGATGAGGATATTGAAACTCGGAGAGGTTTAATAGATTTCTCAAGGTCACACAGCTCAGAACTAATACAGCCAAGAACTGAATCTAATTCGCTCAGACTCCAAACCAGGGACTCTTAACTGCTACACTCAAGCTTCTTAAGGACATGATCTGCAGAACAACATACTCAAAGATCTCTGTTTAAAAGAGGAAGGGAGAGGGAGGGCGGGCAGGAACTTTGCCCAAATAAAATTGGAAAATGTAACCTATTATCACTCACTTGGAAAGTCACACAATGCAGCAGCAGGCTGAGAGGCTGTGAGGGGCTATTGTGGTTAGCTATTGCTGGGTAACAAACCAGCCAATGATAGCTAATTTATGTACCAACTTGGCTAGACCATAGTCTAGCCTAGTAATCCAGGTGATGTTGTGAAGTTTTTGGTTTTTTTTTTTCCAGATGAGATTAACATTTGTATCAGTAGACTTTCAGTGAAACAGGTTTCCCTCTATAATGTGGGTGGGCCTCACCTAATCAGTTGAAGGCCTGGAAAGAAGAAAGTGTGATGTCCTCTAGGGAGGTCAGGGAAAGTGTTAGTTGCTCAGTCATGTCCAACTCTTTGTGACCTCATGGACTGTAACCCACAGCTCCTCAGTCTATGGGGTTCTCCAGGCAAGAACACTGGAGTGGGTAGCCATTCTCTTCTCCATGGGATCTTCCTGACCCAGGGATTGAACCTGGGTCTCCTACATTGCAGGCAGATTCTTTACCATCTGAGCCACCAGGGAAGCCCTGGATGTCCTGTAAGGAAAAGGGAAGTCTGCCTACTGCTGCCTTTGGACTTGAGAGATAGACATTGATATTGGTTTTATTTTGAGGATGCTGATTAATATAAACCCTAAACTTAGTGGCTTAAAACAAGAACCATTTTTTTATGCTCACTAATTCTGTGGCTTGAGATCTAAGCAGGGCACAGCCAGGACTGCCTGTCCTTCCTCCACAATGGCTGGGACTTTAACTCAGAAGCCTCTCCCAGCTGCAGCTGGAGGGTACTGCTGCCAGAGAGCTTTTTCACTTAACCTGTCTGACACCTCAGCAAGATAACTTGAAGGCTGGGCTCTGCTGGGAACTCAGCCAGAGAGGATCTATATGCCTCTCAGAGGGCTGGCCCAGGGTATTCACACTTCTTAGATGCAGTCCAGCATTCCAGTGAAAGAGATGGAAGCGGTATGACCTTTTATGGTCCACCTTGGACGTCACATAGCTTCATTTCTACCATCCTCTATCTGTCTCAGGGGATGGGACAGAGGCCGCAGCTCTCAATGGGAGGAGTGCAAGAGGTCTTTCAGTAAGGTTGCAAAAGTGCCACTGAGGCCCTAAATTAATCTGTTTAATTTTGCTGAACCCAGCTTTTCTCAGGGTTCCACTTAGCAGCTGTTATGGGTTGAACTGTGTCCCCCAACCCCAATTCAGATGTTGAAGTCTTAACCTCCAGTATCTCAGAATGTGACCCTACTTGAAAACAGGGTCAGAGCAGATGTAATTAAAGATGAGGTCATACTGGGGTAGGGTGGGCCCTAATCCAGTATAATTGTGTCCTTATAAAAAGGTGAATTGGGGGCACAGACACAAACACACACATGGAGAGAATGCCACTAGAAGCTAAAGGCAGAGGTTGGGGTTATGCATTTTTAAGTCAGGGAATATTAAGATTGGCCTGAAAACCACCAGATGCTAGGAGACAGAAACATGGAACAAATTCTTACAGCCTTCAGAAGGAATGGACCCTGCTGACACCTTGATCTGGGACTTCTAGCCTCCAGATCTGTAAAACAAGAAATTTCTGCTGCTGAAGGGCCTCAGTTCATGGTTCTTTGTTATAGCAACAAAGTAATACAGGTATAAACTCCATTCATTCATTCACTCATTCATGTGGTCAAATTCAAAGCCCTTCAAAACATGGCTCCTGCTGATGGACACTTCTTTTCCTTCCCTTCCCTTTCATTCTCTGAAATTAAAATTTTTGTGAAGACTGAGTAAAATAATATATGCAAAATACTTGGTAATAGGAAGTACACTATAAATATCAATCCACTTTCTGTAGCCATTTGTCCTTTCTTGGTCACTCCTGCTTATTCCACTGACTCTGCCCAGTTGATTTGTTTTTCTTGTTGGGCCCTGCATCTTATGCCTCCCTTTCAGACACCTAGGTTCCTAGTCTCCTAAAGAGTTGGAGCTTGACTGTCCTGTTCCTACACAAGCAGGTCTATGCAGAGGCCCCAGGCAGCCCGAAGGGTAAGCAAGGGGCTTATAAGAGTAGGAGCATCCAGGGAAATAAGTCTTTGAGACATGTCTAGCTTTGATGTAAGCACAATAGAGGGAAGTCTACTTGAGTCATGTGGAGGGAAAATTGCTAAGCCATGGCAAGAGACTGTGCTCAATCCAGGCTCTAGCAAATATTAGCTGTTTGGACAGGTCTGGAAACTTCTTTGGGCCTTGGTTTCCCCATTTACGCAACTCAGATGTCCTCAAGGATCTTCTTTCCTTGAGAGCTAGACAAGGTTGATATGGATATCCTTTGTAAAATTGCAGAAAAATGTCACCCTCTCTCCAAGATTTCTGTGAAATTCCCAGGAATACTTTCCTTTTGTTCTTAGTTCTATTTAGGGATCATTTGGATGTGCCTCTCAGGGAGTGCATTTCTACACTGGGGCAAACAAAGCAATTCAGAGCCCCACTCACTCTCTACTAAGTTCACGCCTCCCACGAGGTGTTGTGTCAACAGGCACGTATGTTGTGTTTGCCTCCCACCATTGGTTCTCCCTTTGTGTACCCAGTTTTCTGCAAACGACTCCTCACCCACCTCAAGCCAAGAAGATACGAATGTGACACTCTCTCTAGACCCGCATGAGCATGTGATCTGGCCCTGGCCAATCAGAGCTTTCCATCCCCCTGGCCACAATGATTGGTTCAAAGATGGTCATATGATCCCAGTCCATCAATAAGAATTAGTCTGCTGCGATTCATGGGGTTGCAAAGAGTCGGACTCGACTGAGCGTTTGAACTGAACTGAACTGAGGTCTTTTTAGAGAAAACTATTGGGAATTAGGGCTTCCCTGGTAGCTCAGCTGGTTAAGAATCCGCCTGCAATGCAGGTGACACCAGTTTGATCCCTGTGTTGGGAAGATACCCTGAAGAAGGGAACGACAACCCACTCCAGTATTCTCGCCTGGAGACTTCTGTGGATAGAGGAACCTGGTGGGCTCCATGGGGTCGCAAAGAGTCGGACACAACTGAAGCGACTTAGCACAGCACAGCACACATTGGGAATCAATACCTTAGAATGAACCAAGAAAAGGGGAAAGATATAAAAAAGATACCAAATGTCAGTGACATTATTCAAGACCCTGAATGTCTGGTGTATTCAATTTTGTAAGTGAATAAACACTCCTAAGAGTCGGACTGAGCGACTTCACTTTTGACTTTTCACTTTAATGCATTGGAGAAGGAAATGGCAACCCACTCCAGTATTCTTGCCTAGAGAATCTCAGGGATGGGGGAGCCTGGTGGGCTGCCGTCTATAGGATCGCACAGAGTCGGACACGACTGAAGCGACTTAGCAGCAGCAGCAGCTTATTTTTTCTTAGTCCAATTTGAGTTGTAGTCCCATCACTTGTTGGGAAGAAATCTGAGTAATATTAAGCCTTCCTGAACACCTGAGAGAGTAGATGTGTGCACAGCACGGCAATGCAAATAACAGAAATTGGATATTTGATATTCTTGTTTCTGAAAGTCCTTTGTTTTGTTCACTCAGGTTCTACCCCCTCTACCGTGTGGCTCAGTGTTCTCCATCCCAGATTTGTTTATTCCTGGCATGAAGTGGTTCAGCCTCTCCTTCTACAGCAGCCTCCCCACTCCAAGCAGTTATAAAGATATTTCTGTAAACAAAGAAAATTTCCTCCCTGAGGGGAATTCTTGTACCAGCTATCAAGAAAATAAAATTTTCACTCCTCTGCGAATAAAAATAAGAGACTGGACAAAACCTCCTCTATAATTCCATGCAGCTTAAAAACGCTGGACTTCTAAATACAATAAGGCTATTGAAATTGTGACCTAGGAGAATATTTTTCAAAATGCAAGTCACAACCCATTGCTGTGTTGTGCTGGACTTAGTCGCTCAGTCATGTCCAACTCTTTGTGACCCCAAGGGCTGCAGCCCACCAGGCACCTCTGTCCATGGGGATTTTTCAGGCAAGAATACTGGAGTTGGTTGCCATGCCCTCCTCCAGGGCACAGCCCATTAGTGGTCTCAGAATCAATTACTGGGTCATAACCTGTATATTTTTAACGAAAGAGAATAAAACAGAAAATAACAGAAAACACCATACATAATAGTGGTGAATAGTGGTTCATGAAAGTTTTATCCCAGTTATAAATATATAGGTACTATATGCACACATCTGAAATGTATTTCTCATTGTGGTACCAAATGTATGAAAGATAATGGTGTAATTCAGTATTCACTGACAGGGAAAGACTTCAGTAGGTTTTAAAAAATTAGTATATTTAATACAGTCTAATTTTGTCAAAATAAGAGATAAGATATAGACATAGATAAGATATAGATATAAATGTATCTGAAAAAATATGGAATTGTATATACCAAAAGACTAAATAATAATACCTGGATAGAGGGGTGGTAGTTTTTCTCCACATGTATGCTTTTATCTTATGAAACAAAATTCATTCTCAGTTTTTTTCTTTTTTAATGCATAGATCCTAGAGAATGTTATACTTAGTGAAGCAAGTCAGAGAAAGATATA
The DNA here is from genome assembly GCA_006410615.1 of Neotragus moschatus. NCBI lineage: Eukaryota > Metazoa > Chordata > Mammalia > Artiodactyla > Bovidae > Neotragus > Neotragus moschatus. Next base: position 1,877,617 of record SJYA01002331.1, read on the forward strand.
TACTATGTGATGTCATATGTGGAATCTAAAAAAAAAAAGGATCTATATATAAGGTGTGTATGCTTTCTAAAATCTAATTTTAAAGATACATATGTTACTTCTACAGTCAAAAAGTTCTTAAAGCCTATTTTTATTTTGAAACATAAGTATACTTTTAGAAACCTTCTGAAAAGAATATCTGGAAGAAATATACCCACGTAATAACTGCACTTTTATTTTTGGTTAATTCTTTGTAATTTTCATACAACCAACAAATGTTATTATGAAGTAAGAAGAAAAAAGTTCATTTTGATTTCATAATTGTTCAGTGGGAGAAAGAAGTTTGCAAACAGAAGTCAGAAACTTGGAAAACATATTTAGGGGTAGGACAGTGTGGGGGTGGCAAGGGGGTGGCAGATATGCAAATCCTTTGAATGGATTTTCCACTTCATTGAGTTCCTTTTCTTCTTTTAGCTACTGTCTGATGAAGGTATATATTAGAATACAGCTATTATGTATTCCAAATGTCATATCCCTCAACACCTGTTTGAAAGAGCATATTTTATTGAGAAAGAAGTGTCACTGAAGCTAAGAGAAAGACAGTTTCTACCAAAGTGCCAGAAGTCAGGCAACTGCCTGACAAGAAATAGTTGCGTACTTCTGAGGCTGTCCTTGAACAGGACGCAGACAGCGGCAGAGGACAAAGCCAGAGAGAGAAGGCAGAGAAAGTCTCTGGAAGGTAGATGTCAGGAAGTTGAAAATTGGGCCACCCCATCCCGACTGTCTAAACAATGATGCCTAGAAGAAGGTAAAAGCAGGAAAATTGCCTCTGAATGGGTAGTTGAATTGTGAGTTCAAAATTATAAGTTATGAAAAGAAATTATAGGAAAAACATGGGGAGAGAGGTAGGAAAAGAAGGGGGGAAAGAGAGGAAACAGCACAGTAAACTAAATTCTTAGCTGTCACTTTTCAGAAAAGTGGGGTGTGGGGGGGGATGCAGCAAGGGGGCAGAGATGCTCTGGGGATCAGATAAACAAAAATATGGACATTTCAACTCCATCTTCGTAATGATCAGTCTAGCAGCCTTGCCTAGCACACTGCGCCCTCTAGGGAAGAAACTACCTGGAACAGGAAGCCATTTGTTTTTCTCTCTTTTTTCGGAGGACTATACTTTTCTCTTTGCTTCTATGTGCACAATGGGGAAGGGAACTGACATTTACTTTTATTTGTGCCTTTGTAAAGTAATGCTTCGGAGAAGGCAATGGCACCCTACTCCAGTACTCTTGCCTGGAAAATCCTATGGATGGAGGAGCCTGGTAGGCTGCAGTCCATGGGGTTGCTGAGAGTCGGACATGACTGAGTGACTTCACTTTCACTTTTCACTTTCATGCACTGGAGAAGGAAATGGCAACTCACTCCAGTGTTCTTGCCTTGAGAATCCCAGGGATGGGGGAGCCTGGTGGGCTGCTGTCTATGGGGTCGCACAGAGTCGGACACGACTGAAGCGACTTAGCAGCAGCAGCAGAAAAGTAATGCTTACGTGTGGGTTAGGCAGAAATTCCAACAGTGAAAAAGGCTATCCAGTGTCAAGTAAGTTGTGCTTTATGCTAGTCATCTTCTGCTTGGCGCTCCAGGTCCACTTCTGTGGCACCAACAGGTTCTCATGCCCTCTGGCTTCTAGGTGGGTTGACCCAATGGGAGACACAGGCAGGAGATCAGAGGAAAGTAGCAGCGTGTGTTTAGGAAAAGGCAGCTGACAGCTGGCAATTCACAGCATTCCTCAGCTTGTAGACACATCACTCCATCCTCTGCCTCTGTTGCCACCTGCCCTTCTGTTACTGAGTCCAAGCTTGTTCTGCTTGCCACGTGACAGGCCAGTGACTCAGAAGGTGAAGTGTTGGGGCAAGGAATAGTGACTTTATTTGGCAAGCCACGAGTCCGAGAAGATAGCAGACTAATGTCCTAGAGAATTACCTTACTGGGCTCTAGATGCTAGTTTCTTTGATAGAACAAAGAGAAGGGAGGTGAAGAGGTAAAGTACAAAGTGGTAAGTTGTTGAAAGTAGGGGGCAGGTTCTTGGAGATGGACCATTATGTTACCTTAAGGTAACATCCCTTTAGTGATTGCTGCTGCTGCTGCTGCTGCTGCTAAGTCACTTCAGTCGTGTCCTACTCTGTACGACCCCATAGACGGCAGCCCACCAGGCTCCCCCGTCCCTGGGATTCTCCAGGCAAGAACTTGAAGCAAAGCAAAAACAACAGAGTACAAAGGTTAAAGTAAAAGAAACAGATCTAATATGGAGTCAGATTTGTTATTCCCTGCTATAGTTCTCCTTGCGTGTCCTCTGTCTCTATGTCCAAACATTATTCTTCTTATAAAGACACTGGTCATGAGTTTAGGGCCCACNTGAAGCAAAGCAAAAACAACAGAGTACAAAGGTTAAAGTAAAAGAAACAGATCTAATATGGAGTCAGATTTGTTATTCCCTGCTATAGTTCTCCTTGCGTGTCCTCTGTCTCTATGTCCAAACATTATTCTTCTTATAAAGACACTGGTCATGAGTTTAGGGCCCACCCTAATCCAGTATGACCTCATCATAACATGATTATAACTGCAAATAATCTTATTCCAAATAAGGTCACATTCATAGGCGCCTCAGGGTTTAGGACTTGAATGTATCTTACAGGGGTAGGGGACACGGAATTCTACTCATACAGGTAGGAAGTAGGATAGAGTGTACTGAAGAGGAAATTGTGAGCTACTTGGAAATCATGGGAATACGTGGCAGGGGAATGTTCTCCTACTAGGGATGAGGGTGGGAGGGTGTTGATGATGGTGTCTTTTTTGTATATGTGTCTTTTTTAAACTGAAGTATAGTTGATTTGCAATGTTGAGTTAGTTTCAGCTGTATAGCAAAGTGATTCATACACACACACACACACACACACACACACACACATATATACACGTTCAGATACATATATGTGATTCATGTATATGTATGTATATATATGACCATGTATACATATATGAAATGTGAGTTCAGTCCCTGAGTCGGGAAGATCCCCTGGGTGGGGCATGGCAACCCACTGCAGTATTCTTGCCAGGAGAATCCCATGGACAGAGGAGCCCGGCAGGCCCTAGTCCATAGGGTTGCAAAGAGTCAGACATGACTGAAGCAACTTAACGAGCACCCATATTCATATGTACACATATATATATGGTGGTGGTTTAGTCACTAAATCATGTCCGACTTTTGCAGCCCCATGGCCTGTAGCTCCCCAGGCTCCTCTGTCTATGGGATTTCCTAGGCAGGAATACTGGAGTGGGTTCCATTTTCTTCTCCAAGGGATCTTCCCGACCCAGGGATCGAATCCCAGTCTCCTGCATTGCAGGCAGATTCTTTACTGACTGAGTTGCCAGGGAAGCCCATAGATATAGATATTTTCAGGTTCCTTTTCCCATATAGGTTATTACAAAATATTGACTGTAGTTCCCTGTGCTCTACAGATCTTTATTGTCTATTTTACATACAGTAGTGTGTATATTCTACTCCGAATTTCCTAATTTATCCATCCTCCCCATGGAGATGTATGTGGATGTTAAAGGAAATCTCCCAGTAGACGAGGGAAGCTAATCACCCCCATGCCCCTGGTGGCTCTTTAGTCCCTTGTTTTGGCAGACCTTGCAGAGGTAACCCTAGGTCATTTTGCCGTGTGAACATACACACAACAACACACACACACACCTTGAAGAATGTAGCCAGTGCAGCAGAGTGCTGGAAGAAGCCACTAAATTCAGAACCATAAAACCTGGATTCTCAGGCCACCTATATCACTAGCAAAGTGCTAGATCCCAGGAACTTCAGTTTCTATCTTGGTAAAATGGGATTCACAATCCCCTTATTCCAATCTGTCCTGCAGCCTCACACATGGCACCCTGAAGCGTGAAAAAATGGAAAGCTAGATCTGTGGAAGTAGCTTCCACTATATCCTAGCTCCCCAGTGGGGGAAATTCATGAAGAATATTCCTGTAGCCCATACCACATCCCCTGCTGCTGGGTCTGGTGAATCAGAATAAAGAGAAAGGGGAAGGGAGAGAGGTTAACTTTACATTTTCTCCTCTTTGTTTACAAAGATTCAAATTCACTGCCCTCCCCCTGGGGTGTAGTTTAGAGAATGGAGTCTGGCCAGAATGGGCCAAAGGGCCCCCAAGGGGCCATGCAGCAGGTAGTCATCTTTCTTTAATCTAATGAAATACAGGAATCAGTAGAGTTAGTGCTAATACACATAATCCAGTGATATTTCATCCTGGCAGCAAGTCATCAATAGATTTTGCCAGTTACCAGGTGTCACGGGAGCCCCAAGCTTTACTTTTGCTCTGGGCCCCATAATTTGTAAATCCAGTGCTGACATTTCAGTAAAAACACCCAGAAGGAGTTCTCTGGGTGCTAGATGCAACACAGACAAGTATATTAAAGATATTCAGAAAATGATGACTTTTCCAATAGGTTTTTAATGCTAGACATATGTAGTACTGACTGAAATGCAAGTGTTTAGCAGATTTGGAGATTTCACTTGGGCTACCCCAGCTGGCATAAGACACATTCTCAAATTTTCCTTCTACTTGATACATCTATTTTTAATCCCTTCAAATGCTTTTCTTTGGGGCAAATTGGGAGGACAGAATACCTGTCGCTTCATGTCTTTCAGTTTCCATTTTGCATAAATCAAGTAGGAATTAAGAATTAAACAATCACTTCATATCTGAGTTGTCAAATATTTCATTGTTGGGGGATGTATTTGCATATCTGAAAACACGTTGGCCTCTCAGTGTTTAAGGGATGCAGAGAATACCCAGAAACGCCTAGAGATGTATCCATGAGGGCAGAGATGAAGAAGCTGAGGATGGGGCAAGATGATCCAAGAAGGTCGCAAGTCCAGATCTTGAGATGAGAAAGAGGGAAGATTTCCAGACCTGACTAAGTCTGACTTCCTGGTTATCTCAATCAACACTGACTTAGCTGGGGTTCTGCAGAAACAGACATGGAACAAGTGTTTGGAAATAATTGGGAGGCTGTCCAGACAGTCCTAGAAGGGGAGTGGGAAAAGGAAACAGGAAAGGGTAGAAGCCAGTGCTGGGTCCTCGGTGAGCAGGCAAGTGCTGCAGGCAATGGCCGTTGCCCCAGGGCAGTCCTGAAGGGGACCTCTGGGGGACCACAGAACATGCTCCAGAGATGTCCTACTGAGGGGCCAGGAGGCGAGGGATTAGCCATAAACTCCCATTAGATGTTATTTTCATGTCTACTCAATGTGGGTGTTAACTTCTTGCATAAACAGGCTACTCAGCTCAAAGACAGTAAACAGGGCTGCCCTAAGGTTCCAAAACTGTGAGCCGAGGCACCCAAAGGTACCACGGAAAATTCATAGGAGAAGATAAGGAGATTTTACTTTTTTGAGGGAAACACAACAACATCTATCCAACCCTCTGTGAGCTTTTAGTCTGAGGCAGCTCACTGTTATAGTTTGATTTGTGTCTTCCCCCAGATTCCTATGTTGAAGTCTTAACCCCAGGACTTTAGAATGTGACCTTATTGGGTTGAATACCTCTAGTGCTGGGGAGCTCACTCTCTCTCAGTGGACCATATCCCTTCATGAATAGAAAAGGGAACTAGCATGTATTGAGCCCTTGCTGGGTACTAGACTCTATACAGTCATCGTTTCACTTAGTCCTTCCAACTGTACAAAGTGGGCATTACCATTACTATTTATATATGATACGTGATGAAATTGAGGTTTGCAGAGGTGAAGTAAGTTGACCAAGATCTCATTACCAGTAAATGACAGAGCCAGGATTTGAACACAGGTCTTTTCTATTCCAAGACCCTTTCTACTTCCAGTTCTAATATGGCTCTGACAGGTGGTCGTTAATAAAAAAAAGTGAGCTAACATTTATTGAGCACTTCCTTTTTGCTAGGCACTGGGCTTCACCTGATTTACTCATTTCGCTGCATCATTGTCCTATGAGATGGTCACTGAGGGTGATTAGTGACTGGGTCAATCTGACCCCAGAACCCATGCCTTTTATTTTTTTAATTTTTACTGGAGTCTAGTTGCTTTACAATATTGTGTTAGTTTCTGCTGTACACAAAGTGAATCAATTACATGTATACGTATATCCCCTCTTTTTCAGATCTTCTTCCATTCAGGTCACCACAGAGCACTTGCTATACAGTTGGTTCTCATTAGTTATTTATTTTATACAAAGTAGTGTATATATGTCAGTCCCTATCTCCCAACTTATCCCACCCCTGCTCCCTGCCTTGATATCTGTAAGTTTGCTCTCCACATCTTTGTCTCTAGGCTTTGCAGTTAAGTTCATCTGTACCATTTTTCTAGATTCCACATACAAGTGATACTATACAATATTCGTTTTTCTCTTTCTGACTTACTTCATTCTGTATGATCATCTCTAGGTCTCCCTATGTCTCTGCAAATGACACATTTTGCCCCCTTTTATGGCTGAGTACTATTCCATTGTATATGTATCACATCTTCTTTGTTGATTCCCCTGCTGATCGATATTTAGATTGCTTTCATGTCCTGGCTATTGTAAATAGTGTTGCAATGAATATTGGGGTGCATGTGTCTCTGTGAATTATGGTTTTCTCCAGATGTATTCCAAGGAGTGGGATTGCTGGGTTATATGGTAGCAGAACTCATGCTTTTTAAAACAACATTTTGCTGTGTATTTCCTCATATTGAGCCTAAACTTTCCTATTCTTTGGGCTCGTACAAAACTAGTTGAATTCTTTGCCAAGCCTGTCCCTCAAAGCCATATGAAGACAGCCCTTTGTTCTGCTCAAGGCTGAACATATTTCTCATTCTATTATTTTTCTCATCCCCACCCCATATTCTGAACACAATTCAGTTTATCCTCATCCTTCTGAAAGTGTTTGCTGATGGCTTAATGCTGCCTGCAAAGAAAGCAGGAGGACCAAAACTTCCTATAAAAAGGAAGGTCAGACTCAGTCTTTAGATGATGGCAGGAAAATAATTACTTCCAAGCATCAGCACCTGGAACTATGTGGCTGGGTGTTTTGAATTTTATGGAGAGTCATCTCGCAGCCATGCCTTCTAAAGAGAAGGTGAGGTCATTGTGTGGCTCTGATGATGTCATAATCCTTAGCCGTTCAGGGGTTAGAGATAAAAGGAGTCAGATTGATCCAGTGTGAAATAATGCCAAGGATAAAGCACATAAATCAGAAGATGTATAATCAATCTGCAAGCTGGAACCTATCCTATAGGGCTACTGGAAGGATTAAATGAATTAATGTATGTAAAGTGCTCAGTAGAACGCCTGGCACAGAGCCTGTGATCAATAAATATTAGCTAGTATTAATATCTGCTGTGAAATGAACGCTATACTGCAAAAATGACTAATTCTTCCTGGGAATGGGGTGTCAGGACATAATACTAGTTGCCACTTAACTAGCCTCCTCATGTGCTCAGCCTTTACATAATGATCTGTTTTAATCCTTGATACCTGTAGCACACTACTTTCCCCATGTGAAGGCGATGGAAGCTAAGCCTCATCCAAGTCAGGTATCTTATCCAGGCTCATGTGGCCAAGAGGTTGGATTTCAGAATAAAACAGGTCTGGCTTTGAATTCTAGTTCACACACTTTCTGTGGGTCCTTAAGCATATCATTCAATCCCTCTGAACTTCAGTTTTCTAGTCTGTAAAACAGAGTAAGGAAATGCCTTCCTTAAAGATGTGCTGTGAGGACTGAGTTAATATATATAAGAAGACAACACAACATCGAGCACATTCCAGGCACTTAATTTCATTCACTTCATGGCAACTAGATGGGGAAACAATGGAGACAGTGCCAGACTTTATTTTGGGGGGCCCCAAAATCACTGCAGATGGTTACTGCAGCCATGAAATTAAAAGAGCTTACTTCGTGGAAAAAAAAGCTATGACCAACCTAGACAGCATATTAAAAAGCAGAGACATTACTTTGCCAACAAAGGTCTTCTAGTCAAGGCTATGGTTTTTCCAGTAGTCATGTATGGATNCCCCCACCCCCACTTTGCACCTGAATAGACTGAGGCTCAAAGAGCCCCAGGGTCTAGTTCTCTGCTGAGAGGTAAGTTGGCAGATTCAGGGAGATGGAGGCAAACTATATACAGTCCCATCTAAGGAGAAGACCTTGGCCTGAGCATCACTGTCCCGCACCCACTACCATCCACCCCAAACGGTGAGAATGGAGTTGCCCAGGGCAGCTGTCAGTTCAGTCCACCATCAGGTCGGGCTATCTGGAATCAAATAAGCACGAGTTTCCTCCAACAAGAGAAACCTTGACTCCAACATAATACATTTCCACCGCCAACATGAAGCGATTTTCCTCTTTGTTCAGATAAGAGAAATTGTGGCCTGAAGTGGTAACGTGGTGAGTCACTGGTCTTTGTTCAAAGTAGGCTCAGCACTGGGTAATTTCTCTAGTCTCTAATCATGGAGACTATGCCCCCTGCCCTGAATCAATGATTACCCTGAAAAATAAAATAAATAAGAGATCTGAAGACCACTTGAGATTCAGTTCTAAAAAATCCGAGGCAAGTGCACCTTCCTTTTTATCACCACTCATGACTTTTAGGCCAGGAAGATAGCAACGAGTCCTTTTTTCTCCCCAAGGGATTCTTTGGCTCCATTGTTACTGCAGGGAGAGAGTTGCAGAATTCGAGTTGTTGCTTTGTTTTGTTTTCCTTCTGCCCTGAAGCTCTGGACTGGTGATGTTTGCCTCAGTGAATATGGCTGTGTCTAATCGCAGACCCATGTGACAGTCGGCTCCCTCCTGATAAATCAGGGTGCCGGGAAGGCATGTGTTCATTACTTTCTGACATGGGAAGAACGGCAGGCACTTTCTTTATGCTGGACAAAATGAAGTGAGTTCTTTGTCTCATCTGCGAAGAAGCAGCTGCTGAGCGTGAAGAGGTGAGGGTGGGGATGGGAGGGGAGCAGCAAGAGAAACACATCAAGGAGTCTTGTTGATATCATGCAAGCTGAGTGACAGGGTAAGTTCTCTGCCTTTGAAATCAGACAAGGTGGGCTCGAATGCGCTCTTTGACCCTAATGGAGAGTTTCTGTGAAATGGCCTGAATAATAACAGGGTCTACCATGCAGATCTTTTGAAAGGATTAAATAAAATAATGCGTCTGAAATACTGAGCATGGCACTCAGTACACAGTGAACTCCTTAGTAGGTGATGACAGTTGTTATTATGACTCACGCTCTTTTGTCTCTGACTGGACACGTGTGCCTCCATCACTGTTTTGAAGATAGCCCAGATGTGAAACCTGAAGGAAGCTGAGCATTAACTGTAAAGTCGCAGACTGGGATCCATCATTAGTGATGCCAAGTCCCAGTTTAAGTGTAGAAGGGAAGAAGCAGGCCTAGGGATGTTTTTAAGAACTTGTATGAGAGTATATTTTCATGGAGATCAAGCCAGGCCTAAAGGAAATCATCCCTGAATATTCATTGAAAGAACTAATGCTAAAGCTTCCACACTTTGGCCATCTGATGTGAGGAGCCAACTCATTGGAAAAGACCCCGATGCTGGGAAGGATTGAAGACAAAGAGAAAAGAGGGCAGCAGAGGATGAAAGGGTTAGATAGCATCACCGACTCAATGGGCATGAACTTGAGCAAGCTCTGGGAGATAGCGGAGGATGGGGAAGCCTGATATGCTGCAGTCCGTGGGGTCACAAAGAGATGGACACAACTTAGTGACTGAACAGCAACAACATCAGCATGATTTTGTGAAGGATGAGATGCCTTGCAGGAGAGAGTTCATCCTGATGGCAGAAACGCATGACCCCGGTAAAAACTCCTAGTTGGAGGAAAGGGAGTGCCCTTAAGCATGATTTAAATCCCTTGGTTTTAACTTTCAGCCCAGTCTCATTACTCATGTTTGAATCCTATGAAGAGACAGAAGCGGTTTAAAAAAAAAAGAAAACTTTATGTATCAATTAGGATCATTCTTGGCTGCAAGTAAGAGAAAAAACTCAAAAGCAGTGACCCAAACAAATGTGTATTTATTTTTCTTATGTGAGAAGTCTGGAGGTATATGCCCACTGGCATTGGTTCAAGGAGGAACTTGTTAAGACGGGTAGGTCCTTTTCCCTCATGGTTATAGAATGGCTACCTCATCTCCACCCATTACATTCATATTCCAGTAGAAAGAGGATAAAATGTTGGATAAGAACTATTTTTGTCTTTTTAATGATGCAAACAAAGGCTTTCCGGGAAAATTCCCAGCATGTTTCCTCTTATGTCTCTTCTGCTAGGGTACTGTCACCTGTCTTTTATTAATTGCAAGAATGGCTGGGGGTGGGAAAAAAAAAAAAAGAAGAATGGCTGGGAAAGTGTGTATCTATCCTGAGTGTGGAAAAGCAGGAGCAAGAGAGAGGTGAAAGTATTGGAGATGAGGGTCAGGTTGACTGACCAGCAATAACTGGCACAAATGACTTCACAAAAAATCAGATATTGGGGGGTCCCAAGCAATACAGTAACCTAATAAAAAAAAAAGAGAGAGACAACTCTTAGCCTGTACCACAACTGTTTAGGGATGTAGAGGGGCTTTGTCCATAGTGGTACTTTAAAAAACTGTGCAGAATCCACTGAAGGGCTGAGGGGGTCAGGATAAGGGGGAAGTCACCAAGTGAAACATTCATTCAGCTACTATTTACTGAGCTCCAGATATGTGCTAAGTGTAATTCTAGGTACTGAGGATACCTAGAAGTGAAAAAAGACAATCACATGGGACAACCTTCCAGAAACTGAAAAATACAGGGAGTCAGGTGAAAAGAGATCCAAGATAGTGGACTATCTTTATTCCTTTGACTCCCTTCTGTTTTCATCATTTGGAGAGTGGGGGGTAAGGGGCCTTAAAGAATCAATCTCTGGTTAGATAAGCCTTTGCACAACCATAGAAAGAGACCTATCCTTGACCCCTTTTCAGCATTCTTGCAGCCTCTAAAGACTCAGCTGTCATCTGCTCAGTTCAAAAGCTGCAGAATCCGCGTGGGGTTCAGTGGCAAGTAGCACTTACATAAAATCTGACAGAAGCCAATTAAACCTTTCTTGGACTGAACAAATCAACATATTTTCCTCAAGAGATCTTTCTGACAGTTAAATTCAAAATCATAATCACCAGTAATGGGATACCTTCTATCATGAGATGGTGGCATTTTCCCTTCTGAATTCCTGTTTTCAAACTCTGCTTAAAAAATTTCTTGCAGGCTCAATTTTGATCTGATGTACTTCTATCTAAGTTGGAATTTATGCAATCAATCGGAAGTTGTATTTAATAACTCAAAAGTTAGCTCTGTTTGGAGATCTACCTGTAAGTGTGGAAGTGCTTTGGGATTTCTGGATTTCACTAAGTGGGAAGATTATACAGTTGGGATGATTTCTGGAATGGGTTCAGTGTTGTCAGGGGCTTCAAGGGGTCCATGGCTGGCTGCAATTCAGTGGCAGAAAGAATGGAAAGTAATGCCCCAATGTAACCTGGTATAGCAAAGAAGGCAGTGGCACCCCACTCCAGTACTCTTGCCTGGAAAATCCCATGGACGGAGGAGCCTGGTAGGCTACAGTCCATGGGGTCACTAAGAGTCGGACACGACTGAGCAACTTCACTTTCACTTTTCACTTTCATGCACTGGAGAAGAAAATGGCAACCCACTCCAGTGTTCTTGCCTGGAGAATCCCAGGGACGGGGGAGCCTGGTGGGCTGCTGTCTGTGGGGTCGCACAGAGTCGGACACGACTGAAGTGACTTAGCAGCAGCAGCAGTAGCAGCAGCAGCAGCCTGGTACAGCTGTGGTCAATATGACCCTCTGAGATGTCTATTAAATATATATGACAGGTGTTTTGGATGCATTAATATGAATCAGACTTGGGGGCTTCTCTCAAGAAATCCACAATTCTGTTGGAGAGAAAATGCATAAATAACCATAAATCAAAATGGCTAAATAGTTAAAGGTGAAAAATATATTAGAGTTGGAGAGAGAAGCAAGTTCTATCATGGGAAGAAAGGTGCAGTGAAGCCATCTGACCTGCATCTTCAGTGTTGGCTGGATGTGGACTTGGGGTGATACAAGACACTGAATCGTGGCTGGATTTTCTTATTTTCTAATGCATCAGGGTGAGGCGGAATTTGTTGCCATTCAACCCCAAAGAATAGGTTCTTTCTTGATTTCCTGTTGGACAAAAGGCTGTTCCACAGAGCTCCAACAGGTAATTCTTTCCATGCTCTTCTCCTCCACTCACGAAGTTACCCAAGTTTTTATCCTTGGGGGTTTTCAGGTTAGGGTTTAGCTCCATGAGTTCCCATTAAATCTTTCAATAACTGAAAAGTTCTAATGTTTTACTTCTTTAAGACTATGAATTTCAGCAAGACAGGGTTTTTCAACCTGACTCCATTGACATTTGGGGCCGATGGGCTGCCCTGTGCCCTGGGATGCTGAGCAGCACCCCTGGTCTCTAGCCATTAGATGCCAGTTGTGACAACCACAAATGCGTTGATATTACCAAATGTCCTCTGGGGACCAAAGTCATCTTGGGTTGAGAACCATGGCAGTGCAGGACCACCCAAGTCCTAAGTACCTTTCCCCAGCTGAATGGTGAAACGTTCCCCATTTAAATAGATGATGCCATTGTGTACCCAGTTGTTCAGGCAGAAACCTGAGCTTCATCTTTGCTTTCTCCCTCTTCATCATCTCTTATATTCAATCAGCTGCCTCAGGGCAGGCACTCTGTGGACACTGCCTCCTTCCCCAGGGTCACTACCTGATCCAGGATGCCCTCATCTCCATCTCTAGCCTGGACTATTCCACCAGCCTCCCAACTGCCCCCTTTACCTTCAATCTGACCTTCTTCCAACCCATTCTCTTTCATTACAGGTGTGATGTTGTCATTTCCCTGGTTAAAACAATTAATGGCCCTCAAAATGAAGATGGTTATCTTTAATGAGGTTTAAAAGGCTCTGCATGGTCTAGTCCCTGCCGGCTTTTCCAGCTCCATCTTTCATTACTTGGTCTACTTGGAAGTCACACTGGGTTTCGAAGGTGCTGTACCTTCCATCTTCTTCCTCCTTGTAGAACTTTCTCCCCTTTCCCTCCTCCCCCCAAGAAACTGTAGTTTTCCACGGCAAGATGTTTCCAGGGTTCTGAACAGTGGTGAAATGGGTGTGGCCCTTGCTGGGAATTAGGAGGTCAGTTTGGAGTATGAGCTCTCTTGCTACATAGCTGTATGACCTTGGGCAAGTCACTTCACGTCTGTAGTTTCTTCATATTCATATGCAGAACCAAGAACCCTAACCTCACAGTCTGGGGGTATCCTCCTTGCTGTGTGACTCCAGAGAGCAAATAATGGCTGCCACTTATTAAGCATCTATTATGCCACTACTGTGTTCTGCATTTTTTATTAAAGTTAGCCCCTCAGTCCCATGGGGCAATTGCTATCATTACCCCTGCTTGTAGAGATGAAAAAATTGAGGCTTGGAGAGATTTTGTGACTTGCCCAGAGATACCCAGACATGTAGATGATAGGATTTGAATCCGGGACCAACTAAGTAGAGAGATTCTATGCTCTTAAGATCAGTCTGGTTGCCTGCAGTAAGAAGGAGCAGTAGACAAGTATCTCTCTAAAAGGAGCATCTGTCGGTCGCATTTTTAAAGAGCATATTCAGGAAGTCTCCAGCAGAAAAAGGAAAGTGCCAATTTTAGCTGTAGGGGATGTAAACAAGAATGTGACTGTGCCCCGTGACCACAGACAAGAATATTTGCATTTTCTTGAGCTCTTGCTAAAATACGCCAGTGAGCTTTTCTGGAAGAGAAGCACAGCTGGGGACAAGGAGGGGCGAGGGTAGGGGGAACCCCTGTTTGTGGCTTAGATGCATCTTTCTAAATAATGGCTTATTTCAATGAAGGTTTATCAGCAATTTCTAATTAGAGTCGCATTTCTAAGAAAGGCGTTATTTTGATGCTGGGTCAGTACACTGTCAAGACCTGCTAGATAAAATGGCAAGGAAGACAGGCCCAGCTAATGAGGAATCAGATTCTGGGGTGTGTGTGGCTGAGATGTTGATCACTGTAAACAGTTTAATTGGTTTGAATAATGTGGATAAATATCTAGTTAAATGGATTTAGTCTAAATCCAAGCTCTGACCTGCTGAATTTTTTATGTTCTACCAAAAGGAAAAAAAACTCCACATCATAATTGCCTGTTAATTTGTCTGATGCCACCAGCAGACTTGGAGCTCATTGAAGGGAAAGGAACCCTGCCTTGCTCACACGTCTATCCCCAGAGCCTAGCACAGTGCCTGGGGCAGGATTTAAGTTCAGTATGAGAATAGTCTGTATTCTCAGGACCAAGGATACCTCTGCGTGGCAAGTGAGGCATCACATCCCCCAGGGTAACTGTAAATTTCACTGAGACAAAGGCTGTAGGTGTCTTATGCACCCGTACATCCCCAGCACATACTGGGTGCCCCATAAAGAGAGATGACATTCTAACATTTGCTATGTGTATGACTGGGGGCAAGTTGCTCTCTGTGTCTCAGTAACTTTATCTCACATACAGCAATAATAACAAGTCTGGCTTTGGAGGGTTGTTGGGAGGATCAGTGAGATAATACTAAGGGAAGCCCCTGGCAGATAATAGGTGCTCACTGAATGCTTTCTCTTCAAATTTCCACTTAGGGGTTGAAGCCATTGGCTCCCCAAAATATCAAGCATTAAAACATTTAAATACTGACATTTCCAGAGATGTCGACTCTCGAGCCGATCATTTTTTTATACGTTCAGGAAGTGGCAGCCAATAACAGGACTGAGATGTGTTGTTTCCAAGGGCCCTCGCAGCAAATGCCCAAGCGGCAATTAGCACGTGGTTGTCGCCTGTGTTGCTCTGGCTTATTGGCTGATCCATCCTCTGCTAATCAAGCTGCTTCTCTGGTAGTTTTAGACCTTCTTAAAAAATCCTCTCAAAACTCAGGAAGCAGACGGATACCACGGAATCTGAGAACATGAGTCTGGCATCCTTGTAGGAAATGAACATGGAGGATGTGAAGGAGCATTCCATGGGTCCATGGGAGCCAGCATGGGCAGCCTGATGATTCTTTAACCCTGACCAGTCTTCTTCTCACCTTTTCCCTCCCTGCCTCAAACCAACAAATAAGCCTGCTTGTTCCCTTTTTTGTGCAGCTCCAGGGCTTGGGATTTAAATTGTCTCAGTAAAAGGATTAATTCTTGAGCTTCCCAGCCTGGCCAGACAAACCCTTGTCAGAGCTGATTGACTTAGCACCTGGGCCACAGATCATTCCAGGGTCTGAGTCCTGCTTCCACTGTTGCTCACCTGCTCTGTGACCTTAGCTTATCTGCTTCTCCTCTCTGATGAACTGACCAATTCCATTCACTCCACAACACTGAGAGGTAGGCGATATTTACCACGCTTTGCAGGTGAGGAAACAGAGGCTAAGAGAGCTACCCTCCACCTTGCCGCCTTGCCCCAGAAGCACGACCCAGCCTGCTTCTGTCCTCTGGGGTTTCCCCGAGGGTATCAGAGACCAGCTCGCCAGCCCCCACCTGCGGGGGTCACATTTTATGCTCTTGAGCATCACGGCAGCTGGTCTCTGATTTGATTTGAGCTGAAGGATGCAGCCGCCTCCTCCCTTTGGGTTCACGATTCAAAGCGTCCCAGCAGCTGCTGTCAAGTCGCTGCACACATCTCTCCCCCTCTCCACTCCGTTTTTATATTCTCAGCGTGGGGATACAAATGGAGAGTCCTATGTGCTCCTACCGCTACCTGGAAAATGCCTTCCAGGTGGTCTTTCTGACCTTCTTTTGGCATCTGATGTCTATGGCGTCTTGGATCCATACAAGAACAGTCTGTACTGTCCTCAACCTATTTTACTTGTTGTCCTACCACTTACTGAGGAGTCAGAATGTATCAGGGGATTTATATTTGTAAATTAGTCTTACTTGAGACTTTATGACAACCCGTGATGAAGGTGTTGTCCCCTCCATTTTATAGTTGAGAAAACTGAGACTCAGACACAGAAAGGGACTTGTGTGATGGAGAAGCTGAGACTCAAAACCAGACCATACTGGCTCCAGAGTCCCACTTTGTATTCCCCTCTCTGCATGGGGCCCAGAGCTGCTACTCTTTTGTTTGCTGAGATGGAGACTTGGCTTCACTTTCAAGCCCCCACATTTAGGTCTGAACTGTGCTCCCCCAGCCCGCACCCTCCCCATTGCAGAAGCCCTTCTGAGCTCATCAGACATTTCGGGAGCATCCTGGCGGGGTGGGTGGGGGGATGTCACGGTGTCCACAGAAGTCACTTCAAATGCAGCCGTCTCTCAGTTCCTCACAAAACAAAGGGACCCCTTTTCTTCCTTTTTATTGTTAGAACCTGGTCCTACTGCAAATCGACTTGAAACTAGACCTCGCCTGCCTCTGAAGGAAGAGAGCCTTTTCTGACATCTAAAGGACCTGAACTTAGCCCGTGGTAGGGCCCTTAATCAATGGCACCCCACTCCAGTACTCTTGCCTGGAAAATCCCATGGACAGAGGAGCCTGGTAGGCTGCAGTCCATGGGGTCACTAAGAGTCGGACACGACTGAGAGACTTCACTTTCCCTTTTCACTTTCATGCATTGGAGAAGGAAATGGCAACCCACTCCAGTGCTCTTGCCTGGAGAATCCCAGGGATGGGGGAGCCTGGTGGGCTGCCGTCTATGGGATCTCACAGAGTCGGACACGACTGAAGGGACTTAGCAGCAGCAGCAGCAGCAGCAGGGCCTTTAATGAACTGGGTGAGGAGGTTGGTTAGAGGTCAGACACCCTCTGAGCACCCAGCCCAGATTCAGAGAGAATCCAAAAATCTCACGCTCCACAGAGAGCAGTTTTCGCTTCACCACAGGTTTGGAGGCTGTGCGTGAAGTGTCTGTCTCCTCTCGCTCCCTCCTCCCTCCTTCCTCTCTGCTCTCTCTCCCCACCCCTCTCCCCTTTGCATCCTGAAGCCTAACAGTATTTGCTAGCTCCTCCTGTGCTTCCTTTTAGCTCCTTTAATTATTATAGCAATTTCATCTGTTGAAAAAGAGAAAAAGGAAAAAAACCCCAGGACAGCCTGGCCACTTGGACACCGAGGGCAGGGAGCGGTTCAGACCAACTGCCAAGCCATCGAGTCCTGCAGGCTTTTGGTTTCGTTAATGTTCTTTCATCTGCCCTAGATTGTAATTGGAGGCTGGTCTGTGATTGTGTACTTTAGGTAAATAGATCGTTAGGTAAGATTGATAGCAGAGCGGAGCAGTCCAGGTAATGTTTTAAGCCCAAAGCAAAAGAGCACAAGGGTGTCTCCAGCCGTAAATGACAGGACCCCAATTCATGCAGTTTGGGTGAAGGGTGTGTCAGGGCATTTTCAGCACAAATGGCCACTTTCTGAAGGTTTGTTTTTCCTGCCTTCACAAAGAGAGGCTTGCTTTTTCAGCTGGACACAGAGCCACAGGCCTTCAGGCAAATGAAGGGTTTGTTTTGATAATGAACTTGATATCAAGTTACAACTCATTAATATAGACCACACAATGTTATTGCAGCTAATTTCTTCATTTTACAAAGCCTNTGGTCTCTGATTTGATTTGAGCTGAAGGATGCAGCCGCCTCCTCCCTTTGGGTTCACGATTCAAAGCGTCCCAGCAGCTGCTGTCAAGTCGCTGCACACATCTCTCCCCCTCTCCACTCCGTTTTTATATTCTCAGCGTGGGGATACAAATGGAGAGTCCTATGTGCTCCTACCGCTACCTGGAAAATGCCTTCCAGGTGGTCTTTCTGACCTTCTTTTGGCATCTGATGTCTATGGCGTCTTGGATCCATACAAGAACAGTCTGTACTGTCCTCAACCTATTTTACTTGTTGTCCTACCACTTACTGAGGAGTCAGAATGTATCAGGGGATTTATATTTGTAAATTAGTCTTACTTGAGACTTTATGACAACCCGTGATGAAGGTGTTGTCCCCTCCATTTTATAGTTGAGAAAACTGAGACTCAGACACAGAAAGGGACTTGTGTGATGGAGAAGCTGAGACTCAAAACCAGACCATACTGGCTCCAGAGTCCCACTTTGTATTCCCCTCTCTGCATGGGGCCCAGAGCTGCTACTCTTTTGTTTGCTGAGATGGAGACTTGGCTTCACTTTCAAGCCCCCACATTTAGGTCTGAACTGTGCTCCCCCAGCCCGCACCCTCCCCATTGCAGAAGCCCTTCTGAGCTCATCAGACATTTCGGGAGCATCCTGGCGGGGTGGGTGGGGGGATGTCACGGTGTCCACAGAAGTCACTTCAAATGCAGCCGTCTCTCAGTTCCTCACAAAACAAAGGGACCCCTTTTCTTCCTTTTTATTGTTAGAACCTGGTCCTACTGCAAATCGACTTGAAACTAGACCTCGCCTGCCTCTGAAGGAAGAGAGCCTTTTCTGACATCTAAAGGACCTGAACTTAGCCCGTGGTAGGGCCCTTAATCAATGGCACCCCACTCCAGTACTCTTGCCTGGAAAATCCCATGGACAGAGGAGCCTGGTAGGCTGCAGTCCATGGGGTCACTAAGAGTCGGACACGACTGAGAGACTTCACTTTCCCTTTTCACTTTCATGCATTGGAGAAGGAAATGGCAACCCACTCCAGTGCTCTTGCCTGGAGAATCCCAGGGATGGGGGAGCCTGGTGGGCTGCCGTCTATGGGATCTCACAGAGTCGGACACGACTGAAGGGACTTAGCAGCAGCAGCAGCAGCAGCAGGGCCTTTAATGAACTGGGTGAGGAGGTTGGTTAGAGGTCAGACACCCTCTGAGCACCCAGCCCAGATTCAGAGAGAATCCAAAAATCTCACGCTCCACAGAGAGCAGTTTTCGCTTCACCACAGGTTTGGAGGCTGTGCGTGAAGTGTCTGTCTCCTCTCGCTCCCTCCTCCCTCCTTCCTCTCTGCTCTCTCTCCCCACCCCTCTCCCCTTTGCATCCTGAAGCCTAACAGTATTTGCTAGCTCCTCCTGTGCTTCCTTTTAGCTCCTTTAATTATTATAGCAATTTCATCTGTTGAAAAAGAGAAAAAGGAAAAAAACCCCAGGACAGCCTGGCCACTTGGACACCGAGGGCAGGGAGCGGTTCAGACCAACTGCCAAGCCATCGAGTCCTGCAGGCTTTTGGTTTCGTTAATGTTCTTTCATCTGCCCTAGATTGTAATTGGAGGCTGGTCTGTGATTGTGTACTTTAGGTAAATAGATCGTTAGGTAAGATTGATAGCAGAGCGGAGCAGTCCAGGTAATGTTTTAAGCCCAAAGCAAAAGAGCACAAGGGTGTCTCCAGCCGTAAATGACAGGACCCCAATTCATGCAGTTTGGGTGAAGGGTGTGTCAGGGCATTTTCAGCACAAATGGCCACTTTCTGAAGGTTTGTTTTTCCTGCCTTCACAAAGAGAGGCTTGCTTTTTCAGCTGGACACAGAGCCACAGGCCTTCAGGCAAATGAAGGGTTTGTTTTGATAATGAACTTGATATCAAGTTACAACTCATTAATATAGACCACACAATGTTATTGCAGCTAATTTCTTCATTTTACAAAGCCTGGTTCTCAACAAAGCATATTATTGGCCTCAAATGAATTTAAAAAAAAAAAAAAAAGTAGATACCACAAAGGCTCGGCGGGTTCAAGGCAGAAATGGCACAGCTGTGTGCAGAACGTGAAGCACCAGCGGCTGCTGCTGCTGATTCTGCCAGGGTCACGAGGCGCTCAGACCTGGGCTTTGTATGCAAGGGGAGCTAGACGTCAGAGCACTGGAACCAAAGCCAAAGCATTCCTCTCTGTGTTCAGGAGGCAGTATAACCCGGAGCAACGCATTTCCCAGAAACTCTGAAGACGGGGACTCGTCACCCAGAATCAGAGTCTTTGAGAAACCTTGAAGGGCGTTTCGGCAGCCTTCTGCCCACACCCAGAGAACGTGATGGTAATGTTTTCTGTCGGATGAGCCCTGGTTCTGCTGTTGCCCAGCTGTATGACCTGAGGCACGTCACCACCTTCCATTCCAAGCCTCAGTTTTCTCAAGTGCACAATGGGGATAAAGATAGTCCCCAGGAACCTCCCTCTGGAGAGGGCCGGCCAGATGTAGGTGCCGAACTTGGACGTGGTCTGGTCCTCTACACTCTCTGCCTAGTTGCTGTTGGGCAGTTCTTCCATGCAGCAAGCTTCCTCTGACTCCCTCCCTTGTCGCTTTTCTCCACAGTTATGTGGGGTGCCACGGTCATAGCCCTCATCACACACCTGCTCACAGGTCTGCACCACCACCAACAGAGAGGGCCACCGACAAGGGGCCATCATTAATCTTTGTATTCATTATATACAGCCAGTGTTCTATGTGCCAGCCTCATGAAGACAAGTGATAAATGTGTGTCGACTGAATTCATCCAGCATCTTCTGCAAAGAAAGGACCTGTTATCTCCTTGTACATCTACTTGCTCCGAACAACACAAATCCTATTTAAAATGTGTTGCTGGAATTCCCTGGCAGTCCAGTGGTTAGGACTCCACACTTTCACTGCTGAGAGTGTGGGTTTGATCCCTGGTCAGGGAACTAAGATCCTACAAGCCACATGACATGGCCAAAATAGCACACACACAAAAAAAATTGTTGCTTGTGTTATTTTTAAAAATTTCCACTCCTTGCCTATAGGTTTTCTGTTAATTCTAGAAGTCTCCTTGCTATCTTTGGTGAAATGTTTTTGAATACCTGAGTACAATGAAGCTCTCTTTCCTTAGGTACTGCACCCATTGCCTTATTATTTGAACTATGCATAGTTATTCATCTTTATTTCATTCATAGTTGTTAATGTCCATTTAGTTCAGTCATATCCATTTCCTTCATTTCATTGAAAATTTCATTTTCTAGCCTTGCCCACCCTCCTAGTGCCATGTTTCCTTCTAGAGACCTTGGCTATGAGGCCATATCATTCTTTCACCAAATCTTTAGAACATTTCTGTTTAAAGTCTAGTGAGGAAGGTGATGAGAATTCTCTTCCTTCCCAATACAATACCAACTTTCAGGTGCATACACTGTGGCCACCTTTCCCCAAGGTTTCCTTCAGGGTTTCCTCCTCTGTTGGTTCCTTGTCTGTTTTTCAGTGGACTCCTGTATCTGTAGAGAGGTTAAATTTTTGGAAATGCAAAGGAGAAAATACACTTTGGGTTTATAGCAGAGGCCTGAAAACTGGCCTCTCACCAGTGAAATACCTTGCATCAGGACCAGCGTTGCAATTTCTCACATTCACCTGTGTGTTCTGAAGCCTTTTACACTATTAGATTTTTTTCTTCTAAATCATTTTATTCTCACTCAAATGCTTAAAAATTTTTCTTGAAGTATACATAGAAATGTATATAGATATGTGTACAGTTTGCTGAGTTTTTACGTGGTGAAAAGATCCATTCTCCTTCACCAAAATCAAGATGTAAAACATTACCAGAATCCCCCAAGCTCCCCGACCCCCACGGTGGTAACCATCTTCCTGACGTCAGGAAGACATCCATACCGTCAGTATGTTTTGCCTGGTTTTCAGTATATGCAGATGGAGTCGTAGAGTGCATACGTTTTGGGATCTGGCTCCATTTGTCTGTTATGAGATCCATTTATCTTTTCACGTGTGATCGTCATTTGCTCATTGTCCCTGCTGCTGCATCGTGTTCTTCTGTGTAAATGGACTACAATTTATTTATCCATCTACCCACTGAAGGACTTCTGGGTTCTGTAGTTTTGGAGGGAGAAGGGGATGGAATTATTACAAAAATGCTGTTATGAATGGTTTTCTGTACGTCTTTTGGGGAACAAATGTTCTTGAATGCACACATGCCTATTCTTGAAGAGAGAAAAGTAGGTGGGTAGATGTTGTTTTTGATGAATCACTAAGTTGGAGCCAACTCTTGTGACCCCATGGACTACAGCACACCAGGCTCCTCTGTCCTCTCCTGTCTCTTGGAGTTTGTTCAAATTACTGTCCACTGAGTTGGTGATGCTGTCTAACCATCTCATCCCCTGCCGCCACCTCCTCCTCTCACCTTCAATTTTTTCAACATCAGGGGCTTTTCCATGAGTCTGCTCTTCGCATCAAGTGGCCAAAGTATTGGAGCTTCAGCATTAGTCCTTCCAATGAATATTCAGGACTGATTTCCTTTAGAATTGACTGGTTTGATCTCCTTGCAGTCCAAGGGACTTTCAAGAGTCTTCTCCAGCACCACAGTTCAACAGCATCAGTTCTTAGGCGTTGATCCTTCTTTACAGTCCAACTCTCACATCTGTACATGGCTACTGGAAAAACCACAGCTTTGACTCCATGAACCTTTGTCAGCAAAGTGATGTCTCTGCTTTTCAATGTGCTGTCTAGGTTTGTCATAACGTTCTTTCCAGGGAGCAAGCGTCTTTTAATCATGGCTGCAGTCACTGTCTACAGTGATTTTGAAGCCCACAAGAATAAAACCTATCACTGTTTCTACCCCTTCTATTTGCTGTGACGTGATGGGACCAGACACTGTGATCTTAGTTTTGTGAATGTTGAGTTTCAAGCTAGCTTTTTCACTCGCCTTTCACCTCATCAAAAGGCTCTAGTTCCTCTTCATGAAGTGGTACTATTAGAGTGATATCATCTGTGTATCTGAGGGTGTTGATATTTCTCCCTGGCAATCTTGAACCCAGCTTGTGAGTCTTCCAGCCCAGCATTTCGCATGATGTACTCTGCATAGAAGTTAAATAAGCGGGTGATGATATACAGCCTTGTCATACTCCTTTCCCAATTTTGAACCAGTCAGTTGCTCCAAGTTCTGTTCTAACTGTTGCTTCTTGACCCACATACAGGTTTGTTTCTCAGGAGACAAGTAAGGTGGTCTGGTATTCCCATTTCTTTGAGAATTTTCCACAGTTTGTCATGATCCACATAGTCAAAAGCTTTAGTGGAGTCAATGAAGCAGAAGTAAATGTTTTTCTGGAATTCCCTTGCTTTCTCCATGGTCCAGTGAATGTTGACAACTTGATGTCTGATTCCTCTGCCTTTTCCAAACTCACCTTTTACATCTGGAATTTCTCTGTTCATATGTTGCTGAGGCCTAGCTTGAAGAATTTTGAACATAACTTTGCTAACATGTGAGATAAGTGCAATCTTAATGGTAGTTTGAACATTCTTTGGCATTGCCCTTCTTTGGGATTGGAATGAAAATTGATTTCCAGTCCGGTGGCCACTGCTGAGTTTTCCCAATTTGCTGGCATAGTGAGTGCATCACTTTAATAGCATCATCTTTTAGGATTTTAAACAGCTCAGCTGGAATTCCATCACCTCCACTAACTTTATGCTTCCTAAGCCCCACTTGACCTCACACTCCAGGACATCTGGCTGTACATGAATGACCACACCATCGTGGTTATCTGAGTCATTAAGACCATTTTTGATAACCACGGTAGTGTGGTCATCTGAGTCATTAAGACCATTTTTGTACAGTTCTGTGTATTCTTGTCGCCTTTTTAAAATCCCTACTGCTTCTGTTAGGCCTGTACTGTTTCTGTCCTTTATTGTGCCCATCTTGCATGAAATGTTCCCTTGATAGGTCCAGTTTTCTTGAAGACATCTCTAGTCTTTCCCATTCTATTATTTTCTTCTACTTCTTTGCATTGTTCATTTAAGAAGACCTTCATATCTCCCTCTGCAATTCTCTGGAACTCTGTATTCAGTTGGGTATATTTTTCCCTTTCTTCCTTGCCTTTTGCTTCTCTTTTTTCCTCAGTTCAGTTCAGTCATTCAGTTGTGTCTGACTCTTTGCGACCCCATGGATTGCAGCATGCCAGGCTTCCCTGTCCTTCACCAGCTCCTTGAGCTTGTTCAAACTCTTGTCCATCGAGTTGGTGATGCCATCCAACCATTTCATCTTCTGTCATCCTCTCCTCCTGTCTTCAATCTTTCCCAGCATCAGGGTCTTTTCCAATGAGTCAATTCTTCGCATCAGGTAGCCAAAGTATTGGAGTTTAAGCTTCAACATAAGACCTTCCAATGAATATACAGAACTGATTTCCTTTAGGATGGACTGGTTGGATCTCCTTGAAGTCCAAGGGACTCTGAAGAGTCTTCCCCAACACCACAGTTCAAAAGCATCAATTCTTCGGTGCTCAGCTTTCTTCAAAGTCCAACTCTCACATCCATCCTCAGATATACAGATAGCACCACACTTATGGCAGAAAGTGAAGAGGAACTAAAGAGCTTCTTGATGAAAGTGAAAGAGAAGAGTGAAAAAGTTGGCTTAAAACTCACATTCAGAAAACTAAGATCATGGCATCTGGTCCCATCACTTCATGGCAAATAGATGGAGAGACAGTGGAAATAGTGACAGACTTTATTTTGGGGAGCTCCAAAATCACTGCAGATGGTGACTGCAGCCATGAAATTAAAAGACGCTTACTTCTTGGAAGGAACGTTATGACCAACCTAGACAGCATATTAAAAAGCAGAGACATTACTTTGCCAACAAAAGTCCATCTAGTCAAAGCTATGGTTTTTCCAGTAGTCATGTATGGATGTGAGAGTTGGACTATAGAGAAAGCTGAGCACTTAAGAATTGATGCTTTGGAACTGTGGTGTTGGAGAAGACTCTTGAGAGTCCCTTGGACTATAAGGAGATCCAACCAGTCCATCCTAAAGGAGATCAGTCCTGGGTGTTCATTGGAGGGCCTGATGTTGAAACTGAAACTCCAATACTTTGGCTA
Organism: Neotragus moschatus; assembly: GCA_006410615.1. Classification (NCBI taxonomy): domain Eukaryota; kingdom Metazoa; phylum Chordata; class Mammalia; order Artiodactyla; family Bovidae; genus Neotragus; species Neotragus moschatus. Next base: position 1,902,431 of record SJYA01002331.1, read on the forward strand.
CCTGATGTGAAGAACTGACTCACTGGTAAAGGCCCTGATGCTGGGAAAGATTGAAGGCAGGAGGAGAGGGTAACAACAGAGGATGAGATGGTTGGATGGCATCACTGACTCAACGGACATGTGTTTGAGTAAACTTTGGGAGTTGGTAATGGACAGGGAGGCCTGACGAACTGCAGTTTATGGGATCATAAAGAGTCAGACACGACTGAGCAACTGAACTGAACTCATATCCATACATGACTACTGGAAAAACCATAGCTTTGACTAGATGGACCTTTTTTCTGACAAAGTAATGTCTCTGCTTTTTAATATGCTGTCTTTTTAATATGCTTCTTTCCTCAGCTATTTGTAAAACCTCCTCAGATCACCACTTTGCCTTCTTGCGTTTCTTTTTCTTTGGAGTGGCTTTGGTCACTGTCTCCTGTTCAGTGTTACCAACCTCTTTCCATAGTTCTTTAGGCACTCCATCTTCTAGATCTAATCCCTTGAATCTATTTGTCACCTCCACTATATAATCATAAGGGATTTGATTTTGGTCATACCTGAATGGCCTAGTGGTTTTCCCTACTTTATTCAATTTAAGCCTGAATTTTGCAATAAGGAGCTGATGATGTGAGCCACAGTCAGCTCCAGATCTTGTTTTTGCTGCCTGTATAGAGCTTCTCCATCTTCAGCTGCAAAGAATATAACCAGTCTGATTTCAGTATTGACCATCTGGTGATGTCCATGTGGAGAGTCGTCTCTTGTGTTGTTGGGAGAAGGTGTTTGCTGTGACCAGTGTGTTCTCTGGACAAAACTCTGTTGGCCTTTTCCCTGCTTCATTTTGTACTCCAAGACCAACTTGCCTATTTCTCCACATATCTCTTGACGTCCTACTTTTGCATTCCAGTCCCCTATGATGAAAAGGATATGTGTGTTTTTTTTTTTTCTTTTTGGTGTTAGTTCTAGAAGGTCTTGTAGGTTTTCATAGAATGAATCAACTTCAGATTCTTCAGCATCAGTGGTTGGGACATAGACTTGGATTACTGTGATGTTGAATGATTTGCCTTGGAAACAAACTGAGATCATTCTGTCATTTTTGAGACTGCACACAAGTACTGCAGTCTATACTCTTTTGTTGACTATAAAGGCTACTCCATTTCTTCTAAGAGATTCTTGCCCACAGTAGTAGATATAATGGTCATCTGAATTAAATTTGCCCATTCCCATACATTCTAGTTCACTGATTCCTAAAATGTTAATGTGCACTCTTGCTACCTTGTGCTTGACCACATGCAACTTACCTTGGTTCATAAACGTAACATTCTGGGTTCCTATGCAATTTCTTTAAAGCATTGGACTTTGCTTTCACCACCAGACACATCTACAGCTGAGCGTCATTTCCACTTTGGCTCAGCCGCTTCATTCTTTCTGGAGCTGTTAGTAATGCCCTCCACTTTTCCCCAGTAGCATATTGGACATTTTACGACCTGGGGGACTCATCTTCCAGTGTCACAGTTTTTGTCTTTTCATGCTGCCCATGGGGTTTTCCAGGCAATAATCCTGGAGTGGTTTCCCATTTCCTCCTCTAGTGGGCCACATTTTGTCAGAACTCTTCACCAGGCCCATCTTTCTTGGGTGGCCCTGTACAGCTTGGCTCACAGCTTCAGTGAGTTATCCAAGCCCTTTTACCGCAGCAAAGCTGTAATCCATGAAGGGGAGGTAGATAGACGCTTGTCACAGTTATAATTCATTAGAAATCTTTCAATTTCTATTGACAGAAACAAACTCATACAAGAGAAAAAGAAAAAGACACACAAAAAAGGAATTAGTGGGTCACATTATAGAAGACTCTAGGGGATGTGGCTTTAGTTCTAGCAGTATTCAGGAGCTTAGATTCCCAATAAGTCATTGGGAATCTGCCTGACTGTGTTCATTGTTCCTGTTCACATCTGTGGTGGTTTCATCCTAAGGCAAGAAGTCTCCACTGAGTGTCAGAATGGCCATTAGCAGCTCCAGGCTGAAGTTCCTCTGGTTTCATAATAGTAGGAAAAAAGCTTTTCTTTTTCAAATGAACCATCCTGAGTTATCCACTTGGGTATTGCCCACCCCTGGAACCCAGGGAGCCAAAGTTACCCACACCTGAACCACACACCCTGAGGAACAGCGTTAATCCTGTAATTTTTAAAACTAGACAGCCTAAAATCTTCAGCAGCAGCAGAGTCAAATAACGTCATGTACTGGGTTGGCCAACCATAAGATGTTACAGAAAGACCTGAATGAACTTTTTGGCCAACCTGATACATGCGTCCTATAGAATATTATGTAGCCACAAAAAGTAGGGCAAATCCATATGTATAGACACAGAAATCTGACTGTTATGTATAGTTTGGGGAAAGGGTTAAGTGATTGTTTTTTGTCCAGTATAATGAGTGTGGTCATGTAATTTATTGTCCACAGTGGATACTTATCAGGGTGAAAGGGGGTACTGTAATTATTTACACTGGCACAATGTGTATAAATCAAGATGGTCCTGGGCAAACATATTTGAACAATGACCAGAATTATAATTATTTAAATGTCTGTATATCTGTGTCTGTCTGCCTGCCTATTTATCTATGTTTGTTTTAAGAAAGGCATTGAGGTTGACCCTAGGAAGTATGAGAAAGAGCAAAAGGGGTCTTTTTCTTAGTGTTTTGTTTCGTTTTTTAGTTGCAGCAGAACTGCACACACAAGCTGTGTAAATCTTAAATTACAGCTCAATTAAATTTTATATGGAGATATAATCTGTATAATCACCCCTTAGTCGATATGCAGGACATCCTCGTCATCGAACAAGATTCTCTAAAGTTTCTTCCTATTCAATACTGCATGCCCTCAGGCCAGAGATAACCGCTGTTATAACTTTTTTCATCCCCTGGAGAGGGGAAAGGTTACCCACTTCAGTGTTCCGGCCTGGAGAATTCCATGGTATCTATAATCCATGAGGCTGCAAAGAGTCAGACATGACTGAGCAACTTTCACTTCACTTCACTAGTCTGCCCATTCTTGAACTTCATATAGTGAAGTCATGGAGTATGTACTGTTCTGTGACCTCTTTTGGTCACCATTACACCTGTGCAGGGCTTCTGCCTGCAATGCAGGAGACCGCGGTTTTTGCTTCCTGGGTCAGGAAGATCCCCTGGAGAAGGGAAAGGCTACCGTCTCCAGCATTCTGGCCTTGAGAATTCCATGGACTGTATAGTCCATGGGGTCACAAAGAGCGGAACACGACTGAGCAACTTTCTCTTTCACACCAGTGCAACTTCAGTTCAGCTCAGTTGCTCAGTCGTGTCCAACTCTTTGCGACCCCATGAATCGCAGCACGCCAGGCCTCCCTGTCCATCACCAACTCCCGGAGTTCACTCAGACTCATGTCCATCGAGTCAGTGATGCCATCCAGCCAGCTCATCCTCGGTCGTCCCCTTCTCCTCCTGCCCCCAATCCCTCCCAGCATCAGGGTCTTTTCCAATGAGTCAACTCTTCGCATGAGGTGGCCAGAGTACTGGAGTTTCAGCTTTAGCATCCTTCCTTCCAAAGGAATCCCAGGGCTGATCTCCTTCAGAATGGACTGGTTGGATCTCCTTGCAGTCCAAGGGACTCCCAAGAGTCTTCTCCAACACCACAGTTCAAAAGCATCAATTCTTCGGGGCTCAGCCTTCTTCACAGTCCAACTCTCACATCCATACATGACCACAGGAGAAACCATAGCCTTGACTAGACAGACCTTTGTTGGCAAAGTAATGTCTCTGCTTTTCAATATGCTGTCTAGGTTGGTCATAACTTTTCTTCCAAGGAGTAAGCGTCTTTTAATTTCATGGCTGCAGTCACCATCTGCAGTGATTTTGGAACCCCCAAAAATAAAGTCTGACACTGTTTCCACTGTTTCCCCATCTATTTCCCATGAAGTGATGGGACCAGATGCCATGATCATCGTTTTCTGAATGTTGAGTTTTAAGCGAACTTTTTTACTCTCCTCTTTCACTTCCTTATTCTTTTTTATTAGTGGGTAGTATTTCATCATTTGAATATATAATCTACTGATACATGCATTACCCTTTGATGGACATACAGTGTTTTCAGCTTGGGACTATCATGATAGTCTATTAAAGTCTATTAAAGCTATATAGACATTCTTTTATATCTTTTGTGAGAGTATGCATGTACACTAAATTCTCTTAGGAGTTGCCGGCTCATAAAATAGCTGTATGTTTCATTGTATCAGAAGCTGCCAGCATTCCACATTGTTGGCCGTGGATGGGAGTTCCGGTTGCTCCACGTCATCATGAAAACTTAGTCTTTTCAGCTGCAGCCGTTCTAGTGGACACACAGTAATGACTCACTGTGGCTCTAATTTCTAGTTCCTCTGATGAACAATACTCTTGGGCATCTTTTCAAACGTTGATTGGTCATTTGACTTCTTCCTTTGTGAAGTATCTGTTTCAGTCTCCTGTCTTTTTTTAAATTGGTTTATTTGCCTTTTTACTATCGGTTTGTAAGAACTCTCTCTATATTCTATGTATAAGTCCTTTGTCACACATGAATATTCATCCGGGCTCTTTTGACTCCTTTGTGTGCGTGGTCAGTCACTCGGTCACGTCCATCTCCTTTCAACTGCATGGACTGTAGCCTGCCAGGCTCCTCTGTCCATGGGATTCTCCAGTCAAGAATCCTGGAGTGTGTTGCCATTTCCTGCTCCAGGGGATCTTCTCAACCCAGAGATTGAACACGAGTTTCTTACCTCCTGCATTGGCAGACAGATTCTTTATCACTGCACCACCTGCGAAGCCCCTTTGACTCCTTTAATGGTGCTTTTTGGTGAGCAGAAGTTCTTTTTCGTTGCTGTTATTTTTCAGTTATTTTTAAGTTGAAGTATAGTTGATTTACAGTGTGTTAGTTTTTGGTACACAGTAAACTGGTTCAGTTTTATAAATATATATATATATATATATATAAGTTCTTTGTCATATTCATTTCCATTAAGGTTTGTTGCAGGATATTGAATATCGTTTCCTGTGCTATGCAGTGAGACCTTGTTGTTTATCTCTTTTATAAAAAGTAGTTTGTATCTGCTAATCCCAAATTCCTAATTTTATCCCTCCCTCCTTTCTTTTTCCCCTTTGGTAACCATAAGTTTGCTTTTTATGTCTGTGAGTCTGTTTCTATTTTGTAAATAAGTTTATTTGTATCATATTTTCGATTGCACATATTAGGTGATATCGTATGGTATTTGTCTTTCTCTTTCTGACTTTTTTCACTCAGTATAATGATCTCTAGTCCATGTTGCTGCACATGGCATTATTTCATTCTTTTTCATACTGAGTAGTAGTCCATGGGCGGCTTCCCTGGTAGCTCAGCTGGTAAAATATCCGCCTGCAGTGTGTGAAACCTGGGTTTGATCCCTGCGTTGGGAAGATTCCCTGGAGGAGGGCATGGCAACCCGCGCCAGTCTTCATGCCTGGAGAACCCTCGTGGACAGATGAGGGCTACAGTCCATGGGGTTGCAAAAAGTCGGACATGACTGAGTGCCTTAGCACAGCACAGTATTCTATTGTGTGTGTACATACCACACCTTCTTTATCCATTCATCTGTTGATGGACATTTAGGTTGCTTCCATATCTTGGCTGTTGTAAACTGTGCTAGCATAAGTTCTTAAATTTAACAAAACCAAACTTATGAATGCTTTTTATTACAGTTGTTGCTTTTTTCATATTTATTTTAAGGCCACAAAACAGTTATTAATGTTGCTTTAAGCAGTCAATTTTCTACCAATGTGAATGCATCTTTACTTTTTCGGATCTCTTTGTTCTTTCTGTGGGTCCCAGTTTCCATCTGGGATCATATTCCTGTAGCCTGGCCACAGACTCGCTTTAGTGTTTCTGACAGTGCATGACTGCTGCTCAGCTTGTGTGTGTCTGTAATGTCTGCATTTTGCTGTCATTTTTGAAGGATGTTTTTTATTGTATAGGTGGGATTATTTATTGAATAGAACTATGGGTGGGCAGGGTGAGTCTGTTTCTCTTTGGTAAACAAGTTTATTAGATGGTTGTTTTCGTTTTTAGCACTTTAAAGATGTCACCTCATGGTCTTAACGGCTTTCGTAATTTCTATGAAGGACATTTCTCTCTCTGGATTTTTCACCTAGACTTTTATTTCCATAGCATTTCAGTGTCGTTGAAATATTATTTTTGTACTTTATCTTTCTGAACCCGATGAGAACAATGAGTTTTCACTGTCCTACTTGGAAGTCTAGCTCCAGCTTGTGGAGAATTCAAGCTAGAAAATGCTTCCCTTCTTTCTTCTTTGTTTTGTTTTGTTTTGTTTGCTCCTTCATTATTTCCTTCCTTATTTAATTGTTTTTGCTTTTTTAAAAAATTTAGTTTTTAATCAACTTTTGGGGTATAATTTACATGCAACAAAATGCAAACATTTTAAGTATATAGTTGAATGAGATTTGACACGTGTACATATCCCCATAATCAAGACCCCTGTAGACTAAGACTAGTTCAGTCATCTCCCAGAGTTCTCTCCTGGCCTTTGAATTCAGTGCCTCCTTCCCACCCTCAGCCCCAGGCAACCACTGGTCTACTTTGTCTCACTGTAGGTAAGTTTCACCTGCCTTCAAATTTCCTGTGAGTTAAACCATACAGTGTATACTCTTCCGTCTCTGGTTTCTTTCGTTCAGTGTTTCAGACTCCTCCATGTAGTTGGGTATACCAGTAGTTTGCTCCTGTTATCATTGAATTGTTTTCCCTCAGATGAGTATGTCAGAGTTTATCCATTCATTTGTTGATGGATACTTGGATGGGTTCCAATTTTTCTTCCTTTTCCAAATCTGAAATGCTATGCATGATTTGTGGTGTGTTTTATAACTGATGCACAGAGCTCAGTCCCTACCCTTGTGTAAACTTCAGACCAGAGGAGGACGTGAGTGTTGGACAAGTAATTTCAAGCATAATGAGTATTGCAGAAAGGCAAACATAGGCTGTGCTAGGAGCAAACAGCAAGAACACCTAGTTTACTCCAGGGCTTCAGGAAAAGCTCCCTTGAAAGGCATTCAAGAAAAGACTCTAGGATGACCAAGAGTAAATGAGGAAAGATTGAGGCAGGCCCTGGGGCATAACAGAAAACCCAGTGGAGATGGAAGGCAGGTGAAAAGTAATACATCACTGAACATAAGTGAGAGACACTGTGATAGACACCTTTAAAAAATCTTTATTTGTTTCAACTGAGGTGTAATTGACAATACCATATTATACTGACTTGAGGTATACAGTATAATGGTCCGATGTTCATATGTAGTCTGAAGTAACCAATACAAATAGTCTAGTTAACATCCATCACCATACATAATTACACGATTTTTTTCGTGTGATGAAAAGTTAAAATCTACTTTCTTAGCAACTTCCAAATATGCAATACTATATTATTAACTATAATTGCTGTGCTGTACATTACACCCCTATGATGTTATTTTATCGTTGGTAGTGTGTACCTTTTGTTTCATTTCACCCACCTCCAGCAACCACCAATCTGTTCTCTGACTCAGTAAGTTGGGTTTGGGGCTGTTTTTTAAGAGTCCACACATAAGTGAGACCATTCAATATTTGTCTTTGTCTGATTTATTTCACTTAGCTTAATGCCCTCAAGATACATCCATGTTGTCACAGATGGCGAGATTGCTTTCCTTTTCGTGGCTGAATAATATTTCATTGTGTATTTCTACCACATTTTCTGTATCCATTCGTCCGTTAATGAACATTTACATTGTTGTCACATCTTGACTGTTGTGAATAATGAACATTTTAAAAATATTTTTCATTTAATATTTCACTTAATGTACTATTTTAAGTGTGAGCCTACAGTAAGCTCCATTTTTACCAGTGAACAGCCTAATATCCAGAAAGATGAGGACTTGTCCCAAGTGACACCAATCATGGTAAAGCAGGATTTGAAGCCAGTTCTGTGTGGCTCCAGAGCTCATGCTTCCCCCCAACCTGCAGTCAACACTGGTTAGACTGCCTGCAGTAGAGATGAAAGAAAAGAAACAGGTTAGAGAAGCGTCAGCATGCATGTCCTTGGCATGCACTAGACAACAGAATACACACATATCTATTAAATGAATAAATGTCCAAGAAAAGGAAACACTCTAGCATATGTTTGTATTTACTTGTATTTATCTAATTGCTTAAAAAGAAAAATAGAGACAGATGTATCAAATGTATGAAATCCTATCCATCCTTCCCTCACAATGTCGCATTATACAAATGTAGATTTTGTGTATGTGTGTGTTTTGTGGTCAGAGGCGGGCGCTAGAAGAAACTGGGATCAGAGAAATACCAAGCAGTGTTTACAAACTAAAGGGCAGCGGGATCTATCAGTTAAGCAAAGTGAGATAAATGGAACTGCCAATTAACTTCGTATTCTCAGAAGCAGGGAGCAGAGCGCGCGTCTCAAACAATGAAAGCGTTGCTGGGAGCTTTCATATTCCGTGTGGTCTCCGTGTAATTTGTTCCCTTTTACATAGAAATGTCTGGTATTAACTGGGGGATGTGATTAGAATACAGGCAGAGGCTCACTTTGATGGGAAACACACAGGCAGGCGCCTAACAGCCGCTGGAGATCAGAGACGGTCTCTCTCCAGTAAACTCACAAATTGCAGGGCCCACAGTCTGCCTAATGAGTGAAGAGCACTGGGGCTGAGACTGGAATGTTCCAGAGACCCACGCCTCCCACTGGGGTCCTGGCCTCACAGTAACAGTAATAGGCTGAGCAGCGCCGCGAGCCCACCTGTTCCTATGTGCTGCCTGCACTCAGATACTGTCCACAAACTCATCCGTTTCATCCTCAAGCAAACAGGAAGAGATGATCCAATTGTCCCCACTTTAGGGATAAGAAAACTGAGGGTAAAGAGGCTCAACACTGGGTCAACGGTATGGAGCCAGGAGCTCCTTCTTCCTTTTACTGAAGCCCTTGGTTTTACCCTTTGCTCTAGCCTGCATCCGCACCTCGTAGGGGACAGGTAGCAGCAGTGGGGTGTGGGATGAGAGCCTGCCCCTGCTGCAAGGCCTGAGAGACCCCGCTCCCACACAGACCAAGAGAGTTTGCTCTGGAGGGCGGGGTGATGATCCCAGAGGAAATCCAAGTAGTCGGGATCTTAACCTTCCTAGAATACGTGCACCCATTCTCCTAATTTGATGGCTAGGAAAACGGGTCCTGAGCAGGGCCAGTGGGTCTATGAATGTTTCTTCCATCAAATATGGCCTTCAGGGTATACCCGTGGGGTCAAGGTGAGCAGCCCCAGAAGACCTCACCAAGGTAGTAAGAGAATTAATAGCAAACGCTTGTACTTGCTGTGTGCCAGGCACTGTTCCACTTTTGCAAAAATGAGCTACTTAGCCTCTGTTTACTCCTAAAGGGTAGGCATGGTTACCGTCTCCCTGTTTTACAGATGAGGAAACTGAGGCACAGAGTCTAATAGGCTTCTTGGGGGTGAATTAGGTCCACATTCCCACTCTCTGGAGTGTGTCCACCCCTCACTTTTCGCACAAGAGCTGTACACCCCCCTAGACAGAGCCATCAAGTCTCATTTTTCCCCAGTTCCTTCATGATCACTCAGAGCTTTCCCTCCCTTCATGATAATCCCCTAAGTTCCCCCAAGTTGTGCACTCGACTTACAGGAGCTTCACATCGCTCCTCAATAACATGGAACGAGATCTCTGTTTTAGCATTTGTGTGCAGGAGCCAAGGAAACCAGCCTGGGTCTTAACTGTGACCTTCAATAAGCTTATATGATGTGCAGATTGACATGTGAGCTCTCCCCAAGAGTCCGTCAGCTGAGGAATGGATAAGAACGAAGTGGCTCGTCCACACAGTGGAACCTTATTGTTCAGTCACTCAATCGTGTCCGACTCTTTGCAACCCCATGGACCCAGGCTCCTCTGTCCATGGGATTTCCCAGGCAAGAGTACTGGAGTGGGTTGCCATTTCCTGTTTCAGGGGATCTTCCCAACCCAAGGATCAAACCCATTTCTCCTGCTTGGCACGTGGATGCTTTACCACTGCGTCACCTGGGAAGCCTGGGAATTCACACTGGGAATCCATAGTGGAATTTTATTTGACCATTAAAAGGAATGAAGGGCTGATGCATGTGACAGTGTGGATGAACCTTCAAAACACGACACTCAGTGAAAGGAGCCAGACACAACAGGCCACATTCTGCAGGATCCGTTCATGTGAGATGTTCATTGTGGGCAAATTGGTAAAGACAGAAGTCAGGTTGGTTAGTGCTTTCCAGGGGCTGAGGAGACTGTAGGGTAACGTGGTGATACCTAAGGAGTGTCTTTTTGAGCTAGTGAAAATGCTTTACACTGACTGTGCTGTTCACCTGTCTGTGAATGTACTAAAAATCATTGAATTGTACACTTTAAATGGGTGAGTTGTATGTGAAAATATATCCCAATAAAGCTAAGAAGAAAAAAAGAAGAGAAGGGAAGACAGGGAGGAAATTGGAGAGAAGGGGGGAGGAGGAGAGGGTGTGTTATTACTGTTTGTTTGTTTGTTTGTTTGTTGACTGCACTGTGTGGTGTGTGGGATCTTAGTTCCCCAACTAGGGATCATAAACCTATGCCCCCTGCAGTGGAAGCCTGGAGCCTTCGCCACTGGACCACCAGGGAAGCCGCCTAGGAGAGCATTTTAGAGCCTGGATTCCAACTCCAGATCTCTCACTTTATAGCTGTGCAGCCTCGAGGTAGTAGCCTCGCTTTTCCTGTCCAGTAATAGCTGAAGATGAGAGCAAACAATGTCAAAATGCTGGGCAGGCAGTCATGGCAAGGGCACAGATCAGCTGTTAACCCTTTGGTTGCTGGATCGCGTGGTGCTGCAAGGGGCATGCAGATGGACTGGGGTGACTAGGGGGCACCAAGCTTTGCCAACCAGTAAAGAATTATGCCTTCAGTTCTAAACTCAGAGTGTGCTAACATGAAAGAAGCCACTTGAAATTCGATTTGTCATCAGTGGCGACAGAAGCCTTGACTTGCGTGAATGCATCGAGGCGTTCGGAGCCTATTTCCTCCTGTGTTTTCCTGAGCATGGTTTTCCAGTGCGGAGATTTCCATGTAATTAACATGAGTTCATCAGTGTGCCCAACTTGGGTTTCCATGGAGACTCCCTGCGCTTAATTAACGTGGCCGGGGTTGCGTTGCTGTTCCCGGTTCAGGCTAACCTCCACTCGCTTACCATTTTATTTTTTAATAATACCCCACGTTTAATCGGTGCTAATTATTTCTCCTCTGCTGGTGTTCACCTCACCACTTGGCAGTTCTTTTTTTCCTCTTACTTCCTCTTTCTTACTTTTCCTAAATCATACCCCTAGAGGAGGATAAAGGGGGTGGGATGGGGGTGGGGATGAAAAATAAAACCTGTTCTCTTTGACAACAGAGGAAGAACCCTGGGAGGGTAAAGTACCAACATCTCAGCTGATAGAACTCGTGGCTGCAGAACTAGGGACATAGGAGATAAAAACCAGGCAGGCAGGTTTGTACAAGGAGATGAAGACTACACAAGCATGACCTTATATGGGGCCTTCTTCGCCTCTGCCTGAGTAACGGATGCTGAGTCCAGGCCTGAGAAGTTGCCATATTTGGAGAGAAAGACCCTTGCCATGTAGATTTCAAAAAGATATACAGTGCACAAAGCTCCCAGGCTTATCTTCCAACAGTCTCCCTTGAAGCCCAGAAAGGGGTGAAAATTGCAAGCAAATGGCATTCCTCAGGGAGAGGGAGACGCTTTCTAGTTTTATTGGGTTAAAAAACACTTGCATGAAATTGCATTTCTCAAATCTGCAGAGCCGGTGAGCTTCAGAGGGCAGCGGGAGTTTAAAGCCAGATGAATCTCTGAAAGCTAATGTAAGCTCCATGGGAATCAGTCTTACCAGAGAAACAGTGGTGTATGATAGTTAAGAACATGGACTTGCCAGCTGTGCAACCGCAAGCAAGTTACTTCACCTCTCTGAGCCTCAGTGTCCCCATCCACAAATTGAAGATAATAATTGTACTTACTCAAGGGGCTATTGTGAGCATAAATGAGTCATGCATTGAAGCAGCATCTGGCAAGTGGTAAATCACCAGCGAGCCTTAGTTCCTACTGTCCACTGCCTCCCCAGCACTCCTGCTCAGGGCCTGGCAAGGAGCAGGTGCCAGTGAGTGACTGTTGAATGAATGAATGTGATGAAATGGGAGGCCAGAGCACTACCGAGGGCAGCAGTAAGTATCTGTGTTACCCAGACCTGTGTTTCTTAACTCATTTCCTAAGAGCAGGGACTTCAGATTTAAATAAATGCTTTCAAGGGTCATTCAGAAAATACAGATGCATAAAGTAGGCTTGGAGATGTGGACACACGCCTCTCTGACACTGGGGGAATCCAGCCAGACCCAGCCTTGAGACTTGGTCAGACTCAGAAGTCACTCAACCTGCCCAGACCTGCGGGGACCTATGGAAACCCACCCACCAACTGGCTCAGCCCCACACCCCATCGCCGCACTGAGATGATGCAGAACGAAACGCAGTCCACCTTAAAGTTCAGTTTCTCTCCAGCCCGCAGTATCCATGATGAATTAAGGAGAGCATATCATATATAAAATTGCACTGTCGTTAACTTCTTGGCAAAGTTGCCAAATGTCAGGCAGCCAGTGCGCCCTTGGTGCACTCCGAATCTGGGTGCAAGGCTTCAGCTGTCATAATAATGAATTGCCCTGCTCACTGAGGCTTGGGAGTGGATCCAGGATACCATGTTAGGTTGAAAAAAGAAGTGCATCACCAAGAAGCACACACCCTGTACCTTGTTCCCAAGGCAGCAACCCCAAACACACATCACCATGGGATGCGTGAGAGAAGAATCTTCTCAACACAGCTCTTTAAAACTGTACCCGAGGATCTCAAGTTTGTATGAAGGGGCCACATGGGGGGAGCATTCCCTCCTCCCTGCCCATCTCAGCAGTGTTTCTGACGTCTAGCCTAGGACTCAGAGGCTGAAATGCAGATGCTCAGTAATAACGACGTGGGTGTTGGTGGTGGTTTAGACATGGGGGCATTTGTCAAAAACACTTGCATTCCAACCGTTTGGTTTAAAAGCTGTGAGCAGCTTTTTAATCAGCCTGACACCTGGAACCTACATGCCTCAGCCATTGGGCGCTTTGGCTCTCTCTACATGATTCCATTCCTTGGAACATTCTCATATTTCTTCATTAAGTGGCCGACCCTGGGGAAATGATTCCTTCTGTAGGAAAGCAAGATTGTGAGATTGTGTCTACATCAGCAGAATAGATATTTAAGATAATTAACAAAAAATGCAAGACCCCCAGGTGATGCCTTTGTCCACTGGGGGTAGGGGGTAGTGGGGCTGAAATCCAGAAAATTCCAGGGATCTGTCTCCAGAGCCCAGATCTCAAACATCACTCCTAACTTATTCTCATGGCCTAATAGCTGTGGAATGAGTGAATGAGTGAGTGAGTGAATGAATAAATGAATGACTCAGTGACCTCTGTGTCAGGACAAACAGCTACCTTTACAGTCAGAACTGGGTTAGAACCCCAGGTCTGTCACTTAGAGGTTGGCAGGTCTTGGTCAAGACACTTGGTTTTCTGAGCCTCCACATTCTCCCGCATGAGAATCTCAGAAACTCTCCTAAAGCTGCTATGTAGATTTTGTGGAACAAACCCCAGCATTCACCCGTTTCTGTAAGCTAGAGCTGTGCTTTCTAACCTCAAGCTTGTTCATTTCATCAGGAGTAGGCTTTCTCCAGACCAAAAAAAAAATATTGCCTTGAAATTCTCTCTTTCCCTCCTGCACAAGCTGGCTGGGTACCTACCCCCGCCTTTCCATCCCTGGGGAGACCCCAACATCTTAAGCCTACATCCACTATTAAAAGGCGTCTGTGCTGATTTCCTGTGACGATCATGCCCCCCAGGGACCCTTCCAAATCCGGTGATCCGAGATGGCAGATGACGGCAGATCAGGGACCAGGGGTGGCACCAGGCATCCTCTCTCACAGCCTAGGTTTTGGAGCTAGGCTAACCTGGGCTCGGAGCTGTGCTCCTCCTCTGGTCAGCTGTGCCACTTTGCATCTCTGAGTTCTCATCTGTCAAGTTGGGGTTTAATGTAAACCTTTCATGAGGCTTGAGGTCTGGAGCTGACGCATAAGAGTATGGTGGCTGCGAGCCATCCACCCTCCCTTAGCCCAGCCTCCAGGGTCCCGGCATTGGTCCTAACTGGCTTCTTGAAAGTGCCAAGTCGCTATAGTCCATGGGAGAATCCCCACTCTCAGAGACATCATGGTGCTTGGGCAGGCCTTGTCAGGAGACGGGACGGATTTCACACCACACTCAGGCCATGATGCCTGGAGGCTACTACAAGCCATCAGTGGTAAAAAGGATGAGTTTTATATGTACAGCCACTTTTAATCTTGATAATTATGTGTTAATTTTGATGGTGAGTTAGGAAAACAAGCACTTCAAAGGCATAGTGTCATGGGTATTATTGCTTAGGAAGAAAAGTAGATTGAGGTTTTTTGTTTAATATTAATGTAAAGAAAAATATTAATAATGAAGTGGTATGTGGATGCCACAGTAGGTTATGATGATTGGTGTGTAAGTGACTCAGTTTCAGAAAACTTGGAATCAGGCAGAGGGCCGCAAATGTCAGATTTAAGTGGCAAAGCAGGTGGTGGTGTCTTGACAAAGTCTTGAAGTGCAGGCGGGACGGCTGACCTTGACCCAACCCCAGCGCAGCTGTAACTCCCCAGTGTTGAATGGGGCGCTCTGGATAGTCCTCTAGTCCCTTTTCTGTCGTGATTTGCCTGCGTGTAGCACATACCCGAAAAGCAGTTGCGTTCTTATTATGGTGCTTAAGAGGAGGTGACTGTGGCCAGTTGACCTAATGGCTTCAGATTCCCGTCAACCCCACCGGCAGCTGTGTAACCCTAAGCAAGTTACTTAACCTCTCTGAGCCTCAGTTCCCTGAACTGTGAATGGAGGTTTTCCTCAGACCAGTCCCATTTATCAGAGGCAAGTCATTTCTATGAGAAGCTTGCTCCCAAATCACTTACGACCTGCCTAGTCAGGCGGGACTCTGTGCCTGGCACCATGTCGAGCAATTTCTGCCAAAGTCAGTGCGGTGGGGCTTAAAACCATATGGCTGAGAGTTTATACCCCAGCTCTGCTGCCAAAAAATCCAGGTAACCTTAGGAAAGGTACTTCCCTCTAGGAGTCTTG
Source organism: Neotragus moschatus (assembly GCA_006410615.1). Lineage (NCBI taxonomy): Eukaryota > Metazoa > Chordata > Mammalia > Artiodactyla > Bovidae > Neotragus > Neotragus moschatus. Next base: position 1,917,719 of record SJYA01002331.1, read on the forward strand.
GTTCCCTGATCTGCAAAATGAAGGGGGAGTCCTTCAATCTTGTGCGTTCTCATTAAGCAAAGCTTGGCTTGGCCCCTTTGCTGCCATCCAGATGTTTCTAAAATACAGCAGTTCTGACACCACAGAGACCCAACATGTGGGTGATTATCTACATTTTTCACTTTTCATTTCTCATCTAGACAGGCTTTAAGTACATGGATAATGAACTCAGAATTCCAAATGAACTTCAACCTATTCCTCTCTCGTTCTCTGTTTGAGGCGAGAAAGTTTTCTTTGAAGGAGATGCGGAGAATTTCATCCTTTTTTTCCTGTTCCCAGCAGAACTCTAGGGCTAGCCCAAGCCTGCATGGTGAGAACCTGACTTGCCAGAGGAAGAAGGTAGATGCTTCAGAGGGAGGTTAAGGTGTCGGTTGGACATGCAGGCTCTGGAATTCCAAAAGCCATGCGCTCTAGTCTTGCCTCTGCCACTAAACCACGGTGAGAGTTAAAATCTTAGAGGCCCCCTCGAATGGATAATAATGCCGGCCACTGGATTATTATCAAGCCTGGATAAATTAAAATGGTAAACATAATGCATTGTGCCAGTCCCCCATGGCAACTGTAAAGAAACTACCCTAGGAGGTTTGGTGCTATTCTTATACCCATTTTATTGATGAAAAACCTGAGACGCAGGGAGTTAACCAACTTGCCAGCTTGAGAGGGAGTGAGCGGTAGAGCTAGGAAAGGAAGCACTGGATAATAGACGTGTGGATCACCACAGTTGCAAAGGAAAGGGTGTGAGAAGAAAGGCCTTGAAGGGATCTGGGGCTTGGGGGCAGTGCCTCTTAGGAATGGGTCCATTCCGACAAAAGGTTTTGTCCTGGTGACATGCTGATAAATGTCTAACAGCTCTGCAGGGAAAACAAAACCAAACAAACCATCCAGGTTCGTAGTGTTCACCAGTTTCTGCGGTGTACACTGCTCCCACTGTGGCCAGTTTCAAGCTACCGACGCGACTATGCCAAGCACAGACGGAGGAAGGAGACCTGCGTCCTCAGCCCCCACACCGTTGCTCTCTCCTCTCTTTTGTCCCCACCTGAATTCTGATCGTCTGTCTTGAAACCGCCTCCCGCTGCCTCTTCCCGGCCACGTCCCTCCACCTGCGCTGCGAACCCTCAGAGAATGTGCTGGTGCAATGATGTGTATCCTTGGGGCCCCACCTTACCTCCCAGAGGCAAGTTTCGGATTGTGACCAAACCAGTCAAAGTGATGGGGTGTGGGGTCAGGGAGCATTGTCCTTCCTTGAGCTCAGTGGTCCCTGCACACAGCAAAGACAATTTTCAGCCAAATGGACAGCAGTGGAGCCGTGGAGAGAAGTGGCTCGGATGTCGTTAAAATTTCATGTACTCCCACTGCACCCAAAATGCAGTGGGGTGGGGGGAGAGACCCACCAGCCCCCGAGCCAGTTTTCAAAATGAATCAAGTCCAGGGCTCCTTCCTGCCACAGCCACCCCCTCCCTCGGAGCTCTTAATGTAAAGTCTGACAAATGTAGAGCCACCTAATTAACTTGCCTATTGTCTCCTAAAAATACCTCTTCTCCTGGCTTTCCTTTGGCGAAAAGAGCAGAGTGGTAATCAGACGGAAAGGTCACATTACACCAAGAAATGGGACTGTGTTGGACGAGGGCCCACACCCCCTACCCTGCTGCCTGGATGCATGTCTTGAATGTGTTTCCTGTCTGCATCTCAATAACTGAGAAAGCAAAGTCGCCTTCAGAGAAACCCCACTTGCTGCTGCCCCAGGGAAGCTTAGTGGAGGGACCCCTCTCCTAGCTGAAGGGCGGGGTTTTCCCAACTGCCTTACACAGCAGAGGCTATTGCTCGACCACCTTGCTGCCTCCCTCCCTGCCCTCCCACGAGCACGTGCAGGGATCCAGTTAACCAGAGTGAAGACACTGGCTCATTCTGGCAGGAGAAACATAGGTGGTCATTTCCATTGGGGTCCTTTGGGAAGCAGGCACCAAGACAGAGTTAGAAGGGCAAGGGGATTGTTGCTGGTCATGCCTGTGATTGTTCAACAGGAGAGGAAGCAGGATTGAGCAGGGCGAGCCACAGACTGTGATGCCTGGCACTGGGGTGAAAGGGGAAGAAGACGGATTGAGGAGGGAACACGTGAGGCTTCCATGCAGCTCTGAGCATCTTGGCCAGCCCAACGCAGAGCTTCAGCGCAGCCTGCCTGTGGGAGGAGCCGGGCAGAAACAGCCAGCCCAGGACCCTCCTGGTGCTCTGTCACCATGGGACTGTCCCGGCAGTGAGTGTCCACAGCTCCAGTGCTTTGCTCTTGAATCTCTCAGGGGCTTGCCCCAAGTGCAAGGCTGAAGTCACCTCAGGATGCTGGCTTTGTCCGGTCCAGCCTCAGTCCTCCCCTCCGTTCCTTTAAGCAGTTTACCCCGGGCTGCGTTATAGGCAATGGAGCACCAGTAGCTCGGAGTGGGGGTTACTTCCCCATTTCGGAGTAAGGGCCGGGGTGGGGAGGTGCTCTGTAGCTGCAAGGACTTAGGGCTAGAGAGAGACTTTGCCACGCTCTGGGCTGGCAACCCTGGATATTCCAACCCAAGTCACAGGAGGTGGGGAAGTAGACTAAGAAGGATTTCCCAATTTGCAATTTGACAATTTCCAGTTATCATAAAGCCTCATCTCTATGGCCCACAAAAATCTGGGAAGCTCCAATAACCAGTTCTGTTTCCCTTTATTCTCAGTGTTTATATACATGAGTAATAACATAAGCACATTAGCCTTGTAAACAGTTATGGTACTGTCAATAAGGTTGATGTCATCTCTGACCATCATCCCCAAACCATTCCTACCATAGAAGTAACTGTTGTCAGCTATTTAGTGTGACTCCTGCCACAGCCCTGCCCCCTACCCCCAACCTAGCAATGGGGAAACTTGGAATCAAACCCAGGGCAGTTTGCTTTCAAAGTCTTTCCGTTTTACCTCTGTACATTTTCTCCTCCACCACATGTCACTACTCTGTAAACCCAGGCTCTTAAATGCTTTGCCAAGGAACATAAAGAAGTACTTACTGCATACCAGACTCTGTGCTAAGCATCTCAATTAACCTTTGCAACAGCCCTGAAAGGGGGCAGTGCTGTTGGTCCCATTTTACAGACACAGACTGAGGCTCTAAAAGATTAAGTAAGTAGCCATAGAGCTAATGAGTGTCAGAGATGGGATTTGAACCTAGGTCTGTCTGTGCTCGTGACAAACATGACACTTTCCTCCCAGGAGGGCTTCCCTGATAGCTCAGTTAGTAAAGAATCGACCTGCAATGCAGGAGACCCCAGTTCGATTCCTGGGTTGGGAAGATCCGCTGGAGAGGGGATAGGCTACCCATTCCAGTATTCTTGGGCTTCCCTCCCTGCTCAGCTGGTAAAGAATCCGCCTGCAGTACTGGAGACCTGAGTTCGATCCCTGGGTTGAGAAGATCCCTGGAGAAAGGAAAGGCTACCCACTCCAGCATTCTGGCCTGGAGAATTCCATGGACTGTATAATCCATGGGGTCCCGAAGAGTTGGACACAGTTGAGTGACTTTCACTTCACCCTCCCAGGACATGGCTGAAATTTAACCTCCCTCCAGCAAGTGGCAAGTGGATTGCTGAAACTGATTTCTTTTGCCAAACTTATCGAGGCACAAGCCTAGAAAAGATCACAGGCAGAGCCCTGTGCACAGGTCAGGCTTTACACACACTTGTCAAGACAGCAGACAGTGGCCCTGCTGAATGTGTGTGGAGATCCAGGCCCACTGATGGAATCCTCCTTCCAAGTACGTGGTGGTGAGCCACTAATTAGTTGGTACATTAATGTCAGTACCAACTGATGCTCAGCTCACAGCCAGCACATTCTGGGTGGATCTGGGACCAGCACACATGGTCATTAGATGACCAGTTTTGTTTAACAGTTCTCTATTCATTCTGGAAATCCCCAGCTCAGCCTGGCCAGGTTATACCAGACAGTGGCCAATTCCAACATTGAAGGGGGAAAGAAAAAAAGAAAAATAGCTCCTGCCAAACCTTTTCTGGGAAGCTAAAAATAGCCATTGCTGTGATGGCCACAGATTGTGAAACCCATATGCCAATATAATAGCCTTTTGTAGAATCACCCCATGTGGGGCTTCCTCCAAGCCACTCACAATTAAGCTTAAGTGGTGATATATAGGACGTCGTTTTTCGGGTGGAGAACACTCAAATGCTTTGTGGCCTGAGCACTCAGAAAGTGTTGGGAAGGCCAGGCTGAACTGAAGAAGAGCCAGGGCTAGCATCTGGAGCTGTTGGCAGTCCCACCACCTTTGCTGTGTGTTGCCTGGGGACCCCCAGGACCCACAGCACTGTTCTGGGCTTCATAGGGGCACAGGAATAAAGAGAAAGCATGGCATAGCATGACAAAGGTGGGTTAACATCTTGTGTTACAATTCTGTGAAACAGACGCCGACTCCATGGACATGAGTTTGGGCAAACTCCAGGAAATAGTGAAGGACAGGGAAGTCTGGCACGCTATAGTCTGCAGGATCTCAAAGAGTTGGACACAACTGAACAACAACATATAATAAACATATAAATAATATGTTGATTAACATTATATTAACATATAAACAACAACATATAAATAATCATATAATGCCTGGTGCATAGTGAACCCTCAGTGAAATGTTATTTATACCCAGTTTTTCCTTGAAAGTATCTATGGCAAAATATGCAAACAGATCAGATGAAGATTTAATCACCACAGCAGTGCACAGGAATTCACCTGCATACAGATGCAGATGGTAACTGACATGTGGGAGATGCTAGACCTTGAAAGGTGATGGCAGACGTGAACTGACCCAGGGAGGCTACTGAAGGGGGTAATGATCCCCGTGCCGTGACTTAAAGGTTAAGCAGGCAGGAGTCTGAACACTTTGCTTGGATATGAAGCAAAGCTACAGTTGAGAATATACAGCAGGTAGAATGCAGATGTGAATTAAATATAGATGTGCCAAAAGCAGACAAGTTGAAAGTCAAGCCCAGCCCTGGTGGTCACTGAGCTGTCTGGGATGCAGGCAGGAGGGTACTTCTGAAGTGCTCGTAAATGGAATCCGATCGTGGAGTGGAACTGCAGGGAGTCTAGTCCACCCCTCCCGTACGCACAGGTCCTAGGAGAGGGCCAGGCGCCTCAGAAGCACTTAGATTTCTCAGTACAGGCGCACCTCACGTCATTGCTCTTTGCTTTATTGTGCTTCACAGGCATTGTGGTTTTTTGCAGATGGAACGTTTCTAGCCACCCTGCTTTAGGACAAGTCTGCTGGCACCATTGCATTTGCTCACTTTGTGTCTCTGTCACATTTTGGCAATACGTCAGACTTTTTCATCCTTACTGTATTTGTTATGGTGATCCGTGATCAGTGACCTCTGGTGTTACTGTTGCAAAAAGATTGCAAATCACTGAAGGTTTAGATGATGGCTAGCATTTTTTCTTAGCAGTAATTTTTAGTTAAGGTATGTCCATTGTTTTTTTAAGACATTGCCGTTGCACACTTATAAACACTACTTGCACATGCACTGGGAGACCAAGAAATCGTGTGACTTGCTTTATTGCAGTGGTCTAGAACGGAACCTGCAATATCTCTGAGGTGTCCTCTATTGGAACTGAATATTTTGGATGCCGTTTATATCTTTAAGGGGACAACCACAGTGAGTGGAAATGTCGTGTGCTGGCTCCAGCTCAGCCAGACTCCCAGAGCCTATTGTCCTCATCTTCTCCCGGAAATCTGCATTCAGTGGCATCTTGAAAGTAGCTTGAAATCAGTCATGGGGGCAGTATTTACACCGTAGGAATGGGCAAAGGCTTCAAGTCAAGGTTTTGTTTTGTTGTCTCTCTGGAGGACAGATTGTTTAATATTTATCAGCATTACTGGGTGGGAAACTCATATTAAGGAGGGATAATGATATGATGAGCTCGTAAAATCTCAGAGTTGGAATGGATTTTAGATCTCTTGCCACAGCCTCATCTGGTGCTGGAATGCTTCTCCTGGAGGTTTTCCTGAGGGTGACAGGTGCCACTAACAGTGAGATGAGTTTTCCATGTTGCACAGACTACAACATGAAATGACATAGTGGAAAAGGTCGTCTTTTTTCACTTCTCCTCTGTCCTTTTGTATTATGCGGAAGAGAAAGCCTCAGTTTAGTGCTCGTTGAGTCTGGAACCCCTCTCTAACCCTTGTAACTCTCCCTTTTAACCAGAAGAGGGCAGGCCCCCCAAACTCAGAGCCTTGCACAGACAACCTTGCAAGCTCTGATTGAGTAACGTTGTTTTGTTTCATCGTATTTACTTCTATGGTTACCTTCTGTTTGTGACAGGCAGTAGCGACTTTCCACTTACAAGGCTGGTATCAAGTTTTCTTTTTACTGTGGTTTTCAATGAGCCCATTTAATTATTCAGTAATTAAGAATGCAAGTGGTGCAGAGAGATGACAAATACCCTGAAGGTGGTTTGCGAATGACCAAAGTATGAGGAACCCAGATGTACCCTAGATCAGGCAGACTTTACTTGAATACATCCCGTCAGGGAGGTCACCACTTCACAAGGCATCACTTCTGTTAACTGTCATCAGTGAGATGCCCATTCAAATAAAACAGGATTGTTTTGTCTTCCTCCTTACCAGCACCATTTTAAAATTAAGTGTGTTTTCTATACTGCTTTTCCATTGGACCAAACCCCATCTATTCCCTCCCTATCCTCAAGATTTCCTGTTTCTACCCTTGCCCTATCTTTGGCTCAACTTTCAATAATTACCATGGACTTTTGAGCCTTGGTGGTGAATAGAGCTGTAATGTCCCTGAAGGTCTAATTCTGCCCTTGATGTGTCAACATTTCTCCTGTTAACGCTATTCCGCTTATGCAGGAGGAACTGAGGTTGCAGGCACCCAGGGAAAGTGGCAGGATGACGGGTTTCTATGCATCTGGTGCCCGGAGGTACATCCTGCAGGTCCCGCTCTGTGCCCTTCAGAAACCAGCTTCTGTGTGATGTCCTGACATTCAGACTCGGTGGTAGCTGACGTGAGCCACTGTCACCCTTGGCCCTGCTCAGTACCGGGAACCAGGCACCAGGCTGAGAGCTCTGCGTGCATCCTCTCACCCGCACCGCCCAGCAGTCCTGTGGGCATCGGCTATTCCCACCCCGTTCTCCACACAGTTAGCTGCAGCTCAGAGAGGTTAAGTCACTTTCTCAGAGTCACTCAGCCAGTGAGCAACAGACCTCTGAGCTGATCTGTGAGCCACGCTCTTAGTCCCTGACCAGGACTCCTCTCAAACCCACAGACCTGCAGTAGGAGGTTGAAGCAGGTGACAAGGAGGGCTGTCCACGCTGTAACCAGAGAGCCTCTGAGAAAAGGCCTGAGAAATCATCGGAAGAATGCGCCAGTGAGCACAGAGCAGGCAGGCTGTCTGCAGGCAGCTGGCACCGCCTCATGGTCTTCCGTCCTTATCGTTAGCGACCAAGAGTGTGCGTGAGAGAGACAGAGAGGGGCAGAGGCCCTGCTTAACCCTCATCTAGACAAACGCACGCCCTTCGTCCTCCTCAGCAAACATACAGCCGGTTTTCTGGTACTTTAGCCCGATTCTTTTTCTCTTGCCAATATTCAGTCATTAAGAAATATATCAGTGAACAAGCTCAGTAGCAGTCTGTTGTGTTTGACCACAAGGCAGGGATGTGTATCTTTCAGCATCTACCTGTGGGGCAGACATTGCCCACTGCCCTGCTGCCTGCCAGGAAGCACAGTGGTCATCGTGGGTCAGCGGGAAGCAGGACGGCGCCATCGCTGGCCTCTGTGTGCCTCCCATCGAGTGCGCACCACTATGGAAGGTGTGACAGAGGAGGGTGACAGGGGGTGCAGAGTGCTGTGGAAACACCTCGCCGCTGAGGGGTAGAGGGAAGAGTGTTCTCTGCAGCAGAATAGAGTCTGTGAAGGCTCTGAGGCCTGAGAGAGGACGAGGGACTCCAAGAGGTCCAGGAGGGCCTGCATGGGAGGCCTGGCCCATCCTGTGTAGTCAGTAAAGTGTGAATGAGTGAATGAATGCATGAGCAGAGAAGGGGAGGGGGAGCAGTGGGAGCTGGGCATGGAGAGGTGCACTCAGGTGGGCTACGACGTCTCTGTTACAAAAATTTTGGCCTTGACCTTGACAACCAGGGGAGGCCTTAGAAGCATTCTGGACAACAACAATATGATCATATTTGTGCTTCTCCAGAAATGCTGGGCCACCAAGCTGTGACTGGCTTGCCTCTCACCCTCCGATTCCAATGGGAAACCTTCTTTCTCCCCTGGGCCATGAGGCAGGTGAAAATGCCCCAGCCGCATGGGAACTGTCTCTGCTCTCCCATAGGCCATTCCTCTGACAGTCGAGTTCTGCGCATGGAGGGACTGTTCTGGGCCAGCCTGTTAGCCATGTTGTCGAAGCTCTTCTTGCGAGCGTGGCTCTGGGTGGGGATGGCGCTAGACCCTACTCCTGGGTTGGTGAACCAGCTAGCACACTGTGTATGTGCTTTGATTTTGTCTTCTGCAAAAGCAGAGCCTAAGACATGGACTTGGGGGCAGGGAGATTATTTGGAAGGTGATTCCTGGAGGAAGGAATTGAGGAGTGGGGGGCAGTGAGAAGATGATGACAGACCCATGCAGGGACCCACTTTGGGGAACCCTCAGGGCAACCAGTCCAGAGGAATGGCCGGAGCCTTCGTCCACTTGCCTCATCCACCATGGGTTGAGGGTTGTCCCACAGGTGTTAACTCTGAATGTGTTGAATCTGGTCTGAATTTGGTGTGAATCTGCATTGTGGGTCAGCTGGCTCCTGGGGCTGTGGAGAGAGGACCTGAAGCAGAAATGAGGACAGGCAGGTGCTGGAGGTGGGGCAGTGTCACTGTGCAGGGGACCTGTCCCCACCGCAGCAGCTGAAGTGGAGGAGGGCCCAGGGGATGGAGTGTGTCCCACCAAGTAACACTTACCAGGCATTTCCCACGTGCGACCTACGTTGACCACGTTCAGACATCCCTCGACTCATTCAGCCCACCCAAAAATACCACGAGGGAAATCTTACGACTCCCATTTGCCAGATGAAGACATGAGGCTTAGAGAAATTATGTAATTATGTAACTTGCTAAAGGCCACGGGTCTGGAGGTGGTTTCACAAATAACAGTTTAAATCCAAATCTGCTTTTGCCAGCACAGCATCTCTTTCTGGAAGTTCTAGAGAAATCTTTCTGGCTCCAGCCACATTCCCTGTTTCCACATACCACATAGCCCCTCCCGCCACGGCACAGATGATTGGACCAAAGGACAGCATCTGATACAAGCTGCACCAATCAGGTTTGGTGGGAATTCAGACTTTGGATGCTGATCCAGGTGGCCACAGAGTAAGGAGATGAGAAACGCTGGGGCTGGAAGCACCAGTCTGGCACCGCTATAATGGGCTCTGTAAAAAGGGAGCAGAGGGAGCCAGGATGCAGAGAGAAAGAATAAAGCCGCAGACATGCAGAGAGAGAGCACGTATGAGGGCCCACGTCTTTTCTGACGAGCTCAAGACAGAGCAAGTAGCCGAGCCTTCCCGCTCGTTGGATTCCATTCCGCGCCCCCCTCACTGGCGTTGGATGAATGTGTTTCTGCTTCTTCCAACCACAGATTCCTCCAATAAAATGCAATCTAAAAATGACAGGCACTATCAAGAGGGCATGTTTGTGAGATGCGTATGTTATGGGCAGATGAGAAGATGAGGAGTGTCCATGGGTTTTTGCATCATATCTTTGGCCCCTTTAAAGAGACGAAGCAAAGACGGTGTTCAGACAAGCGAGAGAAATGGGAGAGAGGTGTCCAACACATGGCTGCAAGATGAACAACGCTTCACTGGGGATCCAGCATCTGATTCTTACATGAAGGACCGCAGCTCAGGCCTCCTCTCCAACTCCTGCTTTACCACTAATAGAAGCAGCTGGTGATGGGTTTCTACATGGGGAAATCCCACTCTGTTTTTCACCCCTCTGTTGGCTGCAGGGTAAGACAATCCGAGAAGAAATTAATACTTGGAGTCGGTGTCAGCCCTGCCGACAGCAGATCAAGGCTGAAAGACAAATTGCTCATCACAGTTCGGGGAGCCAGAGCTGGGAGGAGACAGCCGAGCCATCCCCTGCCAGCTCCAGGCGGCTCCCACCAGTGACTGACTCCAGCCCGGGACTCGCCCTGGCTTCTGCCTGCCTTGTGAGGTTTGTGCAGGGGGCTGCAGGGGGCTGACTCTGGGCGAGCAGCCTGTTAGGACTTCCTTGGGGGCCCCTCATCAGTTCTGTATCATGTCACCAGCATGACACAAGCCAGAGCTCTAGAAAAGCTGCCTGTCCTGGGCCATCGCAGTGGCCCTGGCTGGCAGCAAAGCCAACAGGAAGGCAGAGGGACCTGGGAACAATGAGACGTCAGACATAGACACAGTCCTCACTGTCTCCCCTCACCTCACTTGCTCTATCACTCTCCTCTGATTTTATTAATTTATGAAGCCGTAACTGCTTGACATTCAGGGGTATCGTGTTTTGTTCACTGAGTCTCACACAAGCCTGGACCCAAGAGGAAAGCTGATACCCAGACAGCGCTGCGTGTACTTACCACGTCTCCTGGCAAGGGGCTGCATCTGTTCAGAGAGAGGGTGTCTCTAATGTGCACAAAGGTGCTGCTGCTTGAACATATGAAGGTCCTGGAGACATTATATTTGAGGGCTATTGACTGTCTCCCCAGGTAGAATATAATAAGCTCCATGAGAGGAGGGACTGTGCTGGTAAGACTCCGCTTGCCTCTCCAGGTTCACTGGCCACCCACCTCCTCCCTACCTACTGTGTGCCCCAGGGTGGGTGATGTACCGTTGGCATCAATGAGCAGCCCTGGTTGGATTCGACCAACAGGAGGCACCATTAGGAGCTCAAAGGGCAGGGGAAGGGACTGGCCAGAGTACTATTCGTGGTCTCCTTCCTGTCCTGCTGATGTGGTGGGTCATGAATCATTGTACAGCCTCGCGCTTGGGTTCTGGTCGCTGTTCCCTTGTTCTGTACCTTCTCACATCTCAGAGAGGCTCCCTGCTGCTCCTGCCCTGGTAGGTGTCTTTGCCTCCTGCCCGCACCTTTGTAAACAGTCCCTTTATTCACCATTCCTCAAATTCCAATATGAGTGCACTGTCTTTCCTACTGGGAGCCCCATTAGGATTTGCAACTTTGCTTGGTTTGTTGCTAGGTGGCCCCGCTAATGCCTTGTGCAGAGCAACTGTCAATACTTATTGAATGAATGAATGCTTTTTTTTTTTGTGGTAGTATATGTGAGTTTTATTGCTTTTTTATGGGAATTTGTTTTAACTTTTTATTTTGTATTGGAGTATAGCTGATTAACAGTGTCGTGATAGTTTCTGATGAAAGTGAATGTAGGAATTCTGGAGCCCCAAAGTGGGGACAGGCTCTTGGTTTTTCCTGGTGTTTTGTCAAAGGCTCACTGGTATCTTCTTTATTCACTTATGGCACAGCTGTTGGAAGCTGGTCACCAGGACTGTCCCTCCCACCTCATTCTTTCCTGCTGAGCAGAACCCCATATCACCCCTACTGCCAACCCTTTATTTCAGAGATAACAGTTAAGACTCTGTCTGAAAAGTTTTGCTTTTCTCTCTCACTGGGAATGGGGTGGGGTAGGAAATAAGTGACGGAGAAGGCAATGGCACCCCACTCCAGCACTCTTGCCTGGAAAATCCCACGGACGGAGGAGCCTGGTGGGCCGCAGTCCATAGGGTTGCTAAGAGTCAGACACAACTGAGTGACTCCACTTTCACTTTTCACTTTCATGCATTGGAGAAGGAAATGGCAACCCACTCCAGTGTTCTTGCCTGGAGAGTCCCAGGAACGGGGGAGCCTGGTGGGCTGCCGTCTGTGGGGTCACACAGAGTTGGACACGACTGAAGCGACTTAGCAGCAGCAGCAGGAAATAAGTGAAACACTTAGAGAAGCATCCTTTTTGATTTCTGGAAAATCAAACATTTCCTCCAGCATTCTTTCCTTTGACACCGGTCGGCCAGACCTCGTCTCCTAAGTTAGCACTAGTGGGTGCTACTTCGCCTGGAAAGCGTGGGGCAGTCTCAGGAGCAACAGAGCGAGCCAGTCTAGGGAGACTTGGTGCAGTAGCAGCGGAGGCACGAATCCTCCGGAACCGCCATTCAAGGGCCGTTGGGCGTGATGACCGGGTGGCGGCATTCCAGCCCTGGAGACCATGCAGGATTCTCCCTGCAGCATTTTGTAGGAATGACGCTCTCAGAGAAGACAGTACCTTCATAGCAGGATGACGGCAACCTTGAGGCAAATGGTGCCCAACCCAGCAAACGGGGCCCGACCAACACAGGCCACAGCGAAAGGCAGTCATGATGCAGCCCAGGCCCACAACACTGTCATGAGCATCTGAGCATCCCAGGAACCTGCTCCCCTGTGGAAAGTCAGAGTCACGTGCTAAGCGGCTGCAGGAGAAGGGCTGGTGTGGGGCGACGCAGGCTGGGTCTTTGTGTAGAGAATTCTCCAGAATCATGTGGACAGCAGCCCACCCACTGCCCTTTCACACACACACACACCCCCCCAACACAAATGCTGCAGCCCTGGGGACTCCCCTGGATGTCTAGTGGTTAAGACTCCATGCTTCCACTGCAGGGACCCCGGGTTCCATCCCTGGTCAGGGAACTAAGATCTCACATACCACACAGCAAAACCAAAAAAAACAAACAAAAAAACCTGCGTACAAGTGATGCAGTCCTTCCACCTCCCAAACCCAGTCCCACAGAGCTTTGTTTATACTGGCATTACCCACTGGCCAAGCAGCTTGTGATTAAAAACGCTGAACTCTGCCCAAGTAATTGTGCTGCATACAAGGTAAACCTTTGAGGGCCTGAAGAGAAGTTCCTCTTTGTTCCCAGGAAGCCTGAAATCTTGGTTTAGGAAAAAGAAAAGACTTCTGGCTTGCATGGTCTGAACAAAGCTTACATTCTGCCACATTTTTCTATAATGAGCATGTGGGATGTTTTCTGCACTTTAATTTTAATGGCAGAGGTCATAAATAAAATTCACTAGTATAGCCGGAAAAAGCATTAAAAAAGTAGAAGTCTCCTTTAAGTATCACCTGTCTGTCTCCAGCTGGAGATCAATATTTTTATGTATGTGGTGTGGCTGCCTCCATCCACTTTCTCTATAGGTATGACTGTAAATATTTATGAATCTTTACACAGATTTTGTTTTGAGGATTATTTTGCTTGTCATAAATGGGGTTCTCCCATATGTATAGTTTCAGAACTTTTTAAAACTTAAGAATGTATCTTGGAGATCTTTGCGTAGTGGATCCAGAGCACAAAGACTACCTTTATTGTTTTATTGGCTGCCTGGAATTTGGTAGTGTTGCCGACCCATAATTTATTTCCCTAGCTCCCTGCCGATGCACACTCTGGTTACTCCTAATATGCCATCGTGGTGCGTAGTGCTAACACTAAAATGCTGGTGCACTGACTATCTGGACATATGAGCCACTGTTTCTATATGGAAGAGGCAATTATATCAATTAAGATACTCTGGGCTTCAAGGAAAAGAAGACTCAAATGGCCAAACAACAAGGGCATTATTTTCTCATGTTAATGAGAAGTCCGATGAGGGTCAGTTCCAAAGATGGTTAGTTCAGGGGTATGAAGCCATCATTGTGGACCCAGGTGCTTTCTCTGCCACCCTTAGTGAGTTGGGAATGCCTCCCTCTTAGTCACAGGATGGCTGGAGATGGCCTCAGTGACATGTGCAGCCATATCTTCAGCTCCCTGTGGTCCCACATACACCAGTTACTGGCAAGGGAAATGGAGCCACCATGGCTGGCCTGGACCATTATGACTGTTCCTCAGGGGCTTGGAAGAAGAAGGGAGAGAAAATGGATTTTATTAATCGATTCCCTGATAGCTCAGTGGTAAAGAATCCGCCTGCAGTACAGGAGACCCTGGTCCAATTCCTTGGTCAGGAAGATCCATTGGTGAAGGGATAGGCTACCCACTTACTTCCCTTGTGGCTTAGCTGGTAAAGAATCCAGCTGCAATGCGGGAGACCTGGGTTCAATCCCTGGGTTGGGAAGATCCCCTGGAGAAGGGAAAGGCTACCCACTCCAGTATTCTGGCCTGGAGAATTCCATGAACTACAGTCCATGGGGTTGCAAAGAGTTGGACACGAGTGAGCAGCTTTCCTCTCCAGAAAACATGTTCCAGCTTGCAATCTGCCAGTGGAACCGAGTACAATTTCCCCACATATTCACCTATAAATAAGAAGTTTAAACCTTTGCCAGTATGCTGGTCAAAGAGAGTATCTCACCATGGTCTTCCTGCATTTGCCTGACTCCTAATTGATGGTCAGATGTCTGTATACCTGTGATCCATTTGTATTTTCTTTTCTGAGGGTTCCTTTTGAATCACTTATTTTCTACCAGACAGTGTACTGTGTTTTTCTTGATTTGCAGCAGTACGACATATAGATTCTGAACACACACAATCAAGCAATTTTAAAAGGTTGTTAAGAATGAAGAACACTTAGATCATCCATCTCTGTTCTTCCTTGGAGTCTCAAGGGTTTCTATAACAGTTCACAAAACAAAGGAAGAAATCCCATTTCAAGGAAAAGGTTATGATGACATGCTTTCCAAACCCTGTGCTTCAGAACAGAAGTGCCTTGACAGATGTTAAAATGTGATTTTTAAACACCACATTAAAAACAAAAAATCCACCTTCAGAGTCTCTCAATTCACAGATAGCATAGGGACCAGCTCTGTTTTGGCCATGACTGCTTCTGAGCTCTGTGACCTGAGGCCCATCACTTCACCTCTCTGAGCCTTGTTGTACTCACGGTCAGAAGGCCTCACATGGCCGGTGGGGAGGGTAGCAGGTGCATTAGTGTTCTCCGTCTCCCCTTGACTCTTCCCAGGCTCACACACATCCACGGTTTCCTACAGCAGCGTCTCTGGCTCTCTGTCTTGGGTCTGGGGCAGTCCAGAAGGGGCAGGAAGGCGAAGTCCTCCAGAGCAGCCCCCCTGTAGTGGCAGACCAATGTCTGTGGATAAGTCCCCGGTTGCACTGCCCTGAGATACAACAACTCCGAGGCCCATTCTGTGTCAGGAATTGACAGAACAACATCTCTGCAGCTGAATCCGGCCCATCGCCCGCTGTTATGAATACAGTTTCATTGGAAAACAGTGACAGCCACTGGTTGGCACAGGATGCATATTGCCTGTGACTGCTCTCCTGTGTCACGCTGCGCGATAGACCACATACCCTGCAAAACCTAAAGCAGCTGCTGTGTGGTCCTTTCCAGACAGGTTTGCTGAGCCCTGCTCTGTCCTGTCCCCCACTGGTCCCAGCGGGATGAGCCCTGGGTGGCCGCAGTGGTAACCTGCTTTCTCGTTGCAGGCTCTCCTCTCCTGGTCTCATCCCTCACTGTGCGTTCTGGGGTCTCCTCCCAAATACGCGACTTGTGCTCATAAAGTGGCAGTGACCTAGGCAGACTTGGAAAGCAAGTAGATTAGAATGGAAAAAGGAAGGGCATTACAAGCGAGTAGTCTGAGATCCAGGGCCAATGCATCTTGGAGGAGTGGAGTCTTCCACCTCTCATCATTTCCATAAATCAATCTCTCTCTCTCTCACACACACACACACAAGCAGGCACACACATACAGTGAGCTTGCCACTTGTTTGGGACAGTGGCGTTGCTCCCATTCGTGTTAGGGGTTGGGGGCTTGCAAACGAAATGGAAAATGTAAATAAAAATGTGAAGATGCTTTTCTCTTCCCAATCCCTGCCTGGTAAGTGGCCACATGCACGAATTAGACTCTCCATAGAGAAATGCCTCTGTTTAGTCTGTGGCTATACTTATTTTCATAAGTGTAAGATAAATGAGTCATAAAACACCTCTGATCTAAGGGAAGGGGGCTCTTGATGTCTCACTGTTACACACACTGTTGCAATAATGCCGGTCTCTATTCAAGGGACAAGGCTATAGTGTCTTAAACACGCTCAACATCCTCCTACCTCCAAACACCTGCACAAGCTGCTTCTGCTACCAGAACACTCCCTCACTAAAGACACTTTTATCACTGCTTGGATCTCAGTTTAAACACTACCTCCCCCAAGGAACCTTCCCTAATTCTCCCTCCAAATGCCCCTCAGTAACACTGTTTGCTGTGCTTACTAGGCTTTCCCATTGAGGTACTTACTTACCATAGTAACTAAATCAATGTTTGTGTAATATCTTTGTCTCCTAACAAGACTATAAGCTTCATGGGCATATAAGCTTCTTTTGAGTATCTACCCAGAAGCGGAATTGCAGGATCATGTGGTAATTCTGGATTTAATTTTTTTTAAGGAGCCATCGTATGTTTTCCACAGCAGCTGTTCCAATGTGTGTTCTGTCGAGGTACTTTCAGGATTTATAGATACCCTGAGCTATACACCTGAGTTCTTGGATAGTAACCATCAAATTGTTGGAATGCCAGACAACAGATCAGTGCTTCAGGCTTGGATGAAAGTGCTGGAGCTTGGAATCTAGTCTCAGACTGATCCGAGATTGGAATATCAAATCCCAGACTTCATAGCTGTGTGACTTTGGGCAGGTTACTTAACCATTCAGAGCCCTGGTTTCTGCCTCTGTACAATGACAGCAGCAAGAATCCTGACCCAAAAGGCTGTTGTGAATGTCCTGTTGGAGAGTGAGTGTAAAGCATGTGGTGTGGGCTCCAGCGCGCAGCACGAGTCAGTACATGAGAGCCATCATCTTTGTTTGTATTATTGCTGTGGTTGATACCCCTGGAGAAAGCTAAGAGAATGCTGACATGTAGATTCAAGGGGCTTTTCTGCATTAGAATAACTGAAGGTCTGGTGTCTTTTTCTTCCTCCTGAGCCCTGAGAAATTGCTCAGCCTGGGGTTGCCACCCCTGGAAGCCTTTGACCGTGGGGTCCCACAACAGTGTGCCAGTGGGTGGCTCAAAACCTGTGTGGTCTCCTACTTCTCCCCGCTGCAGGGCACAACATTGCAAAAGGCAGGGGCCAAAGCTCAGGACAGCGCCCTGGAAATACTGAGAAGTCTGTGACTTCAGGGACAGCTAAGCCAAGCCCTCTTGGTCATCCATGACACAAACGCTTCCCGAGAAACTTGATCAAAATGGGGAATTTATACTAGAATAGAGATGCCCTGTAGTTCAGTGGCAGAAGGTACAGTGGGGCATCTTAAGAGTGGTCCCAGGAACTAAGTCTCCTCCCAGCCCTTTGAAGGCCTCTCACCACATCCAGTGTCTGCAGACGAGTACACGTGGAGGAAAGTAGCTGCTCCCAGAGACCTCATTNGCACAAGCTGCTTCTGCTACCAGAACACTCCCTCACTAAAGACACTTTTATCACTGCTTGGATCTCAGTTTAAACACTACCTCCCCCAAGGAACCTTCCCTAATTCTCCCTCCAAATGCCCCTCAGTAACACTGTTTGCTGTGCTTACTAGGCTTTCCCATTGAGGTACTTACTTACCATAGTAACTAAATCAATGTTTGTGTAATATCTTTGTCTCCTAACAAGACTATAAGCTTCATGGGCATATAAGCTTCTTTTGAGTATCTACCCAGAAGCGGAATTGCAGGATCATGTGGTAATTCTGGATTTAATTTTTTTTAAGGAGCCATCGTATGTTTTCCACAGCAGCTGTTCCAATGTGTGTTCTGTCGAGGTACTTTCAGGATTTATAGATACCCTGAGCTATACACCTGAGTTCTTGGATAGTAACCATCAAATTGTTGGAATGCCAGACAACAGATCAGTGCTTCAGGCTTGGATGAAAGTGCTGGAGCTTGGAATCTAGTCTCAGACTGATCCGAGATTGGAATATCAAATCCCAGACTTCATAGCTGTGTGACTTTGGGCAGGTTACTTAACCATTCAGAGCCCTGGTTTCTGCCTCTGTACAATGACAGCAGCAAGAATCCTGACCCAAAAGGCTGTTGTGAATGTCCTGTTGGAGAGTGAGTGTAAAGCATGTGGTGTGGGCTCCAGCGCGCAGCACGAGTCAGTACATGAGAGCCATCATCTTTGTTTGTATTATTGCTGTGGTTGATACCCCTGGAGAAAGCTAAGAGAATGCTGACATGTAGATTCAAGGGGCTTTTCTGCATTAGAATAACTGAAGGTCTGGTGTCTTTTTCTTCCTCCTGAGCCCTGAGAAATTGCTCAGCCTGGGGTTGCCACCCCTGGAAGCCTTTGACCGTGGGGTCCCACAACAGTGTGCCAGTGGGTGGCTCAAAACCTGTGTGGTCTCCTACTTCTCCCCGCTGCAGGGCACAACATTGCAAAAGGCAGGGGCCAAAGCTCAGGACAGCGCCCTGGAAATACTGAGAAGTCTGTGACTTCAGGGACAGCTAAGCCAAGCCCTCTTGGTCATCCATGACACAAACGCTTCCCGAGAAACTTGATCAAAATGGGGAATTTATACTAGAATAGAGATGCCCTGTAGTTCAGTGGCAGAAGGTACAGTGGGGCATCTTAAGAGTGGTCCCAGGAACTAAGTCTCCTCCCAGCCCTTTGAAGGCCTCTCACCACATCCAGTGTCTGCAGACGAGTACACGTGGAGGAAAGTAGCTGCTCCCAGAGACCTCTCTTCTCTGAGAACTACCTTCTGCTGGACTACATCCAGCTTGCCGTGACACAGCTGCACCCTCTTTGTCCAGCTGTGAGCAGGGATGGACACATGACCCCAGCCGGGCCAATCAGATTCTTCCTTGGGAATTTGGAATCGAGGCTGATTGGTCTTGGCAGAATGGTGATCACAGTGGTTCTCCTTACCTTATGGGATGGTGGTAGAACTGAATAGGGAAATCCAGGCCAAGTTCAGCTCAACACAGGGCACATAGCAAGCACTCAGTAAAGTATGACTGATATTATCTTTGTCATCCCTAAAACCAAGCTCTGTAGCACACAGCCTGGGACATGATGGTGCTCAGCAAATATTTTTGGATGAATAGGTGAATCAGTCAGTCAACAAGAGAATGCCACAGCCACAGCCACCCATGCTCTTTAATGACGCTCAGTTACGACACATAGACTGCATGTTTGTGCAGAATTTCTCTCTCCCAGATACTTGACTTTGCCTCCTAAAGAAAACCAAGCTGAACACCCCACAACCCCAGACCTCATGGTGTGAGATGCAGGTGCTGTGTAAAAGAGTTTTGAGGGTTGCCAGGTGCCAATGATACATTTTACGGGTCATTAAACCTCTAGTTAGACAAACTCAATCATGTGTATTCGTTGAAATGAGATTTGGGCCATTTCAAAGATTAGGCTCATAGTGCAGGAAATATGGGTTATGTTTTCCCTTGACACAGAGGAGGGGAAATGTGTTCCGCAATCGTGTTCAAGATTCCACAGCACATTTCTCATTTTATAGTTCCTGCAGTCATTCTCTGTCTCTGCCAAATGATTCCTTGCTCTGCTTCCCCTACTCCCAAATAGTATTTATTTTGTCTGAGTCTCCACCTACACCATGGGCTCAAAAATGTACATCCTGGAGATTTGTACCTGCATTGAAATCGGGAGAATGTTTATATTTTTAAAACGTAGCTGCAGTAAGCGACTTTGGAAATGTACCTTGAACAAACACGAACATGGTAAATCAACTCGCCTTCAGAGAGGCAAGTCATAAGGAAAGTTTTACAAATGGAATTTTCTCCCGGTGGTTTAGAAAAGAGCCTTCAGAATGGTGCCTGGGTTCCCGCCTGGGCAGATTTCAGGGGGCAGAGAAACCTGAGTTGGGTAGCTCCCTGCTCCTATGTGACATCTTCAGCAAAGGGATCCAGCAAGGAAATAAGGGCTCAGTTCACGGAATTTTCCTCCGAGGTGCAGACAGGGTGACAGGGGGGCAGATGGCCTTTCTGGTCCAGTCAGACTGCAGTGAAGCCGTCAGCATCAACAAGCACCTTCAGGAAGAGAGTGTTCGCACACCTTCTTTGATCTCAAAAAACAGTGTTTAACAGCCCTGAATATCTCGAGTTGAAACATTTTTTTAGCCACCAAGATCCTAGAAGGATGACAGACCCTTTATAGGGCCTCAGAAAATATTTGTTACATTAATAATACTCCTTCCAGACCAAAAAAAAAAAAGAGAGAGAGAGATACCATTCACCAACAGTGCCACAGGCCAGGCTCTTCACGTACAGTGTCTCGTGGCTGCAACCACACTGCAAGGCAGGCCTTGCTATGAGCTTCTTCACCATGTCAGAGGTAAGAACAGAGAGGGTAGAAGACATGTCCAGGCTCACTCCACCCAGCAGTAGAAGACTGAGGATTTGAAGTCGATGTCAGCCTCTTGCTGATGTCCACACTCTGGCCACTTGTCCCTTCCGCTTCTTAAGTGTCCCCTTTGGCTTCATAAGTGCATCTCCTCTGGTTCAGTGTGTCTGTCATGAAGCAGGGGATGACTCGTGATGAGAGGGGTTCATGCACTTAGCATCCACCCACAAGGTTGTAGTCCCTGTGAGGACCACACTCCATGCTGCTTGCCTCCAGACAGTCCCCTCCCCTGACAAAGGCACTTTCCAAAGGCACCCAGCATGGGAAGGCTTCTGGCTCTACAGAAAACGGTACTTCTCATGGGTGACCCCGTCATGGCACACATGGCAGCGTGGGCAACTGGCCTCCCCAAGACTGATTAGGAAGAGTTATCCTCTTGACCCTTCACGTCCTGGTCATCTCTGCATATATCCTGCCACCTCTCACTGTCGCATCTCCTAGTCAGTGGCATCAGTCCCCTCCATCTTTCATTATCCATTCCAAAGAGTTATTTAGTCGATCAACAAACATGTATCGATCCCTTACAAAGATAAGACCATCTGATCTCAGAGTTCATGACTAGTATAAGCGTGGCTGCATCAAACAAAGGGCATTAGTGTGTGAACTCAGTGTGCAAGGGAGGGAGGCTTTATGCTGTGGGAACAAAGAGAAATACAACTAGCTTGGCCAGTGGAAGGAGCATAGAAGAAGAGGGTGTGCTGGGGAAGGCTTCTCGGTGGTGGTGATACTTAAATTGGGCCTGGAAGGATGAGCAGGAGTGTTCCAGGTGGGAGAGGAGAGGAAGGGCCTCTCCTGCAGGAGACATGACATGTCCCAGGAGTACGCATGTTTCCGAGGTGTTTAGACGGAAGTACGGGGTGTGAGTACCAGCAGATGCAGCCATGAGAGACCGATGGAGTAACCCCGAAGAATTGGGACTCTGCTTTGAGGCCACTAGGGAGAGTGGTAGAGACATTTGTTTTATGGAAAGCTGGCAGGTAGTTTCCTAGAGCCACTGTAACAAATTATCGCAAACCGGGTGACTTTAAATGATAGAAGTTGGTTCTCTCACAGTTCAGGAATTTAGAAGCTCAAAATCTAGGCCCGTTGGGCAAGCTTGGTTCCTTGTGGAGGCTCACTCCTGGCTCCTCGCTACCAGCCCCTGCTGACCTCTGGCAGTCCTCAGTGTCCCCTGGGTTGTAGATGGTTCCCTTCAGCCCCACCTCCATCTCCGTATGGCCTCCTCTGCTGTCCTCTCCTCTTCTTAGAGGAACACCAGTCATTGGATATAGGGCCCACACACATCCAGTATGTGTGTATGTGTGTGTATGTGTGCACACGCTAAGTAACTTTAGTCATGTCCAACTCTTGGCTACCCAGTGAACTGTAGCCTGCCAGGCTCCTCTGTCCATGGGATTCTCCAGGCAAGAATACTGGAATAGGTTGCTTTGCCCTCCTCCAAGGGATCTTCCCTACCCAGGGATCGAACCCACTTCTCTTATATCTAACCTGCATTGGCAGGCAGGGTCTTCACCACTAGTGCCACCTGGGAAGCCCTCATCCAGTAAGACTTTATCTTAACTAATTGCATCTGCAAAGATGCTCTTTCTGAAGAAGGTCTCATTGTGAAGTTTCACATGGGTGTAAGTTTTGGGGTTGATGCTGTTAAACTCACTGTATGTAGATCATAAAGAGGCAGGAAAGTCAGTGGGAGCCTGCAGGACTAGCTGGGAAGCCAGTCCTGCAAAGAGAGCGTGGGACCTGGATGTGGCAGCAGCAGCAGGACCCACCGCCACCCAGGGGACTTGCTCACGTGGGTCTGTGACCACAGGGAAGGGACACGTAATGACACAGCAAGCCCCATGGAAGGGACCTTAAAGGCCAAATCATCCGCTTTTCCTCTGTTTACTGAGAGGCGTGGTCACAGGTGCCATTACCTGGTGGAACCAGCATCTTAAAGCCAGACAGTTTGTCTCAAGGATCCATCTCTAGTCTTAAGATTATTTTAATGCACACTTGCTCTCCTAGTAAGGTCTCATTTAGACAGCCTTGAGCTGAGAAGCTTATTGGCAGAGCTCATAATCGTCTTAATAGCCAGCATTTACAGAGCACGCGTTAAATGCCAGGTGCTATGTGAAATGCCTTGAATTCATCAGCTGTGATTCTCACAACGTCCCTAAAAAGAAAAGCCGTGTTATGGATGTCCTCCTTTTACACGTGAGGACACTGATTCTCCAAGAGGTTATAACGTGCCCAGGGTCACACAGCAATGAATTGGAATCCAGTGCCGAGTGATGCCAAAGGCAGTTTCTAAGCAAATAATAGTAATAATTTTAGAGACTTGCCTGGTGGTCCGGTGGTGAAGACTTCGCCTTGCAATGTAGGAGGTGCAGGTTCAATCCCTGGTCAGGGACCTAAGATCATGCACTATGGCCAAAAAGCCAAAACATAACACAGAAGGAATATTGTAACAAATTCAATAAAGACTTTAAAAATGGTCCACATTAAAAAAAAGTCTTAAAAGTGATAATTTTAAAATGCTTCCATTAAAAAGATTTATATATATACATATACATACATATATATGTATGTGTATATATATATATATATATAATCCTATGTATATGGGATTGCTGGAATGGGGTATGGAAATTTCATCAATTCAAGTAGTCCCGACTTATCCCACTCCCAGAGAAAGTCTCCCTGTCCCTAGCGTGAGAACCAGCTGTGGCCTGGATGACAAACTGGGGTCATCCCCCCAGCATGCAGGGGACTTAAACGAGACGCACACAAGACCCAGAAGGGCATCCGTATGTCAAGTGAGGGGCCGGGGCTCCAACTTAATTAATGCCCTTCTCCCTGCCAACATTTCTTTTGCCCTCCCATCTGTTCAAAGGAAGCCTTTTCCTCTCTGAGGATTAAGGGACCTTTTCGGTTCCAGCTTATTCAGAATAAAGTTCCTTGGAAGAAGTGCCCAGTTTCTTTTTTTCCTTTGAGCCTGACATGCAGAGCCAGCTGTTGAATCAGGAAACTCTGCCAAGAGAGCCTGCAATGCCCAGATCTCATCTGGTATCTGCTTGGGTGGGTTTTTGCTCCTCCTCACCTTTTAAAAAAAAATTCCTGTAGGCTTTTTTCCACTTAATTATCATTATTCTTCCAAGGGAACCTGGAACTGGCAGATCCAGAGATCAAAGCCTCAAGAGAGGCCGTGTTCCTCCCTAAAGACATAAACAAGACTCTAAAGACACAAGACGGAAGATAGGGTGGATGTTGATGCCGTCAGCCTGACCGACCTCAGCCCTCCCTCTTCCCACAGCTTCCTGTGCTCATTTGCCTTCACCCAGGCTGGCTGCCTCTGGGCATCCTGACTCACCAACTGGTCCCCCTTGTGTTGTGGCCAGAGGAGGAGGTTACCTGGGTGGAGGGTGGAATCTGAGGATGGAGCAGCTTGGTCTCACCCTAAAACATTCCCCAACACCCTAAATCTGGTACATTCCTCAAATTACACCCCTGACCAAGCATCCCAGTGGATTTGCCTGTTCCCTGGCCTCCATTTCCAGGGGAAAATGCTGCTAGGTGCTCTCATGTGTTATGCCATCCCCACTTTAGTATGAAATAGTCTACCAGTTGATTTCCATAGGTCACAGCAGCACAAGAATGTTTGGTACCTTGAGGTGGAGGGAAAGGAAGAATTAAAGGGAAGAGGTGCATTTATACATCAGTAGAGAAAGAAAGAAAAGGAAACTCAAAGTTATTATGTGCCTACTGTATACTGGTTCTTTCCATATAATTTATATTTTCATGACAGCCCTAAGGTTGTTCATTATCATCTACATTTTGTAGTTGACTCACCAGTGACCATCCCAGCTGAGTGGTCTAACCCAGTGGTCTTGGGTGTAAGAATTCCCAAGAGTGCCTGATGGGGATTCCTGGGCCCCACCCCACCCCCAGGTCCTGATTCACTTATA
The DNA here is from genome assembly GCA_006410615.1 of Neotragus moschatus. Lineage (NCBI taxonomy): Eukaryota > Metazoa > Chordata > Mammalia > Artiodactyla > Bovidae > Neotragus > Neotragus moschatus. Next base: position 1,942,069 of record SJYA01002331.1, read on the forward strand.
TGAGGCCCATGAATTTGCAAGTGTGATACACTCCCATGTGATGCTAATGGTGTTGGTAGTCCATGGGCCGCCGCTTGAGCAGCACAGGTCTAGTCACGGCAGTTTTACCTAGCCAGTGCTTGCTCCGAATGATGGGCCAGCCTGAGCCCATTTGGGCCAGTGAGACATGAAAGCAGATTTGCCAGGGGCTTCTGGGAAAGAAGCCTTGACCCTGCTGGCTATCAGCAGTCATTTTACAGGCACATGAGGAGGTCTAAGGGTGAAGCTGATTCTATGGACAGCCGACTCTATGGGAAGCTCAGTGAAACAATAGAACTTCAAGGCCAGCCCTGGATTCTACTCTGGAGTCCCTCTTACATGAAGTAGGAAATTTCCTTATTGCTTATGCAAGGGTGGATGGAGTTTCCTGTTGCTTTGAGCTCAGAGCATCCTAACAGATATTAGGTCATATCATTGTCATTCTCAGGTGAAGAGAGGTAGCTCGGTCCAAGCCCAAGGTCACTCAGCCAGGAACCCAGGTCCGTGTGATGCCAATTTGTTATACTTTCTGGTGTACACTTTCTTGTACTTTCTCTCCAGTACCTGATGTGACTCCCAAGTATTTGGGGCCAGACCCACTGAATCTCCCATCACCATGAGGATTCCATCAGGATTCCATCCACCTATCTGTCCATCCAGCTTCCATGCAGTCATCAAGTCAGCCTTCCCTTCACCTAGTGTTTATCGTGTACCTGGTGCACATCAAACTCTGTGCTCAATGTTTGTGATCCCGGATGACAAGTTTCCATCTTAGCCCTGAAGGAGCTCAAATCCAGAGGAAGAGAGAGCCCCACAATACCCGCATCTCTGCTACATCCCCAAGACTTTGGCATAGCAGCCAGTCCACTGAGGCCAGATGCCCAGTCCTGTTGGATTTCCAACCTGTCAGCAGATCATAAAAACCCCGTCTTCTTTTATTTAACTCAGATGTATATGCCTTTGGAAAGTTGGATATTTTTCGTTTGCTTGTTTACCGTCAGTAAAGCAATCCAAGATCTGCAGTAATGGGGATTATATACATACCCAGCCGTCACATTCCTATGTTTATAGAGCATCACAGAGCACAGCACATTGTTAAACGTCTCATCAATGCTCGTAGGCTCTGGTGTCACGAGCAAAGTGTGGATAATAACCTTATTTTACCGAGGGGACCAACGGCCGCTGTAACTCAGCAACTTACCCCTGGTCCTGTGGCAGATCACCTGCATTTTGCACCTTCATTAACAGCGCAGCTGATCAGTTGTAACAGTTACATGAGCAACTAGCATTTACTGAGGAGACCCCACAAACCCGGCCCGGTCCTGAGAACTTGACACACCTTAGCACTGAATCTCTGTCACCACCCTGAGAGGCAGGCTCTGTGCGTGAGGAGCCCGAAGCTCAGAGAGGTATCGTGTTTGCCAACGACTCTTGTCTGTCACGTGGAGAAGTGAGAACTTGTGTATACTTGTCCTGAGTTTTCTACTGCTTTGCTGTGTGGCCTTCCGAAAATTCTCAGCCTTTCCAGATCTGGAGTTGCTTATCTGTTAGTGGAGCAGCGAGAGTAGAGACTTTGGAACTAAACTGCGTGTTGGATCCGGACCCCACCTCTGCCCCCTGCTTGTCATGCAACTCTGGAAGTGCCCTTGACCTCTCTGTAACTCCATTTTCTACATCTGTATAAGGGAGGTGATGGACAGCCCTGTCCCACACGCTTGTGTTGCAAGGGTGAAATGAGTTAATGCCCAAAAATGTTTGCAACAGTGCCTATACTTAGTAAGCACTCGATAAGTGTCAGCTATTTCCTTCAAAATTTATTTTTTAATTGGAAGATAATTGCTTTACAGTGCTACGTTTCTCCCGTTCACCAAAGCAGTCAGACATAAGGATACATATGCCCCTCCCTCTTGACCCTCCCTTGCGCTCCACCCCCATCCCACCCCTCTAGGCCATCACAGAGCACCACGCTCGACTCCCTGTGTCATACGCCAGCTTCCCACTGGCTGGCTGTCTTACACATGGTAATGTATGTGTTTCCATGCTTCTCTCTCAGTCTGTCCCTATCGGCCATTTTAAGTTTATCTGTCATGTGGTGAAAAGATTGTGCTGGGTGGTCTCTCAGCTCTGATACTCTCTGATGATCCTGAAATTAATGACCTCCCATGGAATGTGATTTAGCCACAGGGAAATAGTATATACAGCTCTCCTCGGGCATTGTTTAGGGTCATCTAGACAAAATACTCTGCCACGTGCTAACAAAAATCATGGTCAAGATCCTTTTCATTGCAAATGAGGGGAAAACCCAGTTCAAAGTGGCCTAAGCAAAAGAGAAAGTTGCCCCAGGTGAGCAAGAGCCCGCAGGTAAAGTATAGCTTCTGCTCATTGCACCTGCCTCTCCTCCCTCGCTGCTCTGCACCCGCTGTCCCACTTCCGTACTCCACTTGGACTGAACCGTCTTCTGTACCAAGTTCTCGGTCACCTCTAGGTTTTCTCCTGTGCTGCTACGTCTGCCTGAACTCCATCCTCCTCCTTCCTCTTTTACAGCCTCCTAGACTTCAAGACCTGCTTAGACTAAGAAGTCACCTCCGTGCCCTGGCTACCCCTCTGTCCTCAATGAGTCAGACGTGCCCGAAGCCCCCAGGCCCTCTCTGGCCACAGCCTGCATAGCACGGGTTAGAGTTTGCTTAGTTGTCTACCTGCCCCCTTGGGACTCCGAAAGGGTGTGTCTATCCTAGTCCTGGGCTGGCCCCCTTAGAGGAGCTCAGTAAGCCTTTTTTGAATAAAAGAATATACAATATGTCCTACACAATGGGGACGAGGCATCGATAATTCTAAAGACAGGAGTGCCAGGAGCACAGCCCAGAGTGTGCAAAGGGATTAGGGAGCCCTAGACAGTGTCAGGAGATTCCAGCGCTGGCGGGAACAGCGTGGGTCTGCACGAGGTTAGGCAAACGGGCACTCCTGAATCTCAGCTCTGGCTAGGTTCTTACCCCAGCCTGAGCACTACGGCCCAGAGAAACCTGGCAGGAGCCTCTTCACTACTTCTCCCTGAAAGGTACATCCAAGGTAGTTTTATTTGCAGGTCCTGCATAGGATCTTGTGAAAACAAAAATAATCTCTCACCCATCTCTGTGGTGTTTGGTTCGCTTCTCTCTCATTTGCCCGTCAACCCGCCTCTCCTCTGTTTAGGCCCAGGAAAGTGTGAAAATGACCATTTGACGCCATCAAGGGCATCCATGCTGTCGCCTTTTTGGAGAAGCGCTCTTTGTTCAGGCTTTCACATTTGAAAAGCACACACAGGTTCAGCTTCTGATTTTCTCCTCCCCAGGCTGCCAGCCACAGTCTTCGCCCTTTTCTGCTCATCCCCACCCCCTGCCCATGTTTGCTGACTCTGAGAAGGAGGATGTTTTGCTTTTTTAAACAAGCCTGAACCCCAATTAGTTTCTCAGTAACTTGATACTCATTGGTGGCGACCGTGGTTTCTCATCCAGCGTTGTTATTGATTTGGTCAGAAGTAATTAAGGAGATAATTCTTACTCAATTACATTTCCCTGAATTTCCTGAGGTTGCTAGCTCTGCTCCCTGTCTGTATTTTCTTTTCCAAATTAATTTTGTCTTGACTCTGAAAGGAGACCGCATATGATGGGCTTGTTGTGTTGATTTTCATGAGAACAAAGCGGGGCTCTGTATTTTAATTCCAACTAGGGCTCCCACATTCTTTTAAGTTAGATTTTTTTAAATTCTTGATTTTTTTTTTTTAGGCCCTGCTGCATGGCATATGGAATCTTAGTTCCCTGACCAGGGATTGAACCCGAGTCCCTTGCATTGGGAGCACAGAGTCTTAACCACTGGACCACCAGGGAAGTCCCCTTATGTAATTTTTTTAAGCTAGTATACACAAGTTGTATATAATGTACACAAAAGAAAAAATAGCACGGAAAGGCTTTTACCGAAGAAGAACCCATCTTCCTGGCCCACATCTCACTCTTGACGCCATTCCCCAGGCAGCCTCGTCTAACACTTGTTTCCAGCGATCCGCGCCTCCAAGTTATTTAAGTTTTATCTCTATTTCTCAGTTAATACATTTAAGGCTGTGATGATTTTCTGTGAAAGATGAGGGTCTAGTTTCTTTAGCGCTGTGCGCTCACTGCCCACTTCCGAATCCCACCCCCTGGAGGACAGTGCTACTTTAATGGTTCCAGCACTGGTTAATTTTATATCTTTTAAAAGTATGTTATCAGGTCAGTGAATCTATTCCATATGACGCGATCATGATAGACACGTGACTTTATACATCAATGCAAGCCCATGGACTACACAGCAGGAGCGAATCCTAACGTGAAGATGGGCTGTGGGTGATGATATATCACTGTAGGTTCATCACTGGTAAGGTATGCGCCGCTCTGGTGGGGATGTTGTTAATGGTGGAGAATGTGGACCTGTGGGCCTGGCGTGGGGAGGTGGTGGTAAGAGGTAGGGGAGGTGGTAAGGGAGCTCTCTACACCTTTTGCTCAGTTTTGCTGTGAACTTAAAACTGTTCTTTAAAAAATTACCTTTAAAAGCAACTGTTACACTCGTAACATAGCTCTATTCACCCTGAAGAATCGAAGAAGACAACTAACTCCTCATTGGTGTTGTGCCCAAAGTCCGAGTCCCCAAAACTGAGAGAATAAAATGTCCACAGCAATGCAAAAGCAGAAAGGGGTTTATTGCTAGCTCGAGCTAGGGCTCAAACCGCATCCAGCGCATGGAATCGGGCAAAAGCCCTGAGCCCTGAACTACAGTAGTATTTATAGGTTTGGAACAAAGACAAGGAGTTGCCAAGGGCGGATTGGTTACAAGAGTTTCTTGCATCTTCTAATTGGATAAATTTTCCCGCACGCGGGCTTTCTTGGGGGAGGTCCATTAAGTTCTGATAGGCTCAGACCAGGCTACAGGGACCGTGCTGATTGGTCAAGTCCTGGCCCCTGTGGAAGATGATCCCAGTTCCTCCAGGGCAATTACTCAGCTTCTTGATAAAATGGAACTTAGGCCTTAAAGCCTGTCATGGCGTATGTTAGGTGCCAGCAATTGGGGCTTCTCATGTCTCACTCCTGCTCTTCCATTGTCGAGATTGATAACACCTGCATTCTCTTCAGGACTGGTAATTCCGTTTTCCAGGCTTTGTCTGTGAGCTGAGTCTCAAAGTTGAAACTCAACAAACGTTACAGTTGCGTTTTCACTCAACCAAGAAACCTCTCTGTCCTTGTCATGGCGGCAGAGACCAAAGATGCCACGTGACAGGGTCACACACACTCCCTGACAAGGTCACACACACTCCCTGTACAAACTGCAAGGCTAGAATTTAGAGGAGGAGAGAGGAAACATACAATTTACAACGTAAGCATAATAACCGCTTAAATTGGTGGTTTTTAACTTTATGGTCAAAACACAAATATGAAACCTAACGAAGAGGTAAGCTGAATGTATAGCTAATATCTTAACTAGGAGCCGCTTGGCCGTCTTTGTGCGCATAGGCAGAATCTCGGCTGCCCCCTCCACTGGTCCTCAGGCTGAAGCCACAGCTCTAGAGCGTCCTGCACGCCGAGGACTGAGAGGTGGTGAGAGGCGTCACAGCTGCAGTTCTGTTTCGCGGTTGTAAAGCCTCCACCAGGGAACCTGTGCAGCATCGGACGCACTTGTCCAGGACACGCTGCTGCGAAATAGCACTCAGAGGACAGCTGGGGACAAACATCTACTCATCGTGAGAGGCGCCAGACCCGTCTTGATGATGCCTGTGGCCCAGCCCAGGGCACCTAGGGGCGGGGGGGGGGGG
>SJYA01002331.1:1948068-1966926 GCA_006410615.1 Neotragus moschatus
GGGGGGGGGGGGTCTCTGGGACCATGGAGGGGAATATTCTGACTGCCTTTGACATGAGGGTCCCATCCAGGTGGGTGCATGTGTGTGTTTGCTCACTGAAGTATAAAATCTGTCTGGAAGGATACAGAAGAACTTGATAACACTAGTCATCTCCAGAGAGGGAAATGAATATCTGGAGGACAAGGTGGAAATAATACTTTTAACTACATACCCTCTTGTATGTTTTAAAATCATTTGAGAATATTACCTATTCAAAAAAAGTGAAGTGAAATGAAGTAAAACTCAAGGCTTCATTTTCAATTCATAGTGAGGACCCTCATCTCTAAGCCTGTTTTGCTGAAGTGGCTTCTCATGGTTTCTCGGCAGCATTAAAGCTTTAGGCATCTCTCCTCCAGCTTGGGGATGTCAAGAGAACTTGCATCAGCATCACACTCTACATTTCCGTTTCTGATGGTTCCTTCTGTTTAAGAACCTGTTTCGTCCACTTTCTGTCTTCAGTTCAGTCTGAAACTGGGGTAACAGTCTCCCTCACCACCCCCAAGCCGTGTTTGGTACCTTCACTTGTCACATTGTAATTGAATTGCCTGTTTGATACAAGTCTCCCCACTAGACCATGAACTCCTTGAGGGCAGAGATGGTGTCTCATTCTGAGTCATATCCCCAGCTGGTTTCTGACTCCCAGCAGGTATTTAAGAAATAGCTGGGCTACACTCGCCCCTCACCCAGTCTCCTTAACGTGGTTCCTGTACCTTGGAATTGAATAGCACCCTATGGACAGCACTACAGGATTCATACCATAGCAGCCCTGGAGTCAGACAAAGCCTCGTCCCAAGGGGAGAAGCCCCACCCACGCTCTTCTGCATCTTGGCTGTTTTCTCTTTCAGCGCTGGCTTAGATACTCTGCTTCTGCTTCTTAAATGGGAGGTGAGCAGATATTAACCAATGGAAGGCTGGGTTTCCTTGGACCTTTAGGGACTTTGCCCAGATTTTGCAAAAAATGTGTTGATGTCATCTGCCAGGTTAAGAAAAAGAACTGAAGCTACATGGGACTTAATCCCCTTCTCCCACCCAACCCATATGCCCACCTGGCTGTTGACAACATGAAGGAGATTTTCTTGGGTCACTACTTGTTTCTTTTCTCCAAAATGAATTCCCAAGGAATTTGTTTCGTTTTCTAGAAAGGGAGTGGTATGATCAGCAATACAGAGAGCCCCGTGATCAACTAGATGGCAAATTCTCACTCCTGTAGCCAAAATCCAGTCTTTGTACCCCTGTACTGAACTGAGTCTCAGAAATAGTTTAGGATGAAGTAGTAAAGAGCTGCTTTATTGCTTTGCCAGGCAGAGGGGACCACAGCAGGCTAATGCCCTCAAAACTGTGTGTCCCAACCCAGAGAGCGTAGTGAGTAATTTTATGGTAATGGTTCAAAGAGGACAGTGTGATCCATTCGTGGACATTCTTCTGATTGGTTGGTGATGAGGTTTCTAGGAGTCAGCATCATCAACCTTTTAGTTCCAACAGGTCTGGGGCCCGCATACTCATGGGCAGTGTCCAGTTAACTTCTTCCACCCGGTGGGGTTTCTGTATCTGCAAAACAGCTCAAAGCTATTGTTACATATATCCCTTGAGGGGGAACCAGGACCCTGCCCCAAGGCCACACTATTGTTTCCTGATTGTCTCTCTCTCTCCTCCCTGATTAGCCACTGTTTGAACTGGCCACTGTCATTCAGGGAAGGTCTGGAGGCAAATGAAACCTATTTCCGTAATCAAGAAACCAGGGACACAAAAAGACTTTTGTGCCCAGGAGCCCCACAGCGTCTTGCTCGATTTCACTCCTACCAGCTGGTGACCTCCTACAGGTTATTTAATTAATCTGGTTTCAGTTTCCTCACCCATAACATGGGGATAATAATAGTTACAGCCCTTAACTTTTGGAGTGATTGTGAAGGTTTAATGTGAAAGCTTATGTAAAGTGCCTGATAAAGGAATGGATGGCAGTCACATGTCATGACGCTGATTTTCCTTCCTGGGACCATGATGGACATTGCTGCTCAACCACAGACCTCCTTTCTGAAGAAATCCAGCTGCAGGGAGCTACTGCGGCCACTGCTTCTAATGGGTAGATTGAAGCTAGCATTCAGCTTGGAGCCTGTTAGAGACCATCCACCAGAGAGACCAACCAAGTTGCAATTGCCTTTATTCACGGATCCGGATCCGGGCCCTCTCACAGCAAGGTGGTAGAAGGAGGAGCCCCGACCCCCGTAAAACAGACATTTTATACTTTTTAGGTTTGGGGGAAGGGGTCTAAGCTACTTGGCCAACTATCATTGGTCTATTTGAAACTAACATTGAGCTGTTCGTTGTGGCAGTTACGGTTTGGCAAGGTCCTTTCTTTTCTTTTTTTATTATTTTATTACTGCCTCTACTTCCCCTTATCTTGGGCAAACTTATCTTGAGTAAACTTAGCTTGAGCAAACCTGTGATTGTACTTAGGGCAGCGGGGCTTCCGCCTAGTAAAGTTAAACCTAGTAAAGTTTTAACCCGACTTTTAGCCTTCTCACGGGTGCGAGTTAAAATTTTCCTGTACAGAGCCCATTTGCCATCTCTAGCCTAGTATCTTTCCAGACATTTGGGAGGTGCTGAAAATTTAGGCACTGTTATCATTATTGAACAGAAGCACCTTTGGCAAGGTGGCTGTTACATCCTGGGGCCCCTTCCCTGAATCTCCTTCAGGAGGTTGAGTGGCAGACTGTCATATACATTCCCATTGGCTACTAATGCTCAGCAGCTAGCCTGCTGGCCCCTCCTATTTAGTCCTTCAAAAGAGCTTATGAAATTAATGTACTTACTTTTTAAAGAATTTTTTTTTAACGGAGTGGATAGCACATTTGCTGCTAGCAGGCCAGCTCAATCCCAGGGCTGATGGGGGCTCACTGACGGTGGCCTCCAATTTCCATTTCTATCAAGCAAGAGCAGGGACCAGGACTTGATTGCAAGCTATGGCATCTAGCGCCACCTACTGTTATATCCCTGCATTGCTACCATTGCCAACTGCATTGAAGTTGATAGCCTTACTCCGCCCTTAGTGAGTAAATGGGAATATTTTCATAATCTCACTCAAACTACATTTTTTCATTTATAACTTAATTTTGTAAAAATGCCAGATCCTCATGATGTCGTGGCAATGAAAGTAACATTTCCTTGGCCTGTTTGGTTCCAAAGACCTACGTACCAAGTGTGTCTTTTAGTCCTCTCATGTCTTTTGATAAAGACCCGGCAGGTGCTTGCCCGCTGAGAGCCCTGGTAACTGGAGGGAGTGCCTTGCGTGGGGTCACTCAGCTGAGGGGCACGGACTCGGGGCTCTGAATTCACATGCCATTATTCTCCCTCTGTGTCTGTCACTCCTCCGCCTCTCTCCTCCCGCCAGGGCCATCTTGGGACCACCCTAGCTCAACACCTTCCCAGGCCCCCTCAAAGCACAGTTCACGTTCCCATAGTGGTCGTGCACAGTGTGGATCCTGCTGGCTGATTCACAGAAGAGAGGAAGGGGAAGGCTGTATTGCGCGCCATGGAAGAAAAGCCAGCAAAACCATCCTTTATACTTTTGTGCTTTTTTCTGAGTGTCAGTTGTGCCCACCCCCACCCCAAGGCTCCCTTCTCATGCTCTGTAACAAATCACTCTGCCTTCATTAACTGGAACGTTCATCCGCTCTGTGTGCTTCTCCAGAATCCATCTTCCCACTCGTCTTCCTTCTCAAGGAGACTGGATGGATTAGTCAGAGTTCTTCAGAGAAAGAGAACTAATGGGACACATTTAGGTATAGATACGGATTTGTCGTTGTTGTTCAGTTGCCAAGTCATGTCCGACTCTCTTTGAGACCACACGGACTGCAACACGCCAGGCTTCCCTGTCCCTCACCATCTCCCGCTGTTTGCCGAAGTTCACTGAAACGGTGATGCTGTCCAGCCATCTCATCCTTTGTTGCCCTCTTCTCCTTCTGCCTTCTCTCTTTCTGCAGAGATTTATTATAAGGGGTTAGTTCATGGACTTTTGGGGGGCTGATACGTCCCAAGTGTCCTGCATTTGGCAAACTGGAGACCCAGGAGAGCTGTTGGTGGAGCGCCAAAGGCCTAAGGACCAAGAGAGCTGATAGTGTAAGTTCTGGTTCAAAAGCTTCCAGACTCAAGACCCAGGGAGGGCCGACGTTTCAGTTTGAGTCCAAAGGCAGAAAAAAAACTGATGTCCCAGCTGGAAGGCAGTCAGGCTAAAGGAATTTCCTCTTACTGGGGAGGGTCTACCTTTTATTCTGTGCAGTCCTTCCAGACGATTAGATGCGGCTCACCCTCGTTAGGGAGGGCAGTCTGCTCTACTCTGTCAGGTTAAATCTTAAGCTCATCCAACAACATCCTCACAGAAGAACCCAGAATAACGTTTGTCCAAATGTCTGAGCAGTCTGTGGCCCTGTCAAGTTGACGCACGAAATGAGCCATAGCACCGGGCAAATGATCGTGCCCCTGCCAGCTGACAGGCTACGCGAGTGCGAATGATTGCCTCTCTGCTCCTGTTTCTCTTTCCGTACGATGGGTGGCACATTCAGGATCCACCACAGCTTTCACACCAAGACCAGATCAGTCCAGCAGTCCCCAGTCAGTGAGTCGTTTCTGCCCTGCGCTTGGACTCCTGCTGTGGGCCAGCTTTGCTCTGGAGCTCACGTTGCACCGGCTGAGACTTCAGCAGGTCCCCATCGTGGTCTGAGACTCTCTCTGCCCAATCCGGCTCACTCTTTTTCTTTCTCACCCTCAATAAGACTCTTGTGCTCCTGTCTCAGTGCCCACTTCCCAGAGGGCCCAGCTGATGTAGATGTTAACATTCTTAACGAGTTTGGGTCATTTACTCTGCAGAACGACTATACCGCAAGGTGACAGTAGTTAATAATAATGTATTACATATTTGAAAAGAGTTGTGAAGGGAGTCCATCTCAAAAGTCCTCATCACAAAAAAAATTTTATGTAACCATGTAAGGTGATAGATGTCAACTAGATTTATCATGGTGGATTTGTCTTGTGGTAGATTTTTTGTGGTGTACTATACAAATATCAAATCATTATGTTGTACACCTGAAACAATGTTGTACGTCAGTGATACCTCAAAAATAACAAATGCTGTCTAAAGGAGGCACCCTGCCTTTAGTGAAGAGAGTCTCTAAAGAATTCAGGAGCTCATTTCGTATTTCAGTTGCAAGGTCTGCATGTGGATGAGGTCATTAGTTCAGGGTTATCCGTACATTGTAAGTGGGTACCTGTCTTATACCCTTATGGCAGAGAAGTTTACTCTCCCCAAAGGAAAGCATCGATCACCGTCATAAGACCAGCAAAAGCTTACATATCCGTATGCAAGCTGAGTTCTCTGGACTCACATGTACCCTCTTCCCATGGACCCTGCCCACTCTCTGCTTGCTTTGTTTTGATACCTTGTCCATAATGAATCTGCAGTTTGCTAAACATCTTGTCTATTCCTCAGTGTTCTCTTTCCCAACCGTCTCCCTTTCCCCCGCCCCCCTCACCACTTGACAGAGCATCCCCAGCTGTTCCCCTGACGTCTGTATCAACCCAAGTACATTTAGCAGGAATTCATTTCCATCTTAATCTGATTCAAGGAAGTGGATCATATTTTAAGAACTAACGAAGATGGGTTTAGAACATTCTTTCATAAAAGACAAGAGAACAACAGACATTTCAAAGATTGCCTCTCTGGCCTTGACCTTCAACCAATCATTCTGATCTTCTGCCGTATAAAAATTCTTACGACAAAATCTAACAAAGCGCAACGGGCCAGCTTTGGAGGCAGCATCCATAAATTAATAGCTGTCACTGCTGTCCCTTGTCTAATCCCTGTCATGCAAAATTGGGAGCAGGGTAAAGTAGTGGTTACGGACACATGCTTTTCAACAACAAACAGCAACAACAAAACCCGTTACAAACTAGACAGAGGATCTGAACAGACATTTTTTAAGCAAGATGTATCCCGATGGTCAACAGACACATGAAAAGACATTCGGCATCTCTATAATCATCAGGGAAAATGCAAATCAAAGCCACAATGAGATATCAGTTCAGACCTGTGAGACTGGTCACTATCTAAAAGACAAGAATGGGAGAATGTGGAGGAAAGGGAGACCTTGTATACTGTTAATGGGACTGCAAATTGGTGCAGCTACTCTGGAAAACAGTGTGGAGATTCCTCAAAAAATTAAGAGTAGAACTGCCATATGAGACCTAAACGTTCCACTGCAATAGCCAAAATATGAAAACAATCCAAGTGGCCATCAGTGGGTGAATAAATAAAAACAGATGTGNGGTAGCAAGAGCAAACTGAGATCCGGGACCATATTTTGTTCATTGCTGTGGGGTGAGGTGAAATTTCCCCCTCCTCACGCCTTAACTCCTTCCTGGGACCTGTAACGTCCCAAGGTGGGGTTGTACATGGGGCTTTTGGCAGGGCAACTCAAGGCAGGGTAAGAAATGGAGATTCTTTTAACAGAAAACACACAGGAGACATGCTCAGCGGGGGTGCCACAGGCAGCATAGGGGGTTGGCTTTCTGCTTTTCCTGCACGTCTCCCTCTCTGAGCCAGACCCCGGTAAGAGTCACAGGGACACGTTTCCTTCCTCACTGCTGTGGTCAGGGAGTCCCTTCGCTGCCCGCCCAAGTCTCTACCCTGAGTAAGCACAGCTTTGACTGAATGGGATGACTCAACCCAAGAAGAGGCAGGAAGCTATGGGCTTTAGAAACTGGGGAGAAGGAAGGGATGAAGGGGGGCATCAAGACAGGGCCCCAGAGAGCAATTCCCCACCGACCACCAGAGGGTTGGCTGTATCAGCTCTGAAAGGGTCTCTGGACACCCACTGTCCAGCAGAAATGTGATCTGTTCATGTAAATTAAAATTTTTCAGTAGCCCACATTGAAAAAAAATTTAAAAGTGGGGGGAAAAACAGGTGAAAGTCATTCTTATAATATATTTAGCCAAATATATCCAAAATATTATCATTCAACATGTAATCAATATAAAAAGGTATTTTTTAAAAGGTATTAATGAGAAATTTATATTCTCTTTTGAACATGTGATGAAAACAGATGAATGATGAAAATCCACAGTGTAGTTACACTTAGAACATATATTAATTTAGATCCACCACATTTCAAGTGATCAGTAGTTATTATGGACTGAATTGTGTCCGCTCAAAATCTGTATGTTGAAACCCCAACCCTCTACATAATTGCATTTGGAGAGAGGGTCCTTGAAAAAGTCAGTTCAGTCTCTCAGTCATGTCTGACTCTTTGTGACCCCATGGACTGTAGCACACCAGGCTTTCCTATCCATCACCAACTCCTCGAGCTTGCTCAAACTCATGTCCATCAAGTCGGTGATGCCATCCAACCCTCTCATCCTCTGTTGTCCCTGTCTCTTCCTGCCTTCAGTCTTTCCCAGCATCACGGTTTTTTCCAGTGAGTCAGTTCCTCGCATCAGGTGGCCAAAGTATTGGAGTTTCAGCTTCAGCATCAGTCCTTCCAATGAATATTCAGGACTGATTTCCATTAGGATTGACTGGTTTGATCTCCTTGCAGTCCAAGGAACTCTCAAGAGTCTTCTCCAACACCACAGTTCAAAAGCATCAGTTCTTTGGTGCTCAGCTTTCTTTATAGTCAGGCTCTCACATCCTCTCACATACATGACTACTGGAAAAACCATAGCTTTAACTAGACAGACCTTTGTTGGCAAAGTAATGTCTCTGCTTTTTAATATGCTGTCTAGGTTGGTCATAGCTTTTCTTCCAAGGACCAAGCGCCTTTTAATTTCATGGCTACAGTCACCATCTGCAGTGATCTTGGAGCCCCCCAAAATAAAATCTGTCACTGTTTCCCCATCTATTTGCCATGCAGTGATGGGACCGAATGCCAAGATCTTAGTTTCTGAATGTTGAGTTTTAAACCAACTTTTTCACTCTCCTCTTTAACTTTCATCAAGAAGCTCTTTAGTTCTTCGCTTTCTACCATAAGGGTGGCGTCATCTGCATATCTGAGGTTATTGATATTTCTCCCGGCATTCTTGATTCCAGCTTGTGCTTCAGCCAGCCAGCATTTCTCATGATGTACTCTGCATATAAGTTAAATAAGCAGGGTGACAATACACAGCCTTGACATACTCCTTTCCCAATTTGGAACCAGTCTGTTGTTCCATATCCAGTTCTAATTGTTGACCTTTTCCAGGTTTCTCAGGAAACAGGTAAAGTGGTCTGGTATTCCCATCCTTAAATAATTTTCCACAGTTTGTTGTGATCCACACAGTCAAAGGCTTTGGCCTAGTCAGTAAAGCAGTAGTAGATGTTTTTCTTGAACTCTCTTGCTTCTTTGATGATCCAGTGGATGTTGGCAATTTGATCTTAAACGAAGCCTGTGAGCAAGCTCTACACCAAATGACCCGCAGACAAGCTGATAGGGACGATCTGATAGGCTCCGGGGTGATGCGTGTGTGTCTTTTCCCAGTCTTAGTGCCCCTCAGCCTTAACTATAAGCTGGAGATTGGCAGGAGGGAAGCCATGGGAGGACTGGGGACAGGCCCATTTCTTGGCTGGACTTTGCAAGGAGTACCTGCATCAGAGTGACCCCCTCCCCCACCACCGCATTGTTGCTCAGGCCAGATCCTTTGCCTTTTCTAAATCCAGCTTGAACATTTGGAAGTTCAGAGTTCATATACTGTTGAAGCCTGGATTGGAGGATTTTGAGCATATTTTGCTAGCATGTGAGATGAGTGCAATTGTGCAGTAGTTTGAACATTCTTTGGCATTACCTTTCTTTGGGATTGAAATGAAAACTGACCTTTTCCAGTCCTGTGACCACTGCTGGCTGGCATATTGAGTGCAGCACTTCAACACCATCATCTTTTATGATTTGAAATAGCTCAACTGGAATTCCATCACCTCCACTAGCTTTGTTCGGAGTGATGCTTCCTAAGGCTCACTTGACTTTGCATCCCAGAATGTCTGGCTCTAGGTGAGTGATCACACCATCGTGGTTATCTGGGTCATGAAGCTCTTTTTTTGTATGGTTCTTCTGTGTATTCTTGCTACCTCTTCTTAATATCTTCTGCTTCTGTTAGGTCCATACCATTTCTGTCCTTTATTGTACCCATCTTAGCATGAAATATTCCCTTGGTGTATCTAATTTTCTTGAAGAGATCGCTAGTCTTTCCCATTCTATTGAAAATGTAATTAAAGTCAAATGAGGTCCGAAAGGTGGGGCCCTAGTCCAATAGGATTGGTGTCCTCATAAGAGGGGGAGAGGATGCCAGGAACTTGCACACATAGACAAAAGGCCAGGCAAGGCTTAGCTAGTAGATGTCTTCTGAACTGTAGGAGGTGCACCTTGATCATGAACTTCTGGCCTCCAGAACTAAGAGAAAATAAACATCTGTTGTTTAGACCATGTGTTCTGTTCTGACAGTCCCATCAGACTCATGTAATCGTCACTGTTGCAATTACCCTGCAGAGAATGTCCCAGTGCAAGGAGGATGATGGCGCACAGTCTCAGAGTTTGAAGCAGAGCCAAGCTCAGAGATGGCCTGTGTACTTGGCCCTCAGAATCAAGGCATGAGATCCACAGGGACCCCTCTGTTAGTTGTGGACACATTGCCCTGTACAGGGTGTGAACCCAGGTTAGAGGGCTTTGAGTTCCCACGTGGCTCAGTGGTAAAAAATCTACCTGCCCTGCAGGAGGTGTGGGAGATGAGGATTTAATCCCTGGGTCAGGAAGATCCCCTGGAGGAGGAAATGGTAACCTATTCCAGTATTGTTTCCAGGACAGATCCCACGGGCTGCCATCCAGAGGGTCACAGAAAATCGGACACATCTGAGTGAGAGCATAGAAGGCTTTAGAGGTTGATGCCTTGGGAACCCAGGAGCCCCAGGAACCCACGAGAGGTAGAGTTAAGAGGCCAGGAGTTACCTGTGTGGGGCCATCCCGGCAGGTGGCAAAGAAAGAGGGTTGTGCACCACTGAGGGCACACCTCCCAGCGGGGATTTGTCCTCTGCTCTGCAGTCATGCCTGGAGGGTGTTCCGGGCTTCAGAGGAAGTGTTCCAGGCTTCAGAGGCAATGGTACAGCAGGGAAGTTGGATCAGAGGTGAGATTCAAAATACGGGACCATCATCTATGTCACGGCACCAATCGGTCAGAATAGACACTGGCCATACAGAACCGTTATGACCACGTCAGCTCTCACCAGCTGAATGTTAGCAGCCTTGAGGTAGATGATTCTAAGTCAACATGCAAAGACACACCAGAGTCTCAGGAGCCTGGAAATGAGAGTTCCACCGTAATCTATACTGTAGACTAAAGGCTGATGCCTTGACCCATGAAAGTTCCAGATACCAGGACTCGACCCAGTCCAAGGAGGAGCAGCAGTGAGTCAGCTTGTAACCACAACTGATTTGCTAAATTTCCAGGAAATCTGCAACCCAGTTATTAAGCACAGCTACTGTTAAGAATTAAATTATATAAACTTACATGTTGGGTTGTAAATTATATAAACTTAAATATGGCGTTGTAAGTTTATAAATCATATAAACTTAAATATTGGGTTGGCCAATAAGTTCATCTGGGTTTGTCCACAGTGTATAACAGGAAAGCCCCAAACGAACGTTTTTGGCCAACTCAGTACATGATATTAAAACAAACGTGATGACTACTTGTAATTCATCGCTTCTTAATGATTTCATATATTTTTACTGCTGGCTGTGTTCTTGAGATTACTTCTGTTTATAGTATCTGTGTGGTAGACATTACTGTAAAATGGGGGCTCTGCATTCACTGACTTCATATCAGTAGCTCAGCATCAGCCACAGTGGGAATACTTGTGCACAGAAATCATCAGAAGCTACAAATCAGGCTCATTGTCCCTCCAGAAAGGTGGTTGTTACACACACACCAGCACCCTCTGCGGACATGCCCCCAGATAACCAAGGTAGAGCTTTCCTCTAAGCCTGTAGAGCAGAGGGGTGAAGGAAAGGTGATAAAGACAGTGGCTTTTCTGCCATCCTTGGTTTGGCAGGCTGAGTCTGCCCTTTTTGCCAGACGCATCTACCATGGCTAGAATTTAACATCCTCATCAAACAGGCTTTAACATCCTTAGCCAAGTGCTGGATGTGAAGGACAGTGTGGAAAGAGCCAGACAGAAAAGCCACAAAGCAAGAAAACAAGAAANACAGTGGCTTTTCTGCCATCCTTGGTTTGGCAGGCTGAGTCTGCCCTTTTTGCCAGACACATCTACCATGGCTAGAATTTAACATCCTCATCAAACAGGCTTTAACATCCTTAGCCAAGTGCTGGATGTGAAGGACAGTGTGGAAAGAGCCAGACAGAAAAGCCACAAAGCAAGAAAACAAGAAATGACAGTAAAACCTTCCACCTGGCCACGCTTCTGGATCCCACTGACATTTAAGGAGCCAGAGATCCCCCTTCAGAAGCAAACACCTTGTTTTCCAGGGGAAATCACCCCCTAAGAGGTGCACACCCCTTGGCCTCATCACACGGTATTAAATGAGGTGAATGATTAGCAGAGAAGATATTGTCTTTTCCACTTACTGTTTTTAATATCCGTTTCACCTCCTGTTAGAATCCAGCCCACCTTGTGTCAAACACCTTCACTGTCTCCTCGATTTTTATTTAATACTTCAGCCCTCTTATAACTCAATTGCACCATCCCTGGTTTCATGGCCAATTTAACATGATGCTAAAAAGAATAAAAATCTAACTGCTTTCCTCCTCGCCTGTTCCACCAGATGTTCGGAGGCACTAAGCAGCCACCGTACGCTCACTTGCCGATCTCTCTTCCCTAGCAGAAGCTGACACCGAGGGCTTCTGTGTGTGCCCAGTTCTAGGTCGACTCTTGAAGGCAACGGCATGTCTTCCTCCAAAGCTGTTGATGCTTTTTATTGCACATGTTTTAAGGGAAACAGACATCTCTGCAACTAAAACAACAGACATGTGGAAACTGAAGCTATGATTTACCCACACAAAGTTTAGTTAGGTACCAGCAATTGCAAAGAAGCAGCGATGAGTTAGCCCTCTCCCCCAGCAGATCCCAGCAGGGTACAAGCTATGCAGGTGTTTCCAAGGTCTGAGGCTTTGCTTTCCAGCTGCATTTTGAGAGACAGCCGCAGCAGCGCAATGAGAAATGACAGAGGTGGGATTTGGGCACAGGAAGAAGCTTTTTCTTTTGTATGAAGTTCGACACTTCCTCTTGGTCCCTCCCTAGTTTTCTGCGATCATTCATTTTCTTCAACAAACATTTATCGAGTACCAGGAGTCACTAGGTAAACACCAGGCATCACTGTGTATACCAGAGACGGGGCAGTGAAAGAGACAAAATTCCTGTCCTCAGTGAATAACGAATAGTGGTGTGTGTTGAGCAAAAAGACAAGNGAGTACCAGGAGTCACTAGGTAAACACCAGGCATCACTGTGTATACCAGAGACGGGGCAGTGAAAGAGATAAAATTCCTGTCCTCAGTGAATAACAAATAGTGGTGTGTGTTGAGCAAAAAGACAAGCTAGCGAGCAAGTGTGCAGGACTGGGGTAGGGACATTGACCATATCCTGTGAAGAGTATAAAGGAAGGTGACGTGCAGGCATAACTCATTCTACCGCGCTTCACAGGTACTGCATTTTTTACAAATTCAAATTTTTTGGCAACCCCACAAGTCTGTTATAGGCGCCATTTTTCCAATAGTATTTGCTCACTCTGTGTCTCTGTGTCACATTTTGGCAATACTCCCAATATTTCAGACTTTCCCATTCTTACCATATCTGCAGTGGTGATCTGTGATCAGTGATCTGTGATGTGACTGTTGCAAAAACATTAAAATTGACTGAATTTTCAGATGATAGTCTTGTCTAGCACTGAAGTATTCTTTAATTAAGCTATGTATGTTTTTTAAGATATAATGCTATTGCATGCTTAGACTACAGTACAGTGTGCATGCTAAGTTGCTTCAGTCATGTCCAACTCTTTGCGATCCTATGGACTGTAGCCCGCGAGGCTCCTCTGTCCATGGGGATTCTCCAGGCAAGAATACTGGAGTGGGTAGCCATTTCCTCCTCCAGGGGATCTTCCCAACCCAACTCTCTTACGTTTCCTGCATTGGCAGGCAGATTCTTTACCAGTACAGTATAAACGTAGCTTCTTTATGCACTAGGAAACCCCCCAAAAAAAAAAAAAAAAGTGTGACTTGCTTTACTGCAGTACGCACTTTATTACAATGGCCTGCAACCCGATTCACAATGTTCCCGATGTCTGCCTATATACAGCAGCGGTGCTGATGGGGAACCAGTGCTGCTTTAGTGAGAGAGGTCAGAGGAAGCAGTTTTGTAAAGGGGGCCATGGGCTGACATCTGGACGGTGCCACTGGAATGGAGTATTTTATGGGACAATAGCTGGATGGGTGCCAGANTTCCCGATGTCTGCCTATATACAGCAGCGGTGCTGATGGGGAACCAGTGCTGCTTTAGTGAGAGAGGTCAGAGGAAGCAGTTTTGTAAAGGGGGCCATGGGCTGACATCTGGACGGTGCCACTGGAATGGAGTATTTTATGGGACAATAGCTGGATGGGTGCCAGAGCCAGAACAAACCACAGTATTGGAGAAGCAGAAAGAAAACCAGCATGGGCACTCAGCGCAAGCGGCAGCGATGGCCGGGCGGGCCGGCGCACTCAGTGTGGCCGAGAGGAGCTACCCCACGTCGGAGGACAGAGACAGCGGCCGAGAGTCCCAGGCTGTGATGGCACAGGAACAGCTGAGAGGAGCCACCCCACGTCCNCCCCCCCAAAGTTAATATCTTTGTCAGTATGCAAATTAGAGCCAATTCCTGAGCGCCAGTGATTTGCAATGGAGGATTTCACTCTTCTTTACAGGACAAGATTGCCAGAAAAAAGGTCAACTGCATACACAAAAGATTGCTCTGGTAGCATATTGTGTATACAGCAAATTGATTGCAAACATATTCTGAGTGCTTACTGCAACCACGTTCTTATTAAATCACATCTGAACATCTCTTTACCGGCCCTGGGTCATTTGCTAATTGCAGTGCCTAACAATGGGAGATTTGCCAAGTTAGGATTTCTTCTCTGAGATGAGAAGTTTCAGATGGACTTCTCTCCTTTCTGAATGACTCAGCCCGAAAAGGAGAGCTGGTACAAGGGTTCCTTTTAATCAGATGACAGAAAGATGCTACCAAGGCTGTGATAAAGACACAGAATAACTGACTCACAATTAGAGAAGTGGCTTTATCTGCTTCTTTGTGAAATTTCTGTGGCATTTCTGAGGTCTGGGCAAAGAGTGTATATGCACCGAGCAGATGTTTGAGCTGGAAGAAGACACAGCCTCGAGTTTTTCCTTGGACACAGATAAGTATGCTATTCAGGAGTCCTCAGTGTGGCAAAATACAATTCATTTCACCTGTGAAATGGAGTGACTGCTTTTGTCTGCTTCACCCCCTTCATCATTAACTGATCACAAAGTGATATCAAGTACTTTCTAAATGTCACTAGACTGACTTCCTGTTGCTACCACCCTAGCCAGAAACCATCATTCATTGCCTCTATTCCTCTGAGTAGCTTCCTATCTCATCTTTCTCCTCCTCAATCCATTGTCCACCTTGCTGTCACAGGGCTGTTCTGAAAGGCAGATTCATTCCCATCAGAGTGTTCCAAACCCTTCAATGGCTTCCCACTGCGCTCAGGATGAAGTCCAGACTCTCCCCCATGGCAATCAGGTCCTCTAAGATCTGGGTTTTATCTCTGACCACTCACCCAGTCATTCATCTGTATCTCTCCATCCCTCAGAATTCCATGATTTTGCCCCTTCCTGCAGCATGTCCTCCCTTTCTTTGCTTGCTGATTCTAAGGTCTGGGAGAAGCTGTCAGCTGCTGACCATTCAGGACTGCTGCTTCCTCCCTGGTTCAAGTCCAGGCTAGGCCAAGTGCCTTCTCTGTGCCCCCACAGCTCCCACGCCTATGTGCTCCCCACGGTTGCACGTGTCATGCTATATGTTCAGTTGCCTATTTCCTTGTCTGCTTTTCCTATTAGACTGCAGACTCCTTGAGGACAGTGCCTGACAAAGAGTAGGCAGTCAGCATTTGCTGGTTTTACTTCCCTACCTCTTGTCCTTTCTTCCAGAGGCAGGAAGTGCCAATATCCATTTCCTGAGCTTCCTTGGAAACAGACCAAGTTATCTTGAACATCAAATACCTAGACAAAAAGTCATCAAAACAACAACAAACAAAACTACCTTTTCCAGCTCTCCTGGAGATAGGACTAGCCAATGACATACAAGAGGAGATCACTGGGAGGAACTTCTAGGAAAACCTGACAAGGGAAGTTAACACAGCAGGGTGGCCTTTGTCCTTCAGTCCCTTTTTCCTCTCTTCCCTCCTGCTGCCTGGAACTTAGCTACGATGGTTGCAGTGCCAGTAGCCATTGTGTGAGCACGAGGAACCCTGCAGACAGAAGCAAACACTAAGGACAGGGGATTAAAAGACAGAAGGAATCTGGGTCCTGGATGACCAGTACATCTTCCACAGGGTAAACCTCTCAGGACTTCCCTGGGGGTCCAGTGGCTAAGATTCTGCCCTCCCAATGCAAGGGGCCCAGGTTCTATCCCTGGTCAGGAAATTAGCTCCCAAGTAAAGGTGCCAGAACTGAAAGATCCTGCGTGCTGTAACAAAGACTGATGATCCCTCATGCCACAATTAAGACCCGGCACAGACAAATAAATAAAACAAAATAAAAAATCAAATTAAACCAAACCAAAAAATCTCTTTTATGTGAGAGAGGTAAGGTTGTCTTACTTAAGTCACCGTAATTTCAGGGCTCTGTTTGCTCTGCAGTTGAATACGGTCTGCAAATGACAATCTCTGTCTCCGTTTCTCTCTTTTTTTCTTTGACTAAACTGTCATGATTATCACATTTAAAATGCTGTCATCTTGGCTAAATCACTGGCCATAGACTAGGGAGTGATATTAGGATATCTGGATCACGGGAAAGAGGCAAAGAAACTTAGAAGCATGAAACTGCCAAGAGAGGTAGGCCTGGGATCGTCTCCACGGAGTGTGTCTGAACAGCTGGAAAATATTCAACAGGCGGGTCTGAGCCTGGAAGGAATGAGGGCTGGGGGTCCCAGCGAGTGGCTGCAGTTGGAGAGAAGCAGGTACTGCCTGGGGCACTGGGAGGCAGTGCACAAGGATGGCTTGAGGGGCACTGAGCTGAGCTCTCATGGGCAATTCTCTCCTTGCACCCACACAGCATCCCTAGGAAGGAAGTTCTCTTGTCTCCAACTTGCTCATGAGGAAACCGTGGCTCAGAGAGGTTAAGTAGTAGTCTGGCCAGAGATTAGTTACTGGTAGAGCTGGAATTTAAACCCAGGCAGCTTGATTCCAAAGTGTTGCAAGAGGAAGATGCACTGGTTTTAGAAAAAGTCTCTCCGGGTTTAACTGGTCATCGCTTCCTTGTCACTCAAGGTCTGTGACTCTGGGTGGGTCAGTTTTTCCTCTGTCTGACTCACTCTGCTCACCTCCAACATGGGGATAAATGGATACCCTCTTAGGATAGTGCTGAAATGAGAGGCACTTAGCATATTGCCTGGCACTCAGGAGATCTTCAATGAATGTACATGTGTGCTAAGTCACTTCAATTGTGTCCAACTCTTTGCGACGCTCTGGACTGTACCTGCCAGACTCCTCTGTCCGTGGGATTCTCCAGGCAAGAACACGGGAGTCGGCTTCCATGCTCTCCTCCAGGGGACCTTCCCCACTCAGGGATCAAACCTGCATCTCCTGTGGCTCCTGCATTGCAGGCAGATTCTTTACCGCTGCGCCACCGGGGACGCTCCTCAATAAATGGTGACAACCGTCACTTTCATCATCATCATCACTCTCTCCATGAAGCTATAAATGACTGCTCTTATAACTCTGTTGCTTTTGCACACAGCCAGGCTGGTGGTTTGGCTCCAAGTTCCCGTGGGCTTCTGGAAAGTGGCACTTGCTTCAGGTGTCAAGCTTAGGGGTTTCTCTTCTCCAAGAGTGGAAGCGAGAACAGTCTAATTAGACCGCAATTATTAATATTTTGAGATTTGGTCCACTGCATCATGCAGTAATTTATAAAGGTCTGTGAATCTACTGTTTGTGGTAGTGGTAGGCTCAACACTCGGTTATCATATTAAGTGATGAAATTTATTAAGCTAAAGGGCCAGAAAGTTAACCTCTGCTCCATTGAATAAGAAATAATACGCAAAGACCTAATTGCTTCAAGTGTTTTTTTTTTTGTTTTTTCCTGGGTTCTTTCTTTATGTAATCTCTGTCTCAGACCTTCACTAAAGAAAATGGAGAAAGCAGGAAGGAGGACGAGGAGGAAAACAAGGAGGAGCAAGAGATGGAAAGAAGGATATAAGGAACCCGCATCCAGCCTCGTGGATGTTTTAGAGGGAAATGATGCTGAAGGCAGTGGATTTATAATCAGGCTGACAGGTGTAGCTGAAATGCCTCTCTAGTGGCTCAGCTGGTAAAGAATCTGCCTACAATGCTGGAGACCTGGGTTCAATCCTTGGGTCCGGAAGATCCCCTGGAGAAGGGAGTGGCAACATACTCCAGTATTCTTGCCTGGAGAATCCCATGGACAGAGGAGCCTGGTGGGTTACAGTCCATGGGGTCGCAAAGAGTTGGACAAGACTGAGTGACCAACACTTTTGACAGTTTCAGGAAGCCAGGTTCTGATTCTGCTGACAACTGGATGTGTGATTTAGGCAGAATAATTAACCACTCTGTTCAGTTACTATAGTTTAGGGATAACCATCACCACCATTGCCTCTATTACCACCACCATCACCGCTAGAACATAAATAATTACCACTGGCCAATAACTATGAAAAACGCTGTACAATTACTAACCTAGCTATTATCAACCCCAACTCACGGTGAGGAACTGAAATACAGAGAGGTTCCCTGACGTATGCAAGGTCACCCAGGTGGGGTGCAGTGGAGTCTGTACTAGTAGTGTCTAGGCCTGAATCTGTCTTCCTCATCTGTTTTTAAAGGCAATATTATTTTTATCTGACCTGTGAAAGATGAAAAGTGAGGAAGTAGATGCGAAAGCATTGATTAAAAACTCAGAGTGCAATTTGTACGAGGAAGGACAGGTGTAAATTAGATACTCAAAACTGCCTTCAAAAGAGGAGGATTGGTCCTCACCACCCCATCACACTATGGCTAACTGCCAAGGCCACAGTCAGAAACATCAAGTCTTCTCATGGATGCAGGGTACACACACAAATGAGCTGGTAATGAGTAAACTAAGATGCAAAAAAAGCTGTATCTCTGTAAATCTCCCTCTTCTCAACCCTCTGCACCTTTCTCAGGAACTGAAAAAAGCACCTTAGGCACCACTCAAGGAACTGAAAAAGGCATGACATGTTTAGCTGGGGGTTTGGAGTCCAAAAGGCTTGGCCATATAATGACCAGAGCATTTCTGCCTCTTAGCCCCGCCCCCCTGATGTTCTGGTCCTCCACCAGGTACCAGACTCAGGTTCCTCAAGGTGAAGATGCACAGCCTGAGAAGAGAGCATCCCCCTCTACCCCCCTCCGCTGTTCTCACAGCTCCCCTCCATCTGGGCTGGCTCCACCCTGCTTTGTTTCAGGGCTGGACCCCCTCCTAGGGGCTAAGTGACAAAAGGTTTCCACCCTGACTGCCATGCCCTCAAATCATTGTCTTTTCCTGCCATTCCCTCTTCATTAGCCTCCTTACCTTGGACCACTT
>SJYA01002331.1:1968201-1994312 GCA_006410615.1 Neotragus moschatus
AAGTGGTCCAAGGTAAGGAGGCTAATGAAGAGGGAATGGCAGGAAAAGACAATGATTTGAGGGCATGGCAGTCAGGGTGGAAACCTTTTGTCACTTAGCCCCTAGGAGGGGGTCCAGCCCTGAAACAAAGCAGGGTGGAGCCAGCCCAGATGGAGGGGAGCTGTGAGAACAGTGGAGGGGGGTAGAGGGGGATGCTCTCTTCTCAGGATGTGCTTCTTCACCTTGAGGAACCTGAGTCTGGTACCTGGTGGAGGACCAGAACATCAGGGGGGCAGGGCTAAGAGGCAGAAATGCTCTGGTCATATGGCCAAGCCTTTTGGACTCCAAACCCCCAGCTAAATATGTCATGCCTTTTTCAGTTCCTTGAGTGGTGCCTAAGGTGCTTTTTTCGGTTCCTGAGAAAGGTGCAGAGGGTTGAGAAGGGGGAGATTTACAGAGATACAGCTTTTTTTGCATCTTAGTTTACTCATTACCAGCTCATTTGTGTGTGTACCCTGCATCCATGAGAAGACTTGATGTTTCTGACTGTGGCCTTGGCAGTTNAAAGGTGCAGAGGGTTGAGAAGGGGGAGATTTACAGAGATACAGCTTTTTTTGCATCTTAGTTTACTCATTACCAGCTCATTTGTGTGTGTACCCTGCATCCATGAGAAGACTTGATGTTTCTGACTGTGGCCTTGGCAGTTAGCCATAGTGTGATGGGGTGGTGAGGACCAATCCTCCTCTTTTGAAGGCAGTTTTGAGTATCTAATTTACACCTGTCCTTCCTCGTACAAATTGTACTCTGAGTTTTTAATCAATGCTTTCACATCTACTTCCTCACTTTTCATCTTTCACAGGTCAGATAAAAATAATATTGCCTTTAAAAACAGATGAGGAAGACAGATTCAGGCCTAGACACTAGTACAGACTCCACTGCACCCCACCTGGGTGACCTTGCGTAAGTCAGGGAACCTCTCTGTATTTCAGTTCCTCACTGTGAGTTGGGGTTGATAGTAGCTAGGTTAGTAATTGTACAGCGTTTTTCATAGTTATTGGCCAGTGGTGATTATTTATGTTCTAGCGGTGATGGTGGTGGTAATAGAGGCAGTGGTGGTGATGGTTATCCCTAAATTATAGTAACTGAACAGAGTGGTTAATTATTCTGCCTAAATCACACATCCAGTTGTCAGCAGAATTAGAACCTGGCTTCCTGAAACTGTCAAAAGTGTTGGTCATTCAGTCTTGTCCAACTCTTTGCGACCCCATGGACTGTAACCCACCAGGCTCCTCTGTCCATGGGATTCTCCAGGCAAGAATACTGGAGTATGTTGCCACTCCCTTCTCCAGGGGATCTTCCGGACCCAAGGATTGAACCCAGGTCTCCAGCATTGTAGGCAGATTCTTTACCATCTGAGCCACTAGAGAGGCATTTCAGCTACACCTGTCAGCCTGATTATAAATCCACTGCCTTCAGCATCATTTCCCTCTAAAACATCCACGAGGCTGGATGCGGGTTCCTTATATCCTTCTTTCCATCTCTTGCTCCTCCTTGTTTTCCTCCTCGTCCTCCTTCCTGCTTTCTCCATTTTCTTTAGTGAAGGTCTGAGACAGAGATTACATAAAGAAAGAACCCAGGAAAAAACAAAAAAAAAAACACTTGAAGCAATTAGGTCTTTGCGTATTATTTCTTATTCAATGGAGCAGAGGTTAACTTTCTGGCCCTTTAGCTTAATAAATTTCATCACTTAATATGATAACCGAGTGTTGAGCCTACCACTACCACAAACAGTAGATTCACAGACCTTTATAAATTACTGCATGATGCGGTGGACCAAATCTCAAAATATTAATAATTGCGGTCTAATTAGACAGTTCTCGCTTCCACTCTTGGAGAAGAGAAACCCCTAAGCTTGACACCTGAAGCAAGTGCCACTTTCCAGAAGCCCACGGGAACTTGGAGCCAAACCACCAGCCTGGCTGTGTGCAAAAGCAACAGAGTTATAAGAGCAGTCATTTATAGCTTCATGGAGATAGTGATGATGATGATGAAAGTGACGGTTGTCACCATTTATTGAGGAGCGTCCCCGGTGGCGCAGCGGTAAAGAATCTGCCTGCAATGCAGGAGCCACAGGAGATGCAGGTTTGATCCCTGAGTGGGGAAGGTCCCCTGGAGGAGAGCATGGAAGCCGACTCCCGTGTTCTTGCCTGGAGAATCCCACGGACAGAGGAGTCTGGCAGGTACAGTCCAGAGCGTCGCAAAGAGTTGGACACAATTGAAGTGACTTAGCACACATGTACATTCATTGAAGATCTCCTGAGTGCCAGGCAATATGCTAAGTGCCTCTCATTTCAGCACTATCCTAAGAGGGTATCCATTTATCCCCATGTTGGAGGTGAGCAGAGTGAGTCAGACAGAGGAAAAACTGACCCACCCAGAGTCACAGACCTTGAGTGACAAGGAAGCGATGACCAGTTAAACCCGGAGAGACTTTTTCTAAAACCAGTGCATCTTCCTCTTGCAACACTTTGGAATCAAGCTGCCTGGGTTTAAATTCCAGCTCTACCAGTAACTAATCTCTGGCCAGACTACTACTTAACCTCTCTGAGCCACGGTTTCCTCATGAGCAAGTTGGAGACAAGAGAACTTCCTTCCTAGGGATGCTGTGTGGGTGCAAGGAGAGAATTGCCCATGAGAGCTCAGCTCAGTGCCCCTCAAGCCATCCTTGTGCACTGCCTCCCAGTGCCCCAGGCAGTACCTGCTTCTCTCCAACTGCAGCCACTCGCTGGGACCCCCAGCCCTCATTCCTTCCAGGCTCAGACCCGCCTGTTGAATATTTTCCAGCTGTTCAGACACACTCCGTGGAGACGATCCCAGGCCTACCTCTCTTGGCAGTTTCATGCTTCTAAGTTTCTTTGCCTCTTTCCCGTGATCCAGATATCCTAATATCACTCCCTAGTCTATGGCCAGTGATTTAGCCAAGATGACAGCATTTTAAATGTGATAATCATGACAGTTTAGTCAAAGAAAAAAAGAGAGAAACGGAGACAGAGATTGTCATTTGCAGACCGTATTCAACTGCAGAGCAAACAGAGCCCTGAAATTACGGTGACTTAAGTAAGACAATCTTACCTCTCTCACATAAAAGAGATTTTTTGGTTTGGTTTAATTTGATTTTTTATTTTGTTTTATTTATTTGTCTGTGCCGGGTCTTAATTGTGGCATGAGGGATCATCAGTCTTTGTTACAGCACGCAGGATCTTTCAGTTCTGGCACCTTTACTTGGGAGCTAATTTCCTGACCAGGGATAGAACCTGGGCCCCTTGCATTGGGAGGGCAGAATCTTAGCCACTGGACCCCCAGGGAAGTCCTGAGAGGTTTACCCTGTGGAAGATGTACTGGTCATCCAGGACCCAGATTCCTTCTGTCTTTTAATCCCCTGTCCTTAGTGTTTGCTTCTGTCTGCAGGGTTCCTCATGCTCACACAATGGCTACTGGCACTGCAACCATCGTAGCTAAGTTCCAGGCAGCAGGAGGGAAGAGAGGAAAAAGGGACCGAAGGACAAAGGCCACCCTGCTGTGTTAACTTCCCTTGTCAGGTTTTCCTAGAAGTTCCTCCCAGTGATCTCCTCTTGTATGTCATTGGCTAGTCCTATCTCCAGGAGAGCTGGAAAAGGTAGTTTTGTTTGTTGTTGTTTTGATGACTTTTTGTCTAGGTATTTGATGTTCAAGATAACTTGGTCTGTTTCCAAGGAAGCTCAGGAAATGGATATTGGCACTTCCTGCCTCTGGAAGAAAGGACAAGAGGTAGGGAAGTAAAACCAGCAAATGCTGATTGCCTACTCTTTGTCCGGCACTGTCCTCAAGGAGTCTGCAGTCTAATAGGAAAAGCAGACAAGGAAATAGGCAACTGAACATATAGCATGACACGTGCAACCGTGGGGAGCACATAGGCGTGGGAGCTGTGGGGGCACAGAGAAGGCACTTGGCCTAGCCTGGACTTGAACCAGGGAGGAAGCAGCAGTCCTGAATGGTCAGCAGCTGACAGCTTCTCCCAGACCTTAGAATCAGCAAGCAAAGAAAGGGAGGACATGCTGCAGGAAGGGGCAAAATCATGGAATTCTGAGGGATGGAGAGATACAGATGAATGACTGGGTGAGTGGTCAGAGATAAAACCCAGATCTTAGAGGACCTGATTGCCATGGGGGAGAGTCTGGACTTCATCCTGAGCGCAGTGGGAAGCCATTGAAGGGTTTGGAACACTCTGATGGGAATGAATCTGCCTTTCAGAACAGCCCTGTGACAGCAAGGTGGACAATGGATTGAGGAGGAGAAAGATGAGATAGGAAGCTACTCAGAGGAATAGAGGCAATGAATGATGGTTTCTGGCTAGGGTGGTAGCAACAGGAAGTCAGTCTAGTGACATTTAGAAAGTACTTGATATCACTTTGTGATCAGTTAATGATGAAGGGGGTGAAGCAGACAAAAGCAGTCACTCCATTTCACAGGTGAAATGAATTGTATTTTGCCACACTGAGGACTCCTGAATAGCATACTTATCTGTGTCCAAGGAAAAACTCGAGGCTGTGTCTTCTTCCAGCTCAAACATCTGCTCGGTGCATATACACTCTTTGCCCAGACCTCAGAAATGCCACAGAAATTTCACAAAGAAGCAGATAAAGCCACTTCTCTAATTGTGAGTCAGTTATTCTGTGTCTTTATCACAGCCTTGGTAGCATCTTTCTGTCATCTGATTAAAAGGAACCCTTGTACCAGCTCTCCTTTTCGGGCTGAGTCATTCAGAAAGGAGAGAAGTCCATCTGAAACTTCTCATCTCAGAGAAGAAATCCTAACTTGGCAAATCTCCCATTGTTAGGCACTGCAATTAGCAAATGACCCAGGGCCGGTAAAGAGATGTTCAGATGTGATTTAATAAGAACGTGGTTGCAGTAAGCACTCAGAATATGTTTGCAATCAATTTGCTGTATACACAATATGCTACCAGAGCAATCTTTTGTGTATGCAGTTGACCTTTTTTCTGGCAATCTTGTCCTGTAAAGAAGAGTGAAATCCTCCATTGCAAATCACTGGCGCTCAGGAATTGGCTCTAATTTGCATACTGACAAAGATATTAACTTTGGGGGGGGGTGGTGTTGATAATACAACACATCCTTTTGTCTGAAAGGTAGTTCAAAATCTGTGTTGTGACTACAGTTGACTGAAGTTCAATTACTGTAATAAATGTATTCCAAATTTCATCTCAATTGCATTTGCATTTTAATGAATGATTCTCACCTTCTTGTCAATTTGGCAGCCAGGCTAGATTTATTAAGTTATTGTATAAACAGGGCATTCTAATGCGGGAATTTAAATGCAAAATATTTGCTCGGCCACATTTGAACTGGGGCTGCGTTATTAATTCGTCTGCAGGGGTTGCCTCAAAATTCAAGAATTTAAGGACCGTGTTTCAGATCCCCCCATTCCATCATGTTTGCCCTGCCCTCCTCTGAAATCGATCTGTCTGGGTGGGCTGACAAAGCAAGATGTGAGCCAGCCAGATGAAGTGGGCTCTCTAAGCTTTCAGCCTCCACAAGCTGGGAAGAAACTGATTTATTTGCTATTATTTGAAAACAGTAAAATTTGTTAAGTGAAAATTTCCCATGTAGGCAATTCCCTTCTGGGAGAGCAGGACATTCCTGAAATCAGATTGTCAAGAGTGTTTGTTCATCTTAATGTCACTCCACCTTCANGCTTTCAGCCTCCACAAGCTGGGAAGAAACTGATTTATTTGCTATTATTTGAAAACAGTAAAATTTGTTAAGTGAAAATTTCCCATGTAGGCAATTCCCTTCTGGGAGAGCAGGACATTCCTGAAATCAGATTGTCAAGAGTGTTTGTTCATCTTAATGTCACTCCACCTTCACCGTCGAAGCTCTCCTGGCTTTATAGCCCCATATTTCTTGCAGGCAGAGACAGAAAATGTGAGTGAAAACCAGCTGGATGCAGAGCCATAATACCATTAAAAGTTGTGTTTTGTGTTGTTGTTTTTTTTTAAGTACATCTGGGCTGTTGATTTTTAACAAAACGATTTGCAGTGGTTAATCCCATGCCCCCAGTAATAGAAAGGTTGAACATGAGTTTCTTTCCCTGCCTCCTAACTCTCCAGTACTCCACAGCTTCCTGCCACGCCCCTATGAAAGGAACAGAGGCTGTCTGTCTTAGATAACCATCAGTTTCTTCAAGGCTCTGGGGCTGGAGGCTGATTCAGGTAATGGGAGACTCAGAAGAGCAGAGTGCCCTCCGAGAATGAGAAATGGCTGCCACAGCTATGCTCGAAGAACTTACTGAGATGAATCAACTGCTAGTTTAAGTCAAAGTTTTATTTCAAACTTGTACCAAGGGAATCAGGCTTCTAATAAAGCCAGTTTGAAGATTTCTTTCTGCAAGAGGTTGTTTTTTTTTGTTTGTTTTTTTGTTTTTTAATAAAAGGAATAGGACAGCTAAACCAGTGTGCCTCAAACTTCTATGTGTACATGAGTCATCTAGGGGTACTGCGAAAATGCAGACCCTCATTCAAGAGGTCTGAGGGGGACACCCAAGATTCTGCCTTTCTAACAAGCTCCTGGGTGTTGCTGATGCTGATGGTCCAGGGACCATACTTTGAGTAGCAAGAAGCTAGATCGCATCACTCAAGGGTGGAATGGCTTGGTAAAGATTAACAGTAGATGTGTGGGTAAATCTCACAATCAGAAAGGACTCTTGATCTCACAGAAAATAACCAGAAAATCACACAGCTTATCAGATATGCTATCAATAGATACTTCTCTGCTGTCTCTTATACACATCTGATGAATGACTGGGTGAGTGGTCAGAGATAAAACCCAGATCTTAGAGGACCTGATTGCCATGGGGGAGAGTCTGGACTTCATCCTGAGCGCAGTGGGAAGCCATTGAAGGGTTTGGAACACTCTGATGGGAATGAATCTGCCTTTCAGAACAGCCCTGTGACAGCAAGGTGGACAATGGATTGAGNCCAAGTTCTGTGCCATGTCACCTCTTCTCAGGTCTGAGAC
Source organism: Neotragus moschatus (assembly GCA_006410615.1). NCBI lineage: Eukaryota > Metazoa > Chordata > Mammalia > Artiodactyla > Bovidae > Neotragus > Neotragus moschatus. The sequence continues at coordinate 1,975,254 of SJYA01002331.1, forward strand.
ATTATTTTCTCAGTGCCATATTTTGTCATATCTAATAGGCACATTTTTCACATTTTAACATCTCTGTACTGGAAATACAACGTACAGTCATGTCTTAATTGACTTTTCATGGGTTTTTCCTTCTTTGTGGTTCGTAAAATAATGTCCTGTCTTATAACAAATGATGTATGTGTCAGCTGTTTTTACCACAATGCTATGTAACAAGCTACCCTGAAACTCAGTGATTTTCAGTAAGTATTTCTTGCTTGCTTATACATCTGTGGGATAACGAATTTGGCTGACTTAGGCTGAGATCAGCTGGTTCAGATCTGTTCCATGACTTTTTTTATTTTTCTGGGGTCAAAGAAATAGTGGGTTTGGTTTTTGTCATGGACCCAACCGAGCAAGCTTATTTCAAGCTTCTGTTCAAGTCATACCTGCTAACATCCCATCGGCCAAAGAAGTCACATGGTGAAGCTCAAAATCAGGATGCTGGGTGTACATTCCACCCCTGAAGGTAGGGAAGCGGGGAAGTGGGGACGGAGGGAGTATCTGGTGAGCGATGACCTAATCTGCCGCAGGTAGTGACTTGGATTGGATTAAACATGGCCTAAAGAAGGAACGTGTACGCCACCAGTTTCTCTTCTGAGGGCCTAGAGGTGAACCCTGTGCAGTAAGAACAGCCCAGAGGTACATAAACTTGGAGCTTTAAAGCTCTCTACTGAATAGTCTGTTGTTTGCAGCATATGCAGGCAGAGAGAGAAATCCCAGAATTGGGAGCCCTGGGGGCTCCCAACCCTTGCTTGCTACTTTCCAGCCACTGTGACCTTCATCATTCACTTAACCTCTTCCTTCTGTTGTCTTAACTGCAGATCACAACTGCTCAGTGTGTTGACAATAGTAATCATACCACCCAATCATTGAGTCCTAGGTACAAGATACTATGCTAAACTCTTTACATCTCCTGTCTCATTTAACCCGCCCAGCAGCCCTTGGAGGCAGGAATGACTTTTTTCGTCGTTTGGAGGTGGAGAGACTGTGGTTCCGAGAACTTTAAAATCTGCCTAAGCAGGTAGCAGAGGCTCCCATCCAGAAGCTGCCCCTCCAAGCCTCAGCACCGCATCCACTGGCTCTCAGATCAGGAGGTGCTTGGAGGGAAACCCGCCCCTTCAGTCTGACCCAACTGAGCCCCAGGAGACTATTCGTATTGTCTACTGCACATTTTTCATCCATCAGCTCACACAGACTCCCGCAGAGAGAACGTATGTCCTTTAAATGTAAAACCCTTCTCCACTGCATCAGTGAAGAGGAAGTGGCTTTGGGTGGAGGAAGCTTTCTGTTCTATAATCTGCTGCTTCCTCTGCTTGCCTGATGCAGTTAATCATTGGCCTCCCCATCGCTCCTCTTGCAGTGTTAGCCGGGGGAGTTTTACACTGTGGGAAGCAGTGAGCAGGAAGCGCTGGGTGAGTGGACTCAAAGGCGGAAACTGCTCTTCCCTGCAAATATCTCCCTTCCTGCAGATAGCCTGGTAACAGCAATAATGATGAAGAAAATAGAAGGAACATGCAAGGGAATTAAACAAGAATTTGATAAAATATTAAGCAGTTTTAAATGGACTTCTGCAGTAGCAGGGGTGCACTTCACAGCACGTGGAATGAACACCCCGCAGTCCTGAAGTTCCCAGAATAGGCTGGCGGGTCTGACCTGAGGGTCTAGACACTTACCCCCCACCACCACCACAGACACACACACACACACATACACACACTGCCCCCGGCCATCTCTGTTCATCTCTCAACCAGTTCTTTCCAGAGGATCTAACAGCTGGGAGTCTGGCTGCCTTGCTTGACAAAAGCTGCAATTCTACCAGAAAACTTGCTAGATTCCTCAAACTGGCAACCACCATCTCCCCTGGTCTCTTCTGTGAGTTCACCAGTAAGACAGGCATTCATCAATACCCACATCCAGAGGTGTGTTGCAGCCTTGGCTTTTCACAGTGTCCTCCTTATTCACTTGAAAGAAAGATCCTTGAAAGAAATCTCTTCCTCCTCCACGTGGAATGGCTAGCCATTACCCAAACAGCTTTTCGACGTCTCATGGTCACTGGAAATCACATGAGGTGTTATGTTTCCCTCTTTGCGTTGGCTTCTAGGATGCTCAGGGCCAAATCTGGGTACTAGCTCGTGTGTCATGAGATTTGATACTTGTCTTACCTGATCTTGTTTTCTTATTCGTCACATCTCCTGCCTTTCTCACTTTTTAAATTGTCTGCCCCTAAGCAGAGACTTTGCCAACAAAGGTCCATTTAGTCAAGGCTATGGTTTTTCCAGTAGTCATGTATGGATGCGAGAGTTGGACTGTGAAGAAAGCTGAGCGCCGAAGAATTGATGCTTTTGAACTGTGGTGTTGGAGAAGACTCTTGAGAGTCCCTTGGACTGCAAGGAGATCCAACCAGTCCATTCTAAAGGAAATCAACCCCGGGTGTTCTTTGGAAGGAATGATGCTAAAGCTGAAACTCCAGTACTTTGGCCACCTGATGCGAAGAGTTGATTCATTAGAAAAGACTCTGATGCTGGGAGGGACTAGGGGCAGGAGGCGAAGGGGACGACAGAGGATGAGATGGCTGGATGGCATCACCGACTCGATGGACATGAGTCTGAGTGAACTCCAGGAGATGGTGATGGACAGGGAGGCCTGGCGTGTTGCGATTGATTCATGGGGTTGCAAAGAGTCGGACACGACTGAGCAACTGACTGAACTGAACTGAATCCTTTTTGGAATAAGGGCATAACCAAGTCAAATAAATTTCTTGCCAAACTCTTAATCTCTACTTTTGTAGAAATAAGGTAACTTAGATGTAGAGGTGGAGTCTGTGAATTCTTTGAAGATGCGTCCTTCATCATAATACCAGTGCTTGAACAGAACTTGACACGTTGTAACCGCCGAGCACAGACTCTGAGGCAGAATAGGTGTCAGCTCCGGGCTTGGCGCATAATACTCAAGCCCCTTTTATTTGCTGTGGCATGGACCATCAGCCTGTCGCTTATTATAAAATTCATAAGAATTTTGTTAACCTTCGCAGGCAAAGAAAACAAAGAGTCGGGCTATTCCATGTGAAGGTTTAAATATGTGATCATACTGTACTTAGTTTGCTAGGGCTACAGTAACAAAGTACTACAAACTTGGGTGGCTTAAACAGCAGAAATGTGTTGTCTCCGTTCTGGAGGCTAGAAGCGCAAGATCAAGGTATCAGCAGGGTGGGTTTCTTCTGACTCCTGAGAGAGAAACTCTCTTCCACGCCGCTCTCCTAGCTTCTGGTGGCTTGCCGGCCATCTTTGGCATTCCTTGGCCTGCAAAGCATCCAGGCCTTCACTGACCATGAGTTCGAAATGGCACTAACCCTTCCGCCAGCCGTCTCTCACCCTCTGTGTCCCTGCTTCATGCTCCTCCCAGTACGTAGCGTGTCACCTACAGTTCACTGCTTTGTTCCGTGTCTGTCTCCACCCCCTGGAGTAGGAGCTTCGTGAGGACCAGGATGCTGTGAGCTGTTTTGTTTGCTGCTGAATCTCAGCACCTAGAGTACCGCCTGGTACACAGTGGGTATTCAGTACGTCTTTGTTGAATGGTTGATAATGATGCAGCTGTCTAGGCAAACACACACATTTGAAACTGGCTGGGAATTAATGCTATGACGAGTCTGACTTCACTGTTTTAAAATTTATTTCCAATTGAAGGATAATTGCTTTACAGTATTGCTTTGTTTTCTCGTTCTAAGGAGATTGGCTTGCCTCTTTGGAGGTCAGCCGTCATTTAGAAGTGGTGCTATAGGAGTTGCTCCGTATTCTGATGAGCCTGTGGGGAGGCAGGTGATCTCCCCATCTTACTCTCCACCGTCTTCTTCCATCCTTCTGACTTCATTGTGTGACCGTTGACGCTTGTGAGCTGCCCAACCCGCCTTCCCTCTGCCCACATCAGGGTGAGCGTTATAATAAGAAACCCAAGGTGCTCCTTCTTTGTTGCTGGAGAGACGCTCAGTCCCCACACAAACAAAGGACCCCTCGCCCCAGCCCTACTCCCACAAAACCCTAAGCCACCCCTGCTCTGCCCAGAAAGCCTCACAATGTGAGTTGTGTCGTTTTATACCTTTGTGCTGTGTGTTTGATGACAGTCTTGACCTCTGAACCAAATTCTGAGCAAAGAGGCTCCATGAAGTAACATAATCACGAAACAGCGTTTGCTGTCATGCCAGCCCCAGGTCCCAGATTAGCTCTGCATTTGCTTTCTTTGCGCCACATCCAGAAAATCCTCTTTTGTGGAATTGAAGGGTCGCTCATGGTTCCGGTTTTTCTATCAGCTTATCTGGCAGTCTCAGGGTGTTCTTTGATGAGTGGGCTCAGAAGCTTGAAAGTGAAACAGAGGAGAGTTTTTGTTTCAAATACGAATTCCACCTCACATCAACTGCTTGCATCCCTAAACTTAAAAGCCCAAATGGACAATTCAGGGCCAGTTATGTGTAACCTGGCTTCGCTGTGTTCCGCCCGGTGCACAGCCATTTGGTTTTGCGCAGTTTTGTGCCTGAGGAACCTGAGAGATTATTTTGCTGTGACAGCACGGCTGGACGGGTGACCCCTGGTCCTTGCCTGCCAAGNCTTCTCTTGGGCAGAGCAAGTCCAGTTCAGTCGCTCAGTCGTGTTCGACTCTTTGCGACCCCATGAATTACAGCACTCCAGGCCTCCCTGTCCAACACCAACTCCCAGGCAGAGCGAACAAGGTGTAAATCAGAGATGGGAAGGAAATGCTACAGCAGGAAGAGAGGAAGTGTTGGGTTGGCCCCAGTTTTCCATAAGATGTTATGGGAAAAGCCTGAATGAACTTTTGACCAACCCAATATATGTGACAGAAATGGCCTGCCACCGTAGCCACTGTCCTGTTAAAGCAATGGGGTCAGCCCTGGCTCCACATCAGAGTGCTTCTCAGACCCATTACATCAGACTTTCTGGGGGTGTTACCTGGACATAGCCTTTTTCAAAGCTCCCCTCGAGAATTCCCATGTGGAGCCAAGGTTGAGAGTTGCTGTGCTAGAGTTGACTTTAGGAACCCAAGTTGCCGTGTTGGTGCCTCAGGAGGAAACGGGATCCCCAGCAGATAGTCCCTTTCGTCTGCACCGCTTCCCAAATTCTGTTCTTCACAATCTTCCCAACCCAAAGATCGAACCCGCATCTCTTACGTCTCCTGCATTGGCACGTGGATCCTTTACCACCCCACTGGAAAGCCCTCTTGTTAACAAAAGAAATATGAATGTGTGCATCTTAAAAGCAATAGTCCTATCGGTGGAATCGCACAGTATGGGACCTTTCTGTGTCTGGCTTCTTTCACTTACCATAATGTTTTGAGGTTCATCCCAAACAGAAAGTAGACTGGTGGTTACCAAGGGTTGAAGAAGTGGGGCAGATAGGGAGTGGCTGCTTAATGGGTGCAGTGTCTTCTTTGGGGCTGATGAAAATATTTTGGCACTAGAGTCAGGTGATGGTTGTACCACCGTTGGTTCAAATGCCATTGAATTGCAACCTTTGAAACAGTTAATTTTATGTTATGTAAATTTCAACTGAAGAGGGAATGAAGGGAGTTCTCCTCTAGGAGGCCCTGGAGTGGGGGTGGGGGTCACACTGGACACTAATGGTTGCCAGAGCTGGGAACCCTGAGTGTGGACCACAAGGGGCTGGTATAGTTCTAGTCATCTTCCCCCTGAAAGTGTGACCCTTGGGAACCACACTTATTGTAAGGAAGGTCTCTCTCTTCTTTGATTCCTCATTTGTGCAGACTTTTTAGTTTTCCACCCCCCTTGCCTTGTGAAGCTGTCAGAGGGAAAGTTAACCTTTTATAGCTTGACAGACGTCTTTGGGACCAAAGCAGGACTCAGGCTGCCTCACCTTTCTAGTGGTCTCCACTCTCAGTCCACTTTTGGCTAAGAGATTCCCACTTTGTTGTTGGCTCTTTGACACTTTTTTAAAAAGAATATTTTGTCCAATATTTTTGGTTATTTATATCTAAAGGGTTGGTCTAAATAACCTAGCCCACCATTTGTGCATTTATTTAAGAGGAGAGAAAATACCTGTGACTTACAGCCCCCGTCCCCATACCTTCCAGGGAGGGAGCATCCCAAGGAGAAGCTGCCTTTGGCGAGCAAAGGGTATTCAGGTGAACACGCAGATACAGAGGAAGAGCACAAAGGCTTCTCGGAGAGATAGAATGTGGACATTCAGCAGACAGGCCAAGGGTATGAGGAGAAGGGACCCTTTGGAAGAAGGAAGAGCAAAAGGGCAGCCATCACTGGGTGAGAACAGAGATATCTAACGAGGGTTTTTATAAGGTTTTGCCTCAGAGTGTGAGATGTAAGGCCTTCCCTGGTGGCTCAGCGGTAAAGAATCCACCTGCAATGCAGGAGATTCAGGAGATATGGGTTCAATCCCTGGGTCAGGAAGATCTCCTGGAGGAGAGCATGACAACTCACTCCAATATTCTTGCCTGGAGAATCCCATAGACAGAGGAGCCCAGTGGGCTACAGTCCATAGGATCACAGACAGCTGGAAACGGCCGAAATGACTAAGCACACGTGCATGAGAAATGTAATCTATTTCTTGGTTTCCCCACAAGATCTTCAGTAAAATATTCATGGCCCCTTAGTGCATTATGGTCTTAGACCTTTATCTTGGCTTCCCAGTGAGTGTAGGGGTGAGAAAGGGGGACGGTCTCAACCCTGCCCCAGTCTCACTGTATGGCCAACCATTGATGTACTGAAGACCTACTGTATGCAGGCCTTCTGATGGCACAAAGATGTGAAAAGGGCGGAGGAACAGTCCCTACCACACATGATGCCGCAACAGAGCCCCATGGCGTGCCCCCAAAGTTCCCTGAAGTGTGCCTGTGAGAGAAGAACACTCCTCCCGTGTGTTTCTCCTTTGCTCTCATGCCATGATCACACTCACACTTCTGACACCAGATGTGTGAGTTTTCCCCCNTTGTATGGCCAACCACTGATGTACTGAAGACCTACTGTATGCAGGCCTTCTGATGGCACAAAGATGTGAAAAGGGCAGAGGAACAGTCCCTACCACACATGATGCCGCAACACAGCCCCATGGCGTGCCCCCAAAGTTCCCTGAAGTGTGCCTGTGAGAGAAGAACACTCCTCCCATGTGTTTCTCCTTTGCTCTCATGCCATGATCACACTCACACTTCTGACACCAGATGTGTGAGTTTTCCCCCCTACACCAAGCAAATGTCTGTGACACCAGTGAGGTGTCCTACCATCCTATTCAGTTCTGATGCTTTCCACGTGGAGTTAGCATCAGAGCCCACAGGTTAAGGGTTCACTCCCACAAGGTGACCCACACATCAGATGCCAATCACTAGTCCCCAGGTTGTCAGCTGTACTTCTGATCAGCCAGCTATAAATCAGGGTTCTCATGACCTCCTCTTTGAGTATGATCATTTTCTAGAGTGGCTCACAGAACTCAGGGATACACCGACTTACATTTTCCTACTTCAGTTCAGTTCGGTCGCTCAGTTTTCTCCGACTCTTTGTGACCCCATGAACTGCAGCATGCCAGGCCCATTTATTATATAATAAAGAGATGAGCACCAAGATAAAGTACATAGGGTGAGGTCTGGGAGGGTCCCAAGCACAGGAGCTTCTGTCCCTGTGGAGTTGGAGAGCTTGCCATCCTCCTGTTACTTGGATGTGTTTATCAACCCAGAAACTCTCCAAACTCCGTACTTCTGGGATTTTTATGAAGGCTTCATCACATAGGTATGAACTGTCGTTAATTCAGCCTCTAGCCCCTCTCCCCTTCCCAGAGAGTTCCCAGCTTCTAAAGGCTCAGTCTTTCTCGTAACCGGTCCCTATCCTGAAGCTATCCAGGAGCCCACTAAGAGTTGCCACATTTAAATAAAAAGACACCCTGGTCACCCAGGAAATCCCAAGAGATTTGGGAACTCTGTGTCATGATCCAGGGTATAACACCAAACATTAGAACCAGAGCTGCTCCTGGTGCTCTTGTGTCACTTAGGAAATTCCAAGAGTTTTAGGAGCTCTGTGCCAGGAGCTGGGGGCAGAGACTGATGTATAGATATAGATGGATATATTCCCATTATTTCAGAGTGTCCAGCCCCTTCAGTTTTGGAGGTAGAAAGGAAATCTGGAAAGAATTCCCCAAAGTGTGGCTTTTGAGCAGGACCTTCAGTGCTCAGTGGGAGTTTGTTGGGCGACACAAAAGAGATGTGGTTGAACCCTGCTATTTCAGTCCACCAGAACTCCTACAGCCAGCATGCCTGCTTAGGAAGGCCAGGGCTGGAGGAGGAGGCTGTGACGGTGTTTATCTTTTGCCAAAAATCAGAAATGTCATTTTCAGAGTGAAAAAAGAAAAGCAAGCAATCCATGGCCTGAGCCACCACCATCCAGCCACTCAGTGGACCCTAGTGAAGTATCTTCACAGGACCTTGAAGGGGCACAGGACAGACAAAGCCACTCAGTGAATTGAAGGAGTCTCACCCTTTCTGTAAAGGTCCCAAGAGCTCAGAGCAAATCTTGCCCATAGTGTCACCTAAGAGCCCAGTGACACTCTTTGAGTCTGGTGCTTCCAGGGACACTAGCCAGCTGGCAGCCTTTCTCTAGAATAAAGAGAAGGAATGAACTCATGGCTCTTTTTTGGAAGAGCTTTTTTCTCGGATTAACAAGCACACAGACAGGCGCTGGGGAAGATGGCCTCTGTTGAGGACCCTTCTGTGACCATTTCAATAGTTCAGTTATAACGTTTGGTCATTAATCCATGGTTGCAGAACACAATCCTTCCCTCTCCAATCCATGTTTCAGTGTGCATGACATGGTTTATTTAACGTTTAATAAGTTTAAATATGCATGAGATCATGCCTCTCATAGACATTGGTCTGGTTATGTCTTACCCAGTGGATTCTATAAGCTGTGCGATGCTGGTTATTAAAATAAAACTGGAGGCTATTATTGCACATAGCCATCAGATGCAGGTGGGGAGGCAGGTGTTATAAAATAGCACTGGGAGATGATCCATACCAGTACGAAGTAATGGGTAAGAGCACAGGACTGAGGTTCAAGTCCCAATTTTTGCACATAACAGCTGTTTAACGTTGGGCAAGTCACTGTGCCCCTCTGAGGCTCCTCTCTCTGCACCCTTATGAACCTCACCAAGCTCTCAAATTTGTTGTCAGGATTAAATAAAAGAATGCTTAACACAGAGCCTGACATATGAGACATGCCTAGTAATTGCTAGCTGTTATTACACAGTGAAATGAATTTGATCTCCCTGGGCCTCAATTACCTACAACCCTCAGATCTATGGCTAAAAAATCTCAATTTCCAGGCAGGCTAGAAAGTATCTCACATCTAAGAGCTATGTTCTATAGATATAATTCCAATCACAGAATTATCAAAAATACAAGTGTTCATTTAGAACTGCTTTTTTTTTTTTTAACACAGTATTTGATCCTGTGCATTATAAAAGTAAAAGGGATTAAAAGGAATTACCCCCCCTCTCCCTATCACCCCCCACCCCGATCTAAGACCATAGGGTAAGTTCTTTCAGACCAAAGTTTTAAATGTGACAAGCTATGTAGGGAAGAAAGAAAATCAAGCATGTCCCCAAAGATTCCTGCCTGCAAGCAGTCTTTCTCACTGTGTTCAGTGACCTCATTTCTCAGCTGCAAATTCAGCTGAAAAAGGTGAAAAAAAAAAACACAACAGGTAGAATTTGTCTTATTATTGCAGTTGAGGGGAAACATAAAACAAGAAATTAAGGAGTGTAAAAGCTGGGTTAATTTCCACATATTCCAAACTACTGGGGGACTTGGTGGAGCCAGTAAGACTGCGAGCACCAACATATTGGCTTGAGGTTTCCTCAGCTCTAGGGCTGAATTAAGAGCCTGTGGAAATGGAAATCTGGGGACCTAGATTCTGCTCCTATTTATTTTTTTTGGCGTGCCTTGCGGCTTGTGAGATCTTAGTTCTCTGCCGAGAGATGGAACTCCTGCCCCGTGCATTTGGAGTGAAGAGCCTTAACCACTGGACCACTGGGAAAGTCCCCTTATTCTGGTCCGACTCTTTAGTTAACTCTATGACCCCAGGATTGTCCTCAAAGTCCCAGGAGGAAGGTAAATTCCTAGTGGGTGCCCCCGCTTCACCTCTTCTGCCTCCCTCCATCTCCTTTCCCCATGCTAAGCCAGAGTGATCTTTCCAGACGTAAACTGCTGCTAGTTTAAAATCCTCAACGGCCACCATTCTTTATAAGATGAGGACTGGAAAAGTCTGAGCCGAGGTTGCGAGGCTCTGGACAGCCTGGCCCTTGTCTTCCCCTCCAGCCACACTTTCCCCCACCTTCCCTCTTCCACAGGGCCTCTCGCCCCACTCTCTGCCTACTTAATTCCCATTCAACCTGCAGATCTCAGCTCAATATTTACTTTTGTTCCAGTTACTGTTGCTGTGAGCAGCCACTCCAGAACCCATTAACTCAAGACAGTAAACATCTATTTCACTCACACATCTGCCATTTGAGTGGGGTTCAGGGCGGAAGGATCATCTATGGAACCAGCTGGGGTGGCTCGGCGTGAGTGTCTGTTTCCGAGAGGGCTCATCCGTGTGAGTGGCACCTTGGGGCTGCTGTCACTCTGAGCTCAGCCAGGACTGAGCCCAGCAGCCTGGGATCTCTGCCCCCAGGAGGCTCTTCACAGCCTTCCCGCATCTCCCTCCCCACCACCCACCCCCGCCAGCATGCTGGTGGCTAGGAATTAAGAGTGAGCCTCCCAAGACATAGAACAGAAAAGCTGCCAGTTCCTTGAGGCTGGGCCCAGAAATGGGCATCATGCTGCTTCTAACATGTCCTGTCAGCCCAGCCATTCACAGAGCCAAGATTTCAGGGAAATGGGACTATATATTATAAAGCCACCTTCCCACTGAAAGAGACTTGGGGCATCTATTTCTAAACTGATACAGCTCCCTCCGGACAGTATTCCCAGACTCAGTTTCAGCCAACTTCTCTGGGGCTGTCCGAGCACCATTCATGCTCCCACTGAGTCTTGTCACAACTGTGTTTGTGTGCAGCCCATCTCCCCCCCGCTCCTCTGGAGCGGCTCTAAGCTCCAGAGGGCAGGGCCGGTTCTCTCTCCTGCATCACTGCACCCACAGCCCCCAGCACAGAGATGTTTGATAAATGTGGGTAGACATGAGTGAATCAGGGAACCTGTCAATGATTCAGTGTTTAAGTGTTCAGGCTGAGAAAACTACAGGGCTTTAAAGAAGCATGCAGGTAGCCTGAATACGCAGGGCAGGCTGGGAATGAGACGCCAGGGGCTCTTAAGTCTCAAGCAACCCAGGGGGCACCCACCTCCTGCACAGGTGGGCAATGGTCTTGAGCTTGGACCCCACCCACCTCTTACCCAGAGTGGCAAGAACTTTAAAGTCTCCATCTTTGTGTAACATCTCCCAGTTTTAAAATATAGACAGCTGATTCCATTATGCACACAGTAGGCTTATTAAGATGTCTGTGGGCTCGATTTGGTCATGGGCAAAAAATATTTGCCCTATGACTCAGGCATGCCAAAATTAAGGGGAAAAAAAGACTTTTCTCTGACTGAAATGACTTGCTCCATGATGGTGCTGATAAAAAACAAAAAACTTACCTATGTTATTAAATGTGGCTTAATATTTTTCACTTTTGAAGCAGTCTTTTTCAGACAAATGTCTGTCTGGGCTGATTCACGTCTCTGTAAGCATCATGTCCCCTCCCTTCCTGTGATGGTTTTGGCTTCAGAGGAAGCCCCTGTGTTCCCTGTGGGGCAGGGAATGGGCTTTGGAAGAGGTATGCCTGGTCATGGCTGATCTTTGGAGGCACACTTGTGCCCTGATGTTCAAGATCCCCGCATCTCATGGCCGATTCATCCAGCTGGTGAGTCAGCAGTCTGGAGGGTTGGGAGAAGTTGCTTTAAGGGAAGGACCGCAACCAAGAACCATTGACTCCAGGCAGCTCCTTCCCTGTATCCATCCTGTCGTTTTTACTTCTCACCATCCCCATTGCTAGGACCCCGGCACAAACGACCATGCTGTCTCCAGCTGAAATTATCACAGCACTTCTCATCTGTCTCCTGGCCCTCTTCCCCTGTCATCGGTCATTCTCAAAATAGCAACTAGAGGGCTCCTTTGTAAGAGGTCACANGTATCCATCCTGTCGTTTTTACTTCTCACCATCCCCATTGCTAGGACCCCGGCACAAACGACCATGCTGTCTCCAGCTGAAATTATCACAGCACTTCTCATCTGTCTCCTGGCCCTCTTCCCCTGTCATCGGTCATTCTCAAAATAGCAACTAGAGGGCTCCTTTGTAAGAGGTCACATCATGTCTTGTTTCAGTTCAGAATCCTTTACTGTCATTGACAGAAAAGGCCAGGGTCCTCGCACTGGTTTGCAAAGCTCCTGTTCTCTCTGCCTCCCTCCCTCTCTCCTCCTTCTGTTGCTCACTCCACTCCAGACAAACATGCCTCCTTGCCGTCTCTAAAACATACTCCCACCTCAGGACATTCGCACCCGTCACTGCCTCTCTCCAGAAGGCTCTGCCCCCAGGTGGATGAATGGCTCACTCCCTTCCACTGCAAATTCTTATCAAATGTCACCTTCTCAGTCGTGCCTGCCCCAATCATTCTGTTTAAGATTGCAGCCCCTAGCTCTCCTAGCCCTACTGAACTCCCTTCTCTTTTATTCTCCCCATAGCATGTATCACTTACTAGTGGGAGTGAGGGTGTGGGGAACGGGTCAGCAAACTCCAGCCCCTGGGCCCCCAAGCTGGTTTGGTAAATAAAGTTTTATTTAAACCCTGCCATTAACTTACTGCTTACATCATCAACGGCTTTCATGCTACTAAGTAGTCAGGATGTGGATTGAATGCCCCACAATAGCATAACTATTTGTCTAGCGGGATAAGAAAGCATATCCAACCCTTCATCTAGTGTATCAGTGTGCCACACAGCTGCCTGACTGATCTTATGTGTTCTCTCTGCTCGAGCACAAGAATAGATGCTTCAAGAGAGAAGGGGGTCTTACATGCTCTGATTACTGGCTGCTTCCGGGGCCTTCACCTTTCCAGCTGAAATTACTGGCTGGTCCATGGTCGGTGCCTAGTGATATTAGCCAAATAACCCCTCGCTAAAGACGTGGGCAATTAAAACTGCTCCTTGTCATTCGCTCTGCTTCTGCTTCTGCTTCAGCACATACGGGGATGAGAAGACGAGGAAGGCAGTGGCTGAAGTCGTCCTGCGACCGTTCACCCCCATGCACAGCTGCATCATTTCGCCCTCGCTGCCCGAGGCCCACGTGTAAGTAGCCCCACCTCGGGCTTGTTTGCTTCACTGCTTTACCATTCGCAGCCAAGGTCAAATGACTCAACCAGCTAACGGGTCATTGGGAGCTATTCCTTTGTCCTCTTGAAAGGGACAGGGAGCCTGGGGCCAGCAACACTGTGTGGCGTAGAAAAATAACAGAAAGCAGACATGGTGCCTTAGAGCTAAATGGCAATCCGGCTGGGACTGAGTCATTCCGTTCCTTACCAAGCCAGGCGCTCTCTTGTCAAATAGTTTGCAAAGCCTGATAAAATCTATCTACAACGCACACCTGGCGGATGTCTCACCCGAGCCTCTAGGGGCACGTTTTCCCTAAGACTCAGAGAGTTATTTCCCAGAGAAGCCCCCACTGCCTTCTGAGCCAACCCCAGGTACAAACTCATCATTGCATGGTGTAACGGGCTCAGCAACCCTCCAAGGAATACTCAGGCTTTCCAGAACCTTGACATCTCATTCCCCTCCTATTATTCCAGAGAATTCTCAGCCCAGCTTTTCCTTTCTCACTAGTTAGCCCTTTTCAACTGGGAGATTTCAGGGACAGAGATTAAGGCAAGACTGCTCAACCTTAGCAGTATTGACATTCAAGGACAAATAATTCTTCTTTGAGAAAGACTGTCCTGTGTACTGTAGGATATAGGATACTGGGCGGCATCCATGCCCCCCACCCACCAGATGCTAGTAGCCAATCCCCTTCCCAGCTCTGCCAACCAGAATGTCCCCAGGCATTGCCGAATCCCCTGGGGGCACAGTCAGACACACACACACACACACACACAGGCACCCCGGCCCCTTCCTGTAAGAACCACAGCTTTAGGGCAATGGGCATGGGGCAGTGGATTCTAGACTTCTCTTTCTGCTCATTTGTCAAATATTTGTTAGGTCCCAAAGGCATGCACAGTAGAAATGACACGCTGACTGCTCTGGTGGGCCCTGTTCCTCTCGGTCCTCTCAGCAGCGCTTTTGTACAGGTGTCTTATTAGCCTGTCTCCGCAGATGAGAGAACAGAAGCCCGGAGAGGTGTAGTAGCCTGCCCCAGGTCACAGAGCTCAGCATGTCACCGCACTGGGGTGTTAAGCCAAGTGTGTCTAACTTCAGAAGCCTGCTCTCTCACCCCCACACACTGCACAGAAGGTATATCCCAAGGTTTCACCTCTGAGGAGCTCATGATGTATTTGGACTACCAGGTCTCCTGTACCTGAGAGTAAAGTCATGGACTGAAATCCTAGGACAGTGTGGCAAGTCATTAATGAGAGCACTTAGTTTGTGGGTGGATAATGCCACCATCACCAACACTGTTGACAACATCATCACCGTCATCATCACCAGCTCCATTGACCGTATCACCATCCTCCTCATCACCATCGTTATCACCATCAACACCATGGATTTGGACACATTCCTCTCCCTTACTAGTATTTCCACTTTTCATGAGCCCCACTCCCCACTTTTCTCCTCTCTCCCTTTGATGGATATTATGACTGGTTTCATCACAGACTTATTTGTTCAGGGACAGTCCAACTGGCCGCCTCAATTGGATGTTCTTAAAACATCTCTTTACAAAAGTAAGTTTTGCAGTTTCTCATAATGACCCTTGGAAACACTTACACTTCCGTATGTCTCTCCATGGACAAGCCTTCTGAACCCAGATGGTGTAAATAAGTGGTTCTCAGGCTTTTACTTGGATCTGAATCATTTGGGGATCAGGACTTGGGTGAGGGGAATGGCAAGGTAAGGAAATGCCTGGAAAAACACATATTCCTAGGCCCCAAAACCTATTTCCTTTGATCTGAGCAAATAGAGACTTATATCAATTACAGAAGTGACTGGAGTTTTTTGCTTGTCTTCCTTCAGTGCTAGGTAGGGAAACTGAAGCCCAGAGAGAAGGCAGAACCCGCCAAAATTCTCACAACATTCTCACAGAATTCTCCTGAGTTTACCTCTTTCCTAGAGGGAAAAGGGACAGGCAGTAAATATTTCAGGCTTTGCAGGCCAGATGATCTCTCTGGCACCTGCAGACAGGTATCTGTGGGGGATTGGGTCCAGGACCTTCCGCAGATACCAAAATCTGTGATGCTCACGTCTTTTATGAATATAAATGGGAGTAGTATAGTAGCCCTCTGCATCCACAGATGCAGAGGGTCAGATGTACTTTGTCGTTGCAGCGTGAAAGGAACAGTGAATGGATGATGTGGCTGTGTTCCAATAAAGTTTTATTTGCAAACACAGGCACACACTCTTGCATTAGACGGAAGGCTGACCCTTCTCTTCCTTGGCTATTGAAAGGCTCTGGCTGCATTTGAAGACTGTAACAGTAATATGTTGCTACATGACAGAGCATATCAAAGTAGAGTAGCTTGAAAGAACAACCGTTTATTGTTCAAAGTCTGCAGGTCAGCTAGGTGGGTCTGCTTGTCTGGATCAGTTCCACTGGTCCAGACTGGGCTTGCATGTGTGTGGGAAGCTGGCGGCAGGCCCATCCAGGGCAGGACCTTACACCCAGGTGCCTAGGGTGACAGGAGGGACCATCACTGTCATCACGCAGCATGCTAGCTGGGTTGTTCCATGGCGCTCAGGAAGGGCTCCAAGGACGAGAGCCTGGGCACTCAAAGCCTCTTAAAGCTTAGGCTCAGAATGGACCCAAGGACCTTTCCACTGTGTCCGACTGGCCAAACAAGACATCAGGCACGCCCAGATACAAGGGACGGGGGAAATGAAGATTCTACCTCCTGATATGAGAGACGCCAGATCACACTGTAAAGTACATAGATGCAGGGAGGGGTGGAGAATCCAGGCAGTTTTATCATCATTCTACCACAAAGCACCGGGCAGAGCCTGCCGGGTCCGTTCTCAAATTCCAAGTCTTCACACCAGCCGAGGTGGATTTCAGTCCCAATAGGAGTGATCCTAGAACCGGCTGAAAACTCTCAAATGACTATATAGGGATCAGTTCATTGATGCCAAGGAAGACTGGATATTTTATCTTAAAAAAAAAAAAAAAAAGAGAGAGAGAGGTGAGCTGTTGTCTGCAGGAAAGAGGACAACCTGTCCTTCCCCCTCAGAGCTGACTGACTGTCCTCACAACCCTTCCTAAGCAACTGTGCCTACCGCCACNGTCAGTTCAGTGATGCCAAGGAAGACTGGATACTTTATCTTAAAAAAAAAAAAAAAAAAGAGAGAGAGAGAGAGAGAGGTGAGCTGTTGTCTGCAGGAAAGAGGACAGCCTGTCCTTCCCCCTCAGAGCTGACTGACTGTCCTCATAACCCTTCCTAAGCAACTGTGCCTACCGCCACTATCCTGGTTTGCCCTCGACAGTCAGCATGGGGTGCCTTACGTGCATTTTCTGATTTCTCTTAGTAAAAGGACAAAACGTTTTCTTCTCAGGGATGGAGACGCCCACTTGTATTCTGGTTGGTGGCCGTTTCAATAGAGTGGGCTGCTTATTCAGGCACACGGATCCCTGGGAGCTCTCCCAGAGTTCTGGCCACTAGGATTTTAGAAGCAGGCTTTGTTAGCCCTGGTTAGCGTTTCCATCTATTATGCCCCACATTTAAGGAAATAAATGCTTTCTCTTTTAATTTGATAACATTCAAGATATTGTGCTTTGACCTGACAGACAATCACTGTGAAAAAGGAACAATTTCTATCAAGCATGTTTCTGGGGACCCATTCTTTTTGTCTCTCTGTCTTGCTGCATGTGAGATGAGAGATCTTTGGGTTTGAGACACTATTTTTTCAGTAAGACCTTGTTTTTTTGTTAGAGCAGTTTCAGGTTTAGAGTAAAACTGAGTGGAAAGTGTAGAGATTTCCCACTTACCTCCTCCCTCTGCCCAGCCTCCGCAGTGTGTCCATCCCCCACCAGAGTGGGCTGTATGATAGAACTGATGAACCGACAGTGATACCTCACAATCGCCCACAGCCCCTGGTTTACATTAGGGTTTGCTGTTGGTGGTATACATTCTATGAGTTTAGACAAATGTATAACAACATGTATCCATCCGTTGATGTATTATTCAGAGTATTTTCGCTGCCCTAAAAATCCTCTGTTTACTCTGCGTATTCTTCCCTCTCCCCGTCCCCAGCCCCTGGCAACCACTGGTCCTTTTCCTGATCCTTTTACTTTGTCCATAGTTTTGTGCTTTCCAGAACGTCATATTGTTGGAACCATGCAGTATGTAGCCTTTTCAGATTGACTTCGTTCACTTAGTGATATGCTTTTGAGATTTCTCCTTGGCTTTTCGTGGCTTAATAGCCCATTTCTTTTTAACACTGAATAACAGTCCATTGTCTGGATGTACCACAGTTTATTTATCCATACGTCTCTAAAGGTTACTTCCAATTTTGAGCAATTATGAACAAAACTGCTGTAAACATTTGTGCACACATTTTTAAAGGCACTTTTTATGAATGGAAAAGAAAGTCCAGATCCATTGGATGAAACCCTGTTCTGCTGAAAAGGGAAGGAGGGCTCTGTCCTGTAACAAAAGACATCAACTTTGTGTTGATGGTTAAAACACAGATTCAGTAACCCAGCTATCTGGGCTCAGGTTCCAGCTTTGCCATTTGCTGCCTTTTTGACCTTGGGTAATTTCCAGGACCTCAGTTTCTTCATCTGGAAAATGGGGACACTGCTAGTACCTTCCTCAAAGTGTTGTTACAAGAATGACTTTAGTTAATGGGTGTAGAGCAGTTAAAACAGTGTCTGGCGCCGAGTAAGTGCTCTCTGGGACGTGTCTACTATGATTGTCATTTTGCTGTTGTTGCCACTCTCCTTTGTTACCTCTGTGGTTGTACACATAAGAATTGTGCCCAGATTTTCAGCTCCAGAAGATGTCAGATCCAAACCAGTTTATTCCCACCATATCCCATTTAGTAACCAGAAATGTATTGAGCCTGCTCTGTGCCTGGCACAGAATTGCCTGTGGTAGACAATACTCTGAAGCTCCCTGGCTTGTGCGCTGGGGAGACAGGTAACAGGCAGTTATGAGAAAGCAGGGACACAATGTGTATGGACAAAGGGACACATTGTAAGGGTAGGGAGGCTTCAGAACCTCCTCAGAGAGGGGAGGCTAGAGAAATCAAGGAAGGCTTCCTGCTGGAGGTGACATGTGAGCTGAGACCCAGTCACTGAGAGGCCGAGGAGGAGGAGGAGGAGGAAAGGGAGTGTGTATCAGGAGCACAGAACAGTGCTGAACGCCTCACCTCACCTTCACTGGGATGATTACCACCGTCATACAGATGAGAAAACTGAGACTCAGGAAAATGAAGTACTTTGGCCAAAACCACATAGCTAGTAGATGGCACAGCTAGGGTTTCAACACAGTGCAAAGAGAGTATGGCAAGCTTGTGCCTCTGAGCAGNCAGTGCTGAACGCCTCACCTCACCTTCACTGGGATGATTACCACCGTCATACAGATGAGAAAACTGAGACTCAGGAAAATGAAGTACTTTGGCCAAAACCACATAGCTAGTAGATGGCACAGCTAGGGTTTCAACACAGTGCAAAGAGAGTATGGCAAGCTTGTGCCTCTGAGCAGGACTGCACCAGGCTGCAGATGGCAGCACAGTGGGGCAGGGAGACTCGGGGCTGAGGAGGGGGACAGTCTCTCCCATGTGAAGGGGTGTTGGTTTGCCAGGGCCATCATAACAAAACACCACAGACCAGGT
>SJYA01002332.1:0-11527 GCA_006410615.1 Neotragus moschatus
AATTATATGTTTAAAAAGTAACTACTGAAATACTAAAACTAAATATAGACAAATAATTATATTTCTTTGGAATAAGGAAAACATAAATAGTAAAGGTAAAGATCAATCAATGTAACTGCATACAAAATTTTAAACTTTTGTAAAGCCATGAAAAAGAACATCAAAGGTCAGAGACACATAAAACTAAGAAAATATTTATAATCAGATAATACAATCTATTAATATATATCAGACTTGAGATTAACATTCAGATTAAAGTTAATGTTAAAAATTAACATCCATGTGTTACTAATAAATATAAAATAAAATGACTAAAATACAAAATAAAGGTTATACATATCAACAGGAAATTATAAGAAGATATATGAATAAAAAGCATGTGAAGAGATTTTTACTATCAATATTAAAGAAAAATATTAAATTAAAATATAATTTCTGACATTACTAGATTGGGAATGACCTTTTTTGTTTTTAAAAATAACTTTCTGTGGAATAAAAGGAATAGGGAAATGGGAATTCTAATAGATGATGTTTATTGTGCTAAATGGTTCAGTGTTTCTGTAAAGCAAATTAGCAATATACAACCAGAGCCTCAGCAATACACAGACATCACTACATTCACGTCTAAGAATTTATACTAAGAATAATCAATTGCCCAAGGTTAAGTTGGTAGAATATTTACTACAATGTTAATAACAGCTTAAAGAACTTTTTTTAAAAAGCTTATCACGTGAATTAATTTTTAAAATGTTACATCCCTGAGGTGGAATATTATATAAATGCACATTAAAATTTATACAAATTCATTACCTATTAAGTGAAAAATACATCATGTTTTATTTAAAATATATATTGCATTATCATGTATTCATACACAGAAAAAAATCACTTCAAATTTACATATAAGACAGATAATAATTATGCCAGGGATCATGGCCAAATTCATTACTATTAATAATCAATATTTCCTATCTTTTATTAGTCACGTTAAAAATGCCAGATAAAGTCCTTGGACACACACAAGCAATGGGAGAAATTTTTAAATAAGATAAATATAAATTAGATATGTAAACACTTAACATTTATAAATATTAAAGAAGAAACTACCAAGAAAAAGGAGAAAATATTGCAGCACATTCAGTAACAACATAACTTCTTTGGTTTCAAACTGATACATTAATCAATAAAGCTAGAGACAGAAGAACCAGAGATCAAATTGCCAATATCCACTGGATCATAGAAAAAGAAAGAGAATTCCAGAAAAACATCTACTTCTGCTTCATTGATTATGCTTAAAGCCTTTGACTGTGTGGATCACAACAAACTGGAAAATTCTTAAAGGGATGGGAATACGACCACCTTATCTGCTTCCTGAGAAACCTGTATGCAGGTCAAAACCCAACACAGTTAGAAGTGGACATGGAACAACAGTTCCAGATTGGGAAAGGAGTATGTCAAGGATGTATATTGCCACCCTGCTTATTTAACTTATGTGCAGAGTACATCATGCCAGGCTAGATAAAGCAAAAGCTAGATGTAACACTGCCAGGAGAAATATCAATAACCTCAGATACACAGATGACATCACCGTTATGGCAGAAAGCAAAGATGAACTAAATTGCCTTTTCATGAAACTGAAAAAGGAGAGTGAAAAAGCTGGCATATGACTCAACATTCAAAAAATAAAGATCATGGCATCCAGTCACATCACTTCATAACCAATAGATGGAGAAACAATGGAAACACTGACAGACTTTATTTTCTTGGGCTCCAAAATCACTGCAGATAGTGACTGCAGCCATGAAATTAAAGGACACTTGCTCCTTGGAAGAAAAGCTATGACAAACCCACAGAGTGTATTAAAAAGCAGAGACATTACTTTGCCAACAAAGGTCTGTCTAGTCAAAGCTATGGTTTTTCCAGTTGTCTTGTATGGATCTAACAGTTGGACCATAAAGAAGTCTGAGTGCTAAAGAATTGATGCTTTTGAACTGTGGTGTTGGAGAAGACTCTTGAAAGTACCTTGGACTGCAAGGAGATCAAACCAGTCAATCCTAAAGGAAATCAATCCTGAATATTCATTGGAATGACTGAACCTGAAGCTAAAGCTTCAATACCTTGGCCACCTAATGTGAAGAGCTGACTCATTACAGAAGACCCTGATGCTGGGAAAGATTGAAGGCAGGAGGAGAAAGGGATGATGGAGGACAAGATGGTTGGATGGCATCACTGACTTAATGGACATGAGTTTGAGCAAGCTCTGGGAGATTGTGAAGTACAGGGAAGCCTGGTGTGCTGCAGTCCATGGAGTCGCAAAGAGTCGGACATGACTCAGCAACTGACCAACAACAACGACAGGCTCTACTACTTTAATGCCACAAAGGCATCTAAAGTAATCGTATCCGAAAGTAACTTATGACTTTCTCACTCCAAACCATCAATACCAACACTATTATCCAAGGAAGGAAATTATAAACCTAGGCCCCGATACTTCTTTTAACCTTATCTCTTATATTTAGTCCATCACAAAGTATTATAGGTCGTATTTCCTAAATATTTCGCAGACTCATCCACTTCTTTCCATATCTACCAACACTTTTGTCCAGAAATCATCATCTCTTGGCTGGAATACTAGATCAGCCTACCAATAACTCTTCCCCCCACATCCATTCTCATCCCTCATCCATTATTTAGCTAGAATAATCTTTTAAAAATAGAAATTTGATCTTCTCACTCCAATTTACTCTACTCCTGTCCCGAACACACATATGCCACTTAACTCACTGCTTAAAGGGTCAAACGGGTCTTAAATAATGTGAAATCTTATTTATTTTTTTTACTTCCTACCATACCTCCTTAGGGTTCTATGTCTTATGTTCTACCCACTTGGAGCATTGTTCAGTTTCCTTTAAAGTGGCTCCCTTCAAGTCTAGATTTTAGACATGGTATTTACTCTGAAACACTTGATAATGGATAGAGACTTGTAGGGTTATGAATGACTTTTAAGCTTCTGGTTAACAAAATAATATGCATACTAGAACCAGTTCTTGAAATTTTTAAAATACCAAATTACCTTTTATTATTAACTTCTCACTCTTGTTCCTGAAACACTTTCATACATAATAATACCACAAAGTCCTTGTACTACTGTTCCTTATACCTAGTATGATCTTTAATTGATCTTTGCACAAATACTGACTCCTTGATATTTAGATCTCAGAATGCCATGTCATATCAACTTATCAAAATCAGATACCTTGTTGTCCTAATATATCACTCTCTTTTAATTACACTGCATTATCACTGTCTAATATTGATTAGTTTATTGGGAATCTCCCCAATCATAATACAGCTGAAAACAAAGTCCTTAGTCTTATTCATTCTTGTATTGCTATGATTAACATGTAATCCTTGTTCAAGAAATATTGAATAAATGAATAAATGAATAATTCAGAGCCAAGATTCTCCACCTGTAATAAAGTAGATTATCATTAAAAATTTCTGCTATCATAAAACAGATCAATAGAGCATGGAAACTGAAAATCAGGCAACTTACTGAAATGTTATGGAGTAAGAATAAATCTGTGAACTCCAAACCAGTATTAATGGCCATTACAAAGGTACTAAGGTGTAGAGGCTAAGAAATGGGCTCTGCAGCCATACTGTCAAGGTTCAAATCTAAGCTCTATTTGTTGGGTGATATTAGGCTAGCTACTTAACCTCTCTGAGGTTGTTCTGCAGTTTACATGACAAATATAAAAACAGTATCTGTCTTAGAAAGATGAAGTGAAGATGAAATATATATGCAGTACACAGTAACAATACAATAACAATGCCTGAGACATAGAGAACAATCAGTAAATGTTAGCTGTTGCTTTTTTAATACAAAGAACATCCACAAAAGAGGGCTTAGCATTAGAGAACATGCAGTTTGAAGTGGTTACTTCCATACATCTTTCATGAGTAAATGATATTCATAGGATGATTTTAAAGCTGTAGAAGACTGAATACTGTAGAGACAATTAGCTTGAAGTAAAAATTTCTCTTGGATGTCTTACATACCGAGTGAGTACGGAGTGCTGCGATGGTTTTTGAAAGTGCCATTTCCCACAGTTCATCAATGTAGGCTCTATTTACTAAGCCCTGTGTTGTATGTAAAATGTGATCTTCAACCACAAAAAAGCTAAGATTGAGGAAAAAAAGAAAGCACAGCTGTCAGAAAATAGTTTGATTACTATTTTCAGCATGTCACAAACATTAAGAGCTGCCATTAAATTTGAAGGCAATGCTAGTGTTTTTTCTTAGAGAAAAGCTATTTGGTATAGCAAACAAAATCAGGTTTATTAGACTTGGAATTATACCTTTGATCATGATATCATATTAATCACTTCAATAGAAACTGGAATTACATTTGCATTAAATGTTAACCATGCTATCCTGGAATTTAAAAGGGAAGAAAATAATGTGTATAGATAAAGGAGACTAGTTTCACTACAGTAAAAACACCAGGCCATTAAAACATTTTACAAAAAACAACAAAAGTTAAAACACCCATTATTTTAAGAATCCAACACACAAAATATTAAAACAATTCCCCTTATACAAAACTTTTTCATCAAAGTGTTGAAAAGATATAGCACAAAAGTAAAAAAGTACACACATATTTTTTAACATCCTGCTATTGTATCCTAATTTTTATGCATCTGAAATGTATCTTTAGCTATCTTACCTAAATAGTCATACTAATTAAAACAATTCTTTAAATAGAGAATTGCTCATGCTAACACTTTAATAAAGTTATCAATTATATTACAACAATCTGAATTTGAAAAAGAAATTTCGTGGAACAATTCAACTTACTTCCCTTTTTTCACTACAAAGTCACTATTTTGCAATAAGAATAAGCTGCCTATATTTGGGGAGCTTATTGGGAAACTGCAATTCCAAACTAGTGTATATTCTCAAGATGAGAGTGGCAAACGATGCAGTCCATGGAATAAATTTGGCACACTGCTTATTTTTATAACTACTGTTTTATTGGAACACACCAATTGTGTCTCATGTACATACTGTCTATAGCTGTTTTTATACTGCAACAAAGCTGAATAGCTGCCACAGAAACCACTTGGTCTGTTGAACCTAAAACACGTTACCATTTGGCTCGTTTAGAAAAAAAGTGCCAATGTTGATTGCTTGGTTCTCTCTTAACAATGGAAAAGCAAAATATCACATATAATAAGCTTACAATTCAACATTATTCTTCCTTTCTTCATAAAAAGTATTCTCCAACAATATAATGTTGAAACAAATAGACATTCCTTTAAAATCATTAGATATTCAAAACCAAATCTTGTTTTAAGAATTTAAATAAAGAAAAGAAAAATAAATTCCCAAAGAACACTTGTTATACTTTTCTAAGTCTCAGGAAAAATGTACAAACTATTTAAAGTGCATAAATTTAAGACACACACACAAATACCCACCCGACAATTTGATTAAAATACTTCCTGTAGCCGTCTAAAGTTTCATGCTACAAAAAAGCAAAGAAGAAAAAAGTTATTGTTTTTGTTTTGATAAAGACACAAATCAGCTAAATTTCTTAAGCCTCAATTCCCAAGACTATAAAGTAAATATAATAAAAGTATCTATGTATCTATGCCCCAACCACTAATGCTAAAAAAACCAAAGTTGAACAGTTCTATGAAGACCTAGAAGACCTTCTAGAACTAACAAGGTGCCCAAAAAAAGATGTCCTTTTCATCATAGAGGACTGAAATGCAAAAGTAAGACATAAAGAGATATCTGGAATAACAAGCAAGTTTGGCATTGGAGTACAAAATGAAGCAGGGCAAACACTTAACAGAGTTTTGCCAGAAGAACACACTGATCATAGCAAACACCCTGTTACAACAACAAAAGAGAAAGAAATGACTCTACATATGGACGTCACCAGATGATCAGTACCAAAATCTAACTGAGTATATTATCTGCAGCTGAAGTTGGTAAAGCTCTATACAGTCAGCAAAAAGAAGATTGAGAACCGACTGTGGCTCAGATCACGAACTCCTTATTGTAAAATGCAGACTTAAATTGAAGTAAGTAGGGAAAAACACTAGGCCATTCAAGGATAACCTAAATCGAATCCCTTATGATTATACAGTAGAAGTGACAAATAGATTCAAGGGATTAGATCTGACAGACAGAATGCCTGAAGAACCAAGGACAGAAGTTCCTAACACTGTACAGGAGGCAGTGATCAAAATCATCCCGAAGAAAAAGAAATGCAAAAAGGCAAAATGGTTATCTGAGGAGGACTTACAAATAGTTGAAAAAAGAAAAGAAGCAAAAGTCTTAAAGAAGAAAGGGAAAAACATACCCAGATGAATGCAGAGTTCCAAAGAATAGCAAGGAGAGGTAAGAAATCCTTCTAAAGTGAACAATGCAAAGAAACAGAGAAAAACAATAGAATGGCAAAGACTAGAGATCTCTTCAAGAAAATTACCAAAGGAACATTTCATGCAAAGACAGGCACAATAAAGGACAGAAATGGTATGGACCTACAAAAAACAGAAGATATTAAGAAAAGGTGTCAAGAATACAAAGAACTATACAAAAAATGTCTCAATGACCCAGATAACCATGATGGTGTGATCACTCACCTAGAACCAGACATCCTAGAATGGGAAGTCAAGTGCACCTAAGAAAACATCACTAATGAACACAGCTTAGTGGAGGTGATGGAATTTCAGCTGAGGTATTTTAAATCCTAAAAGATTATGCAGTTAAAGTGCTGCACTCAAAATAGCAGCAAATTTAGAAAACTTAGCAGTAGTCATAGGACTGGAAATGTCAGTTTTCATTTGAATTCCAAAGAAAGGCAATGTCAAAGAATGTTCAAACTGCCTCACAATTGCACTTATTTTATATGCTAGCAAAGTAATGCTCAAAATCCTTCAAGTGAGGTTTCAACAGTACATGAACTAAGAACTTTCAGAGGTCCCAGCAGGATTTAGAAAAGGCAGAGGAACCAGAGATCAAACTGCCAACATCAGATGGATCACAGAAAAATCAAGCAAATTACAGAAACACATCTACTTCTGTTTCATTGGCTATGCTAAAATCTTTGACTGTGTGGATCAGAACAAACTGTAGAAAATTCTTTAAGAGATGGGAATACCAGACCACCTTACCTGCCTCCTGAGAAACTTGTATGCAGGTCAGGAAGCAACAGTTAGGACTAGACATGGAACAATGGGCTGGTTTCAAATTGGGAAAGAAGTACATCAAGGCTGTATATTGTCACCCTGCTTATTTAACTTCTATGCAGAGTACATCATGTGAAACACTGGGCTGGATGAACCTCAAGCTGGAATCAAGATTGTTGAGAGAAATATCAATAACCTCAGATATGCAGATGACACCACCCTAATGCCAGAAAGTGAAGAGGAACTAAAGAGCCTCTTGATGAAGGTAAAGAGGAGAGTGAAAAAGCTGGCTTAAAACTCAGTATTAAGAAAACAAAGATCATGGCATCTGGTCCCATCACTTCATGGCAAATAGATGCGGAAACAGTGGAAACAGTGACAGATTATATTTTCTTGGGCTTCAAAATCACTGCAGATAGGGCCTACAGCCATGAAATTAAAAGACACTTGCTTCTTGTAAAAGAAAGCTATGACAAACCTAGACAGTGTATTCAAAAGCAGAGACATCATTTTGCCGACAAAAGTCCATATACTCAAAGCTGTGGTTCTTCCAATAGTCATGCACCAATGTGAGTGGTGGACCATAAAGAAGGCTGAGCGTGAAACAATCAATGTCTTTGAACCGTGATGCTGGGGAAGGCTCTTGAGATTCCCTTGGACAGTACGGCTATCAAACCAGGCAATCCTAAAGGAAATCAATCCTGAATAGTCACTGGATGGACGATCTGAAGCTGAAGCTCCAATACATTGGGCACCTGACACAAAGCACTCACTCACTGGAAAAGACTCTGATGCTGGGAAAGACTGAGGGCAGGAGGCGAAGGGGTCGACAGAGGATGAGATGGTGGGATGGCATCACCAACTGAATGCACATGAGTTTAAGCAAACTTCAGGAGATAGTGAAGCCCAGGGAAGCCTGGCGTGCTACAGTCCATGGGGTTGCAAAGAGTCAGACATGACTGGGTGACTCAACAACAACCTACCTTTATAGGATTACACTGAGGATGAAATGAGACAATACATATCTAGTACTTTTAGAAGAATGCCTGAAACATAGCAATCAGGAAATGTTAGCTGCTACTTTCTTAGTGCAAGTCACAGCCATCAAAAGTGGTCCCCAAATGACAATTTAGCAGAGGTGGGGATCACAAGTGGAAAACTATTAAAAGATATAGAAGAAAAATGAAAGTGGTTATCCTACCATGTTAGATGGAGGCTGGAGCACCAAACGAGCCTGTTTTCGCCTTTGTTTTCGGTAGTAGTTCTCAAATGTTTCCCGGGCCCCCTGCAAAACAAATGAAAGGAAATAGGTTGACACAATTGGGCCAACCACTCTAGTATTTCATGGGAAAAGAGAAGCTCCCAGGTCAGAAGCTAAGGCAGTCCCACATTTCTCACAATCTGTCATTTTAACAATAATAACCACTGAAAAAACAAAAATAATTATTAGAACTTATTGAACCTAACTTACAAATCCCAATAGAAATAGACTATAGATAGAAATAGAAATAAATAGATTATTCAGAGGAAGCTGTCAGAACTCAACCTCCCAAAACACCAAAGTTGGTTTCTGAACTAATTATCTCAAATTTAAAAAAAAAAAAAAAAAAAACCAACATTCTTGTAGGTTATAATAACAGTTGAGAAAATGATCCTTTAAAAAAAAAAAAAATCACAGAACATCCCAGAAGAAAATTCCAGAATAAAATCTAGTCTCAAATAAATCATGAGCAAGAGGCCAAAAGAAGGCAAGAAAAAGGCAGAAGTTGAGAATAATGTCAGTCTTCTCAGACAGAATATTATCTAGCACAGGATTAACACCAAAAAAGAAGAAACAAAGCCCTGTAGCTTTTCATTTAGGGTTTTGGGCTTAAACTGAAAGGTACTCTAGAAAACAAGAGCTGATTCATACGCTCTATAACTGGGGTTGAATAGTGTCCTCTCGAAATTAATGTCCTGCCCCAGACCTCACAGCATGACCATTTAGAAATAGTCTTTACAGGTGTAATTAGCTACATTAAGATGCAGTCGTACAATAACGGGGTGACCCTTCATCTAGCATAACTGATGAAGGAAAATGGCCATATGAGGACGGCACAGGGAGAGCTTGACATGGAGCCACAAGTAGAGATGGGACTGATGCATCTCAACACCAAGGATACTGGCCACCACAGACGCTGCGGAGCGGCAAGGAAGGATTCTACCCAGAATCTCAGAGGAAGGACAGCCTCCAAATATCCCGATTTTGGATTTCTACTCTCCAGAACAGTGACAGAAGAAATTTCTCTTATTTTAAGCCACCGAGTTGTGGTACTTGATTGTAACAACCCTAGAAACTGATATGAACTCAAAACTTTTAAAACATGATGCTCCCCTTTTATTAAACTCTACTCGCAACCTAAGACTTTTCTGAATAAACAAAAGTAGAAAGGGAGAGACAGCATTGTACAGCGGTTAACAGTATTGATTTCAGAACCAGATGACTTTATTCAAATCATGGTTTAGCCCTTACTAACCGTGTAACTCATGTGCTCCGTCAGTCAGTTGTGTCTGACTCTTTCCAACCACACGGACTGTAGCTCGCCAGGCTTCTCTGTCATGGGATTATCCCAGCAAGAATACCAGAGTGGGTTGCCATTTCCTCCTACAGTATAACTCATATGACTAGCTATATAATTTCCCTTTCATTAATTTAACTTCCACTGTTTAACTCTTTACCTTTCATTAGTAGACATGGCTTACTTATTTGTAGAGATGCCAACCTCCTATGTTTGTTATAAAGATTATGAAGAGTTACAAAGCTTTTAGAATACTGCCCTGATAAATAATAACCACTATGCAAATACTTACTTAAAACATGAGATGAAATCAGTGATGAAAGTGAAAGCCCCACCCATGTCAAGATAAGGTTTACTGTGAAAGTGTTAGTCATTTCAGTCATGTCTGACTCTTTGCTACTCTATGGACCATTGTCCACCAGGCTCCTCTGTCCAGGCAAGAATACTGAAGTGGGTAGCCATTCCCTTCTCCAGGGGATCCTCCCAACCCAGGGAGGTCTCCTGCACAGAAGGAAGACTTTCCATGTACTATCTATCTTCAGGTTTTTTTACCTTCCCAAAAGTCTGAAGAATCTTACTCAATATGACTTCTTTATTATCCTTAAACTGGAAAAGCTATTTAAGGTACTAAATCATGCATACTCGATAGTGTAGCTCAGTGGTTGGCAAGTGTTTCCTGTAATGAGCGGAATAGTAAATAGTCTTTGTTGAGCCATGCAGTCTTTGATGCAACTACTCAACACTGCTGCTGTAGTATAAGAGCAGTCATAAACAATATATAAATGAGTATGGCTCTGTTCCAATAAAACCTTATTTGTAGAAACTGAAATTAGAATTTTATACCGTTTTCACCTGTCATAAAATATTAGTCTTCTATGGATAAAAACATTATTTTTTACCCATCATTTGAAATTGTAAAAGTTCACAAGGTCATACAAAAACAGGGAGTATGATGGACTTAACACAAGAGTCATGGTTTGACAACTCTTGATGTAGCTTAAAATCAAATATTTTAACACACTGACGTTTTGACAACTGTATACTTCTGAATTTTTCTGTCTAAAAAATGAAAACAAACCTTAAGACAGCTATTTTAAGACTTTCTTAGTCCATAAGCTAGTGAGGTAGCAAATAATTATATTTAAGAAATAAGAAGTGGAAATTGCCTGTTGGTTTGTTAAAGTTATTCCCTACTTGTCACCATTTTCCAGCACAGTGGTATTATTAAAGGTCAATTACCTTTTCTACACAGTGAAGGACATTTCATTTTAAGGTTAACAGCCCTAAAAGGTCCTTTATTATGTGAGTGTGACATTACACTTTCAACATTTTTTTGAGCCAAGATACACTTAGTTGTGAATTTAGGGAAAGCCTTGTTAATTAGGACACAGCATACTAACCACGTCTTCCTGGGTGGCCTAGTGGTAAAGAATCCGCCTTCAATGCAGGAGCTGCAGGAGACACGAGTTCGATCCCTGGGTCAGGAAGATCCCCTGGAGGAAGAAATGGCAACCCATTCCACTATTCTTGTCTGGAGAACCCCATGGGCAGAGGAACCTGGAGGGTTACAGTCCATAGGAGAGCAAAGAGTTGGACACGACTAAAGCGACTTAGCAGTTCAGTTCAGTTCAGTCTCTCAGTCGTGTCCGACTCTTTGCGACCCCATGAATTGCAGCATGCCAGGCCTCCTTGTCCATCACCAACTCCTGGAGTTCACTCAGACATCGAGTCAGTGATGCCATCCAGCCAACTCATCTTCTGTCG
>SJYA01002332.1:11590-84616 GCA_006410615.1 Neotragus moschatus
TGTCAGACTCTGCAACCCTATGGATTATAGTTCCCCCAGGATCCCCCGTCCATGAGTTTCTCCAGGCAAGAATACTGGAGTGGATTGCCATGCCCTCCTCCAGGAGATCTTCCCAACCCAAGGATCGAACCCACATCTTTTAGGTCTCCTGCATTGGCAGGCAGGCTCTGTACCACTAGTGCCACCTAGATATCTGAGACCCATACAAATCCCAGCCATTGTCATCAAAAGGACATTAAACTACATAACAATCCACCTTAAACCAGACTTGAAAATTTCCCACATTTTCTCAATTTGAAAGGAAAAGGGACAGTCTTAGACAGTGGCTAAAATAAAAACCAGAGCTTCTATTGAGAAAAAAAAACAAAAAACACAGATTTGTTAGTCATATTTAAGTACCAATCCACCTACTTAATACCCATATAAGCTTGGGCAAACTTCTTGACTTCCCCAGCCTCAATTTCCTTATAAATTTTTAAAAAATCACTAATATATCTCACAGGTTTATTGTGGTGATTAAATACATTAATGAAGCATTCCTCAAATCTCCATCTTTCTTATAACATTTCAAAACTTTGAATCTAACATTGATAGTATTATTTCACCATTATTTTCCATTAAATATATGTATTTAAAAAGAAAACTTTGTATTATCATGAATTATCGCTTATTATTAATTGTTGTTCAATCACTAAGTCATATCTGACTCTTTGTGACCCCCCATGGACTGTAACACGCCAGGCTCCTCTCTCTCCAGAGTCTCCACTATCTCCCAGAGTCTGCTCAAATTCATGTCCATTGAGTTGGTGATGTTATCTAACCACCTCATTCTCTGCTGCCCTCTTCTCCTTCTGCCTTCAACCTTTCCCAGTATCAGGGTCTTTTCCAGTGAGTTGGCTCTTCACATCAAGTAGCTAAAGTATCATTAATAGTAAGTATCATAAAGATAAATATATATTCCTTAAAAGTAAAAGAACCACACTATCCAGCTGCTTGGACAGTTTATTTCTGTTGTCCTGGTATAATTATTAACAGCATTTCTTCTACTCACAAAACTGTTTCAGTCTAGATAAGAAATGATGGATTCACTCTTCCTAAAACTATCAGTGTGTGGGCAGGGGTATAATTACCATTGAGAAACCCTGCCTCACGCATGAGACGAAACTCCAAGAGCACCTGGCACATGGAAATCAATCAACCCTGAGAGTTTTCTTCCTCCCCTGGAGAGCATGTGAGATGGTAATCATGGTCTGACCAGGTCTAGAGGCTGTTAGGCTACAGAGAGACCAGTGATGGTGGCCAGGGGGACAAACACTGTGGGAAAGTGGGTCACAGGCAGAGCATCAGCTGTGGCCACACATCTTTCATTGCCTGTCCTCCCGAGCTAGTACCAGAAATAGACATGTATTGGACACTGGGTGATTCTGGTGTAGGTATATTAATGAATGTGCACAATTTAGCATCTCCAAAAGTAAAAAAGTGATCTTCAATAGAACACCCAGAACCATACAAACTTCCAGTTATCAGATAAATAAGCACTAAGGATATAATGTACAACATGATGACTATAGTTAACATGGCCATAGGCTATATTTGGAAGTTGTTAACAGAGTAGATCCCAAGAGTTCTCACCACAAGGAAACAGACATTTCTTTTTCTTATTTTGTATCTATAGGAGATGATGACTATTAACCAAATTTATTGTGGTCATCATTTCACAATATATGTGCCAAATCATGCCAAATACCTTACATTTATATAGTGCTGCAAGTCAATTTTATCGCAATAAAACTATAAAAAATTAATTTAATTAAAAAACACTTGAAAACATAAGACAGCAAGGTCTTTCTGTTTTTGTTTATATATGTGTGTGTTTATATATGTGTGTGTGTGTGAATTTTTGAGACACTAAAAGTTGTGATGAAGATACAACTGTTTTAATCTGAGCTCAGGTTAAGTTAACAAACTTTGGTGCCGACTGGGGAGGAAGATGATTTCAGATTCTCACTTAGGTTTTCTTAAATTTCATGAATGATAATTGCAGAAAGCAAGCAAATGTACAAAACTAAAGTTTTCTTTAGCATTTAAATAAATTTACCTTTTAGCATCTAGAAAATATTTTCTTGAAACGAATTATAAATGCTATAGTTGAAGCAGAAAATATTATGACAACAATTATTGAAAGAAAAAGTTGAATTTAGGGATATAAACCAATGTTTGTATAACTCCTATCTTCTAATGAGAATTGTAAACTTCACAAGTAACATCTCCTTGATTTTGGCAGTAAGTACAAAATACTCTTGATAAGACAAAAAGAATATTTCTGAAAGTACAATGTAAAATGAGTAAATCTTAAAATAAATCCCACGTGTCTGGGTAGAGCATCTAAAAGCTTATATTTTCAGCGAGTAGGGTAAATACCTCTTCATTCAACAACTATCTCAATTCCATGACAAAATCGATTTTGGATTGTTCTGTTAATAAGGGTGTTGAGTCGTCCTTATTTACTCTTAATATACATTAAAAAGTGTTACAAAATTTTGTTCTAAATAAAAACATTGGCCAGGTGAACGTATCAAACATCAAAAAAGTAACAGAAACAACCAGATGATTAACAAGCAAAAGCAGATAAAGGAAAATATGAGCTCTCTAAAAGGTCAAAGAAAATTTTCTAGCAGCTAGAATTCCGTGCATTTGCCCTCTGAGGCTTTCTGAAAACTTCTTTGGGGCAAAATACCCTTCCAAGAGCTGTCGTTTTGAAAGTGGTTTCAACTCTTCAGATGTGCTACTGTCTAAATCAAGAAAACACTTCCTTTGTCTGCTTATTAGTAGGTGCTTGAGTATGCAGAAAGGATGAGGTTCCAAGTGGAAGGTACTTCCCCGATACCTCATAACCTGTAGTTCTAAATGCTGGGCTGTTTGCACACTGAAAATGTAGCTTTTAAAATAAGCATAGACATTTTGTGTAAAAAGATATCCTGTGTGGTTTTTCTTTAGAATAAGGGGGGAACGATTGTAAAATATACTTCATTATAAGCTGGGATCTTGGGTATAGATTAGTTTTTCTGTTTTTGTTATTTTCTTGGAGGATTTAAGGTTAAACTGAGGTAACATCGAAGCAAAATAAGGAAAATATGGAAGGGGATGGAATTCGTGCTAGACTTTTTTCTGCTTTTACTGCTAAATTTCACTCATTCTTCCGGGCACTATAATACTCGTAGTTTGTTGTTAACTTTTACAGATGCATTTACATTTTAGAAGAGCATCTGTATGTGTGCTCAGTTGCTTCGTCCTGTCAGACTCTTTGCGACCCCATGAACTTCAACCTGTCAGACTCCTCTGCCCAAGGAATTTTCCAGGCAAGAATACTGGAGCCAGTTGCCATTTTGTACTCTAGGAGATCCTCGCAACCCGGGGATAGAACCGGCATTTCTTGTGTCTCCTGCATTGGCAGGCAGACTCTTTACCATTGTGCTTCCTTGCTCCAAATTGATCTAGGGATTTTATACTATGTTCATGAAAATTTCCAAAAGTTTTTGTCAAAACTACTAAGTTGATTCTGAAAGTTATATGAAGCGCAAATGACCTAGAAATGCCAAAGCAGTTTTTAATAAGAATAAAGTTGGAAGAACTATGCTGATTTCCTGATTTCAAAATTTACTGTAAAATTAGGTAATCAAGACAATGTAGTAGTAGTAAAAATTAGACGTAGGTAATGGAGGGGGAAACAGTGGAAACAGTTTCAGACTTTATTTTGGGGGCTCTAAAATCACTGCAGATGGTGATTGCAGCCATGAAATTAAAAGACGCTTACTCCTTGGAAGGAAAGTTATGACCAACCTAGGTAGCATATTAAAAAGCAGAGATATTACTTTGCCAACAAAGGCCCATCTTGAAAAGTCTATGGTTTTTCCAGTGGTCATGTATGGATGTGAGAGTTGGACTGTGAGGGGTTGGGGGCAATAGGAGAAGGGGATGACAGAGGATGAGATGGCGGGTGGCATCACCAACTCAATGGACATGAGTTTGAGTGAACTCCAGGAGTTGGTGATGGACAGAGAGGCCTGGCGCGCTGCGATTCATAGAGTCACAAAGAGTCAGACACGACTGAGTAACTGAACTGAACTGAACTGAATGGGATAAGAAGTCTAGAAACAGAGTCATGGATATAAGGTCACTTGATTTTAAACAAAGTTGCCAAAACTAGCCTTGTCTGAATGGGAACAAATAAATGTCTGTATGAAAAACAGCAACTTTGACCTTATCTCACAGACAGAAAGGAAATGGATTCTAGATCTAACTGTGAAGGCTAAGCTACAAACCTTATAGAAGAAATATATGAGAAAATCTTAGTAAGCTTAGTTCAGGTAAAGATTTTTATGCATACACACAAACCATGAATCATAAAAGAAAACAAAAAGTAAAGCCACAGACTGCTAGAATTCATTGTCTAATAAAGGACTTGCAATCAGAATATGTGAAGAGCTTTTATAACTCAGTAATTTTTAAAAAATGAATGAGCAAAAGATTTATGGTCAAAAGAAATGGTTCTCAAAAGAAAAAAAAGATGTATAGTCATTTCACACAAAATAATATGAATTGCCAATATGACTTGTCAATGTCGGGGAAATTAAAATGGAAGAAGTCTTGTTCAGGCTTCAAAACCAGGAGAGCAGGCCTCTGACCTTGCCTGGAAACTGGCTGGCTCTACTTCGGCCCACAAGCCTAGCTAGTCAGGTGGTACTTTAGATAAGAAAGGGAGTGGGTCTTGGAATTCTTGAGCCCCTAGAGGTCTGGCCAACTGCTTGGGTTTAAGGAAATCCTGTGACTCACAAAATAAACAATATTGTAAAAAGGTTAAAGTAAACCAGAGCTGCATTTTTGTGTGCAAATTGATCTGTTTGTGGCCTGGGGTTGTAAGCGGGAATCTCTGAAACTGCAGTTTGAAATCCCACCTGTAGAATGGATACAAGTTTCCCAACTGGGACTCCGGACTGCTGTTACTCAGGACTTCACAGCATGCTGCTTAAGTCGGGATATTGGCTTCTCAAGTGGTTCAATGGTAATGAGCCACCTGCCAATGCAGGAGACGCAAGAGATGCAGGTTCAGTTCCCCAGTTAGGAAGATCCCCTGGAGGAGGAAATGGCAACCCAATCCGATACTCTTACTGGAAAATCCCATGGGCAGAGGAACCTGGAGGGTTACAGTCCATAGGAGAGCAAAGAGTTGGACACGACTAAAGCGACTTAGCAGTTCAGTTCAGTTCAGTCTCTCAGTCGTGTCCGACTCTTTGCGACCCCATGAATTGCAGCATGCCAGGCCTCCTTGTCCATCACCAACTCCTGGAGTTCACTCAGACATCGAGTCAGTGATGCCATCCAGCCAACTCATCTTCTGTCGACCCCTTCTCCTCCTGTCCCCAATCCCTCTCAGCATCAGAGTCATTTCCAATGAGTCAGCTCTTCGCATGAGGTGGCCAAAGTACTGGAGTTTCAGCTTTAGCATCATTCCTTCCAAAGAAATCCCAGGGCTGATCTCCTTCACAATGGACTGGTTGGATCTCCTTGCAGTTCAAGGGACTCTCAAGAGTCTTCTCCAACACCACAGTTCGAAAGCATCAATTCTTCAGCACTCAGCCTTCTTCACAGTCCAACTCTCACATCCATACATGACTACTGGAAAAACCATAGCCTTGACTAGACGGACCTTAGTCAGCAAAGTAATATCTCTGCTTTTGAATATGCTATCTAGGTTGCTCATAACCTTTCTTCCAAGGAATAAGTGTCTTTTAATTTCATGGCTGCAGTCACCATCTGCAGTGATTTTGGAGCCCCCCAAAATAAAGTCTGACACTGTTTCCACTGTTTCCCCATTTATTTCCCATGAAGTGATTGAACCAGATGCCATGTTCTTCGTTTTCTGAATGTTGAGCTTTAAGCCAACTTTTTCACTCTCTTCACATACTAATTTAGTTATTTGTCATAAATGATAGAAAATAAACAAGATGAAATTCTATCTAAAAACCAAATTATGAACTTCTACTCAATTCTAAACTATATAAATTTTGTTTTTTAATAAAATTAAAACATAAGAAAACACCAATTTATCTAATAGGTCTGGCTTCTCCATTTACAAAATTGAGTTAGATTTTCCCTAGTGAATGTTTAATAAATTCACCTCTGATTTTTCTATTTCTTTGCCAATTTTGTCAACTCAATGCTTATAGGAAGAAATTGTGAAATAGATGTCTACCCAAAACAGCTGAGTAATTGAGGAAATGCCTGCCTATTCACAAATAGGTCAATAGACAATGCTCAATAGAGTCCTACAACTTTGGCCTCAAGCTCCTTTAACCACTCAAATGAAAAAAAAAAAAAAAAACACAAACCAAAAAAAGTCACCTGAAAAGCTAATAAAAGTATAAACAAAAAGATACAAAACAATAGGAAAGCAAGGCAAAAGTTTTTTTCTTTTTCATTTTATGTCTTTAGAATGACACTGCTCTGAAGACTATACAACAATTAATGAATTAATACATATAGTGTCACAGAAAAATCAGTTACAAAGTATATAAAGTGCTTACCATGTGAAAGACAGTAAGAATCGCCTCACTGAATTTATAGTCTACAGTGGAAGACTAGAAATTAAGCAAGCAATTATATTAAAATAAACTATAAAATCCTATGGATTGGAGTGGAATGTATAACTGAGTGTGTGTGTGTGTGTGTGTGTGTATGCATGTACATGAATGGGGAGGGATAAATGTTAGAGAAAGATTCTCAGGAAAAAAATGACATTTATACTCATAATTGAAGAATGACTCAGAAGAATAAGCCAGGTAAACAGAAAGGGGGAAAAATGTTCCTTGTAGAGACAGAGAGATTCAATGAAAAAATATATCACACACTCCATGAACTGAAAGAAGTTCTTCACAATTGGAACTTCAGGGTGTAAGGGAGAGGTGTGATAGGAGACAAGGCCAGGGGACTTTGTAGATCATGATAAAATATTTGGACTTCAACTCTAGTTTTAGACACCTGGAAGCTGTAATGTAGTAAGCACTATGAAGGAAGGGGAAATTAGCGACAAAAGGATTAGACTCTAACATATACTTAGAGGCACAAACCAACTGGATCTATGTGGTAAAGTATATGAAGGAAAGAAAACCGACATGAGATTTCTAACCTAGGCAACTAGTTTGGCTGGTGGTGTCATTTAATAAGAGATGAATCAGGAGGAAATACAGTGAATTATTATTCATGGATTCCTAATTTGCAAATTTGCTTGCCTGCTAAAATTTATGGGTAGCCTTAAAATCAAAACTCATGGCACTTTCATAGTCATCCAAAGACAAACACAGAGTGGTAAAAATTTTGAATTGTCTGATACATGTGTTCCTATATATTTATATATCCAGATTTGAAGAAAACAAAAACAATAATTCAAAAAGATATATGCATCCCATTGTTCACAGCAGCACTATCTGCAACTGCCAACATATAGAAGCAACCTACATGTCCATCAACAGATGAGTGGATAAAGAAGATATGGCAAATATATACAATTGGATATTACTCAGTCATAAAAAAGAATGAAATTCTGCCATTTGCAACAACATGAATGGACCTAGAGAGTATTATGCTTAGTGAAGTAAGTTAGACAAAGGAAGATAAATACTGCATGTTATCACTTATATGCAAACTGTAAAAAAATAAACAACTGAATACTAAAAAACAGAAGACGACTAGCAAATATTGAGAATGAACAAATTGTTACCACTAGGGAAAAGGAAGAAAGGAGGGACAAGACATTTGTGGGGATTAAGTTGTACAAACTACAATGTACATATAAAATAATCACGCTATGAGGATATACCGTGCAGCACAGGGCGCACAGCCAACAGTTTACAACAATTTTAAATGCACTATAACCTATAAAAATGTTTAATCACTATGTTATATACATGCAACTAATATAATGATAATATTATAAATCAATCTTCAATTTTTAAAAACCTCATTCATAATCCCTATCTCCTAGAGATAACTACTGCTTACCACTTCGTGTGTGTGTGTGTGCTTAGTCGCTTGGTGGTGTCTGACTCTTTGCGACCCCATGGAATGCAGCTCACCAGGCTCCTCTGTCCATGGAATTCTCCTGGCAAGAACACTGAAGTGGGTAGCCATTCCCTTCTCAAGGGGATCTTCCTGACCCCAGGATTGAACCCAGGTCTCCCTCATTACAGGCAGATTCTTTACCGTCTGAGCTACCAGGGAAGCTATTCTAAACAGATATTTCACCTACACACATATGTGCATATAACACATATATAAATAGGATCATATATCATATTATACTTCTTTTCACTGACTTTTCCAGGTAAAAATCTTTTCCAGAACATCATAATCCAGTATGATCCACTTTTACTGCACAACACTGTTCCAGTTGCCTTTCTTCAAACACATGCTACAGACTGCCATACAAATGCCACAACAAACATGGGTTATGAATAAATATTTAAAAATAAAAACACAAGTGATGATTTTGAATTTCCCACATGTCTAGACTTGTCTGAATACAAACATTAGAAAACAACATAGTATTGTCACTCAGTGTGGGCAAATGAGTAAGGCCTTTTGTTTTTGCATATAAATAAAAGTGATAAAATTCATTGCTAACAAAGCTCAAATTATAATTGCTATAGTAGGTCACAGCAGGAATCAAATAAGTCAGGATCATGTGATCCATGCTCTTAGTAGGAAAAGAGAAGGCCAGATGAAAGACCTTTCCTGAATTTCTTTCCTTCATAAAAGGTAACAATGTATCCTATATGCAGAAACATCCTGAACCTTTCATACAATTACTGATCTCCAGGTCTCTAAATGTTAGTGGAAACATGTCCAGTTTCATAGAAAAAAAAAGCTTCTGCTGGGACAATACTTCCTCATAGGGGAAATATGTCTACATGACAGAAAGAGGAAAATAACTTCTATTTTCTTTATTAAATATCTACTATGCCATTATTTGGTTAAACAGCTCTTCATCTAGTGCATCTTCCATGGTAGAAACCGATACGAGGTTCACTGGAAAGCAGACAGAATCCTTCCCATCCATCACAACAAAACAAAGTGAACCCTTGGACTGAGAAACAACTATGGACAAGTATGCAGAGAATGAGAGAGAGAGAAGGAAGAAGGGAATCACATACAAGGTTCTTCCGGCTTTGCCTACAGGAAGCAATATTTCCATTTGCTCTTGAGCAAAGCCTATAATTTCATCGCCCTGACTGCAGCTGGAGAACACCCTTTTAACTGTCCCAGCATCCAAGTGAAGACAGGTTTATTCAGAGTGTTAAAAAAAAAAAAAAAAAAAAAAAACACCTGAAAGGGCTATTTTAATTTGCTTCCATGTGAAAAGGGGAGCACATATCACAGGGCACCGTAATGACATTCAGCGGGATATTACACTTCACCATATGGCTAATTTGAACAGCAGGCGCGAAGCAGGATTTTCTTTCATTAGAAGTGACTTAAAGATCAGACTACAGAAACACATGTAAAGAACAAACCCAAGATGTCCCCTATTTCTTAAATCTAGAAACATTCATTTGATCATTTAATTCTCAGATGTGAAAGCCCATTCACAGAATTCTCATGGCAAGATCCTTTAAGAGTCGTGAAGGCAGTACTGTGTCACCGCTCCACTTACCTACATTATGGCTTGAAAAATGTCTAAAATTCAAGAACCACACTGTTCACAACATAGATGTGGAAAGGATAATTGCTCTGGTAGATAATT
Source organism: Neotragus moschatus (assembly GCA_006410615.1). Classification (NCBI taxonomy): domain Eukaryota; kingdom Metazoa; phylum Chordata; class Mammalia; order Artiodactyla; family Bovidae; genus Neotragus; species Neotragus moschatus. The sequence continues at coordinate 21,390 of SJYA01002332.1, forward strand.
AACCACGAAAAAAAAAAAAAAAAANTAAAAAAAAAAAAAAAAAAAAAAAACACCTGAAAGGGCTATTTTAATTTGCTTCCATGTGAAAAGGGGAGCACATATCACAGGGCACCGTAATGACATTCAGCGGGATATTACACTTCACCATATGGCTAATTTGAACAGCAGGCGCGAAGCAGGATTTTCTTTCATTAGAAGTGACTTAAAGATCAGACTACAGAAACACATGTAAAGAACAAACCCAAGATGTCCCCTATTTCTTAAATCTAGAAACATTCATTTGATCATTTAATTCTCAGATGTGAAAGCCCATTCACAGAATTCTCATGGCAAGATCCTTTAAGAGTCGTGAAGGCAGTACTGTGTCACCGCTCCACTTACCTACATTATGGCTTGAAAAATGTCTAAAATTCAAGAACCACACTGTTCACAACATAGATGTGGAAAGGATAATTGCTCTGGTAGATAATTAACCACGAAAAAAAAAAAAAAAAACCCATTACTTTCTAAATGCCCCAATTCTACTACTCACTTAGCTACAGAGTAAACCTACATAAACTTCTGACCCTTTTTGAAGAGCAAAGGCAATGTGATGTTCTAACAGAATCCTGTTTATTTTTAAGATGCCCCTTATAACTTATGTTTGTCTTGGCATTTCCTCTTTCTCCATACCCCAAGTCTGAGCCATAGAAAAGAACATCCCCTCCGGGAATGAGAGAAGTCTACAGAATTTTAAAAAGAAAGAAATCTAATGTCTAATGATTATGGATAGTTGGGTCTGTGCTTTTGAAGAAAGTAAACATTATGATTAACAATCTTCGGCTTTGTAATTAGCTTCCCCTCTTCCATGAGAGAGAGTTAATTTATTAAATATTTTAACAAAGAGCCTTTTATTATTAGATTCAGTTTGGCTGCCTCCTTTCATAGCATTACCAATTACAACCAATAAAGCTTTAATTGATGACTACTTTTTATAACCTTTGACCCAAGATGATAAACAGTTGTACCTTAGAAGCGAAAGGGTAAACCTCAAAGGGAACAGTGTCTTAATCAAGCTAAGCAAACCAAACTGCTTAAAATTACAACCTACCTACCTGGATAGAACAGAAACCCAGACTTCCTCTATGATTAAGGTAATTGATCAGGAAAAGACTTGGATTTCACTTTTAAGATAAGTGTCCCATTTTGTTACAAAAAACATAAGTTGAAAAATCTGTATATAACTGTGCACAATTACATGCACCAATAATGTGCTAATTGTATACTATAATACAATTTAATCAATTTGTAGACAATTAGCAAGAGAATTTTTTTCCATGTTTTTTTTTTTTTCAATTTTACTGAGAAATAATTGACTTACATCTCTGTGTAAGTTTAAGACATACAGTATGGTGATTTGATTATGATGGTTAGAAGTCTCTTCTAACTCACAACTGTCAATCCTTTCAACTGCTGAGATGCTTCAAAATTTAAAACTTTAAAATTTCCCAATCTCTTAATCTTTTTCATGTTGCCAAAATGAATAGGGCTTTGAACAATGACTAAAGAGCACATAGAAAAGGGTACCACCTAAAAATGTAAATAAAAAATTATATCATCATGTCACAGTCGTTACACATAATCACTTCATGGAGATGAGAGGCAATGAGATATTATTAATAGTTCCCACTACTAACAATAAGTAAATAGAAACTGCTGGCTTAACAGAGGGTACAATACAAGATTTTATACAAGAAGAACCAGGCATATAGCTTTCAAGTGACTTCTCAAGTATACTGGAGGAAGTCAACACCAGGAAAAGCAAAAAATCTGAGGCTCAGTCTAAGAACTTTATAAACTGAATGAGCTATACACATTATTTTTATGATATATAAATGTATGTAATGGCTGTTTTATCAAAGACACATGGCTGTTCCCTGCCTTTCAAAATCAAACTTGCCAAACCACCTCCCAAAACAGCCCTTTATATAGTTAAGTGATGACTGGAGGAATTTTGTATAAATAAATCTATGCCTTTTCTCCCCCATTAACAGAAACTTTACAGAAACAGACAAATTTAGAATATAAGAATAAAAAAATCTGTCACACTGAACTTCAGATATTCAGAAAAAGAGGCAGAATATTTAAAAACAAAAAAGATAAATATATTCAGCTGATGTTTGCTTAAAAATATAAGAATATAGGTTAAGAGAAAAAAGGAAACTAAAAGTTTAATAAACTTTGCTTCAATACTAATTTTTAATTAAACTTTTTATTATGAGAGGCCTGCAGATTTACATGCAATTATAAAAAAATTAATAGAGAGAGATTCCATGTGCCTTTATGCAGGTTTTCCAAAGGCGAACATCTTAGAAAATTACAGTTCACTATCACAACTGGGCCACTGACAGTGATACAATCAGTCAAGGATGCACAATTCCAAAACTACAAGGATCCCACAAGTGTCCTTTTTATTTATAGCCACACCCACTTCCCTCCATCGTTACCTTCTATTGAACTTTTGGTAAACACTAATGTTCTCTCCATTCCTATAATTTTTGTCATTTAAGACTTATGTAAATGGAATTTTACAGTGTGCAGCCTTCTGAGATTGGCTTATTTCACTCAGCATAAATCTCTGAAGATTCATCTAGGTTTCTACAAATATCAGTAGTTCTTTCCTTTGTATTGCCGAGTAATAAGTCATGATGCTACGGTATAAATGGGCCATAGTTTAACTATTCCTCTCCTTCAAGATTATAGGGTTGTTTCCCGTTTGGTGCCATTATGAACAAAGCTGCTTTAAAGTACATAAAATACCTGAAATAAGCTTTCTTTTCTCTGGGATAAGTAAACACGAGTGCAATTGCTGGGTTAAAAGACAGTTTCATGCTGAGTTTTTTAAACTGCCAAACTGTTTTCTAGAGTGACCTGCACCATATATGTGCCCATCAGCAATTGTAATGGTATTTGGTGTAGTCACTATTATAAAGGAGTGTAATGATGGCTCATGGTGGTTTTAATTCTTTTTAATAACTAATGATGCTGAACAAAAGATGTTATCAAGTGCTTAGTTTCCATCTGTCCGTACGCACTGGTAAACTGTTTATTGTGTGTTTTTTGTCCATACCGTAACTGGATTGTTTACTTTTTTATGGTTGAATTTGGAAAAGTCTTTATATACATTCTAGATACTAGTCCTTTTTGGATATGCCATTTGCTAACATTTTCTCCCACTCTGTAACCTGGCTTTTTACCCTATTAACAGGGTCTTTTGATGAGATTCAATTTATCAATTATTTTCTTTTTGCAATAAGTGCTTTTGGAGTAAAGTCTAAGTACTCTGTCTAACTCTAGAGTCTCAGGGTCTTCTATTTTTCTCAAAAGTTTTCTAGTTTTGCATTTTACATTTATATCATAATACATAATACATTTTGAGTTACTTTTTGTACAAAATGTGAGAAGTAACTCAAGGTTCACTATTTTGCTATGGGAATGTGCAACTATTCTAGCACCATTTGTTGAATTGCTTCTGCAACTTTGTCACATATTTTTATCTTTCTAAATTTTCTATTCTGTCCCACTGATCTGTGTAGCCCTTTGTCAATTCCATACATCTTTCTTTTTTTTTTAAAAAAAAAAAAGCTTTCTATTAAGCTATGTCTTATATATAACATCATTTGGTTTCAGATTAGATAGGACACATTGTGAAGTGATCACCACAATAAGTCTAGTTACCATCCATCACCACAGAAGCTTAATTTTTAGGATTTATTCTCATGGCAACTTTCAAGTATTCTCTACAATATCACTGACTATGGTCAATATGCTGTACATTACACTGCCAGGATTTTTGTCATTACTGAAAGTTTGTACCTCTTAACCCTCTTCACCTAATTAAAGCTTTTTGCACAGCAAAGGAAACCATAAGCAAAATGAAAAGACAACTTACAGAATGGAAGAAAATATTGTAAATGATACGATCAATAAGGGCTTAATTTCTAAAATATAAAAATAGCTCATGCAGCTTAATATCAACCCCCCCCCCAAAAAAAATTGGCAAAAGATCTAAATAGACATTTCTCCAAAGAAGACATGCAATGGGCACATGAAAAGATTCCCAACATCACTATTAGAGATGTGCAAATTAAAACTATGAAGTATTACTTCACAACAGTCAGTATGGCTACCATGAAAAGCTCTAAACATAATATCCTGGAAAGGGTGTGCAGAAAAAGGAACCCTCCTGCATTGTTAGTGGAAATGTAAATTTGTGCAGCCACTATGGAGAACAATCTGGAGGTTTCTTAAAACACTAAAAATAGAGCTACCATATAATCCAGCAATTCCACTCCTGGGCATATATCCAGAAAAACTCTAATTCAAAAGGATATATGCACTCCGATGCTCAAGGTGGCACTATTAACTTACATGTCCAACAGAGGAATGAAAAAAGAAGATGTGCTATATACACATGTGTATATATACACACACACACATAGAATAGAATATTGCTCACCCATAAAAAAGAGTGAAATAATGCCAAATATATTGCATGATATCATTTATATGCAGACTCTTAAAAAGTGATAGAAATAAACATATTTACAAAACTGAAATAAACTCACAGACACAGAAAACAAACTGAGTCACCAAAGCAGAAGAGGAGATAAACTGGGAGTGTAGGATTAACAGACACACGATGCTATATATAAAACAAGCAACAAGGACGACTGTACAGCATGTATGCTAAGCTGCTTCAGTCATGTCCAACTCTACGTGACCCTCTGGACTGTAGCTACCATGCTCCTCTGTCCATGTCCTGGATTCTCCAGGCAAGAATACTGGAGTGGGTTGCCATTTCCTACTCCAGGGGATCTTCTCAACCCAGGTATCAAACCCGTCTCTTTTATGTCTCCTGCATTGGCAGGTGGGTTCCTTACCACTAGCACCATCTGGGAAGCTCATGTATAGCATATAGAACTATACTTAATATCTTATAATAATCTATAATGGAAAATCATCTAAAAAAGAAAATATATCTGTGTGTACATATATGTACGTATATGCATGTCACTTTTCTATACACCTGAAACTGTCGCAACTTTGTAAATCAAATATACTTCAATTAAAAAAAAAAACAATGTGAGAATAAAAAAAGAATAATTTTTGTTAAAAAAAGTCCAAAATCAATAGTGATTTTTAAAATATAAATAAAATTCACCAATGTACCATTTGTTTTCCTGCTACAAAGTTAGCAAAAGAAAAAAGACAATACTCTGTATTATTAAAAATATGGCAAAATCACAATCCTAAATTCTTTTCTTAAGGAATGCAAATTGTCATGACGTTTTTGAGAAATTATCAAGACACTAAAAATATGTCTGCCCTGTAATTCACTTTAATCATTTTACCTAAAGTAATCATCAGATGTGTGATTTTTTTAAAAAAATGCTTAAAATGTGCACAGTTGAAAGAACTTGGGTTCACATTCTCAGAGTATGGGTTAGAATCCTGGCTTATTCCTAACTCTGTGATCTTAAGCAATTTATTTAATCTCTCCAAGTCTCAACTGCCTCACCTGAAAAATAGGAATATTAAAATGTATACTTGCCAGGATTGCAAGGAGGATAAAATAAGGCAGTGTATGCAAATCATACAAAATGATGCCTAGCATATACTAAGTAATGGTAGACACTGACATCATCATCACCATCATTACTGTTTTTCATGACTATCATGATTAATTACAACATTAGATTAAGGAAACCTATATGGTGAAAACAATACAGTGAAAACAAAAACAATAATGTTGATCTGTAACATCATATGACAACATATGACATGAACATATATTTGTGATAATGTACATATTAAGGGAAGGGGAAGCAAAGGAGAAAGAAATGCACACAGTATAATTAAATTTATGTAAAAATTTATATTGTATATCAAATGTGTCCAAAGAATAATGTCTGTAAGGAAGAATATCAAAATTATGGTGAGATTACAAGTAATTTGGTTTCTTAAAATTTTTCAGCTTTTTAAATCAAGGAACAATGACATTTAGGTGAAAAATAAATATCAAAGGCATCACAGTGTCCATGATCTCACCAGGTCAGGGTAGAAAGAGCCTAGAACAGACAGACTGGATTGATTAGTATAGAAACTGCCAGATCCTGAGATAAAGAACATAAGAAGAGAGAAAAAAAAAATGCTTTCTTCAAAGTTGATAGGTGAGAATAAAAGTGGTTTCTGTGCTATGTCTAGAGTTAGACAGGGTTAGAGTAACAGCTGGCACCTGGAAAGGAACTCACCGTCCTGTAGCAATAAGAACACCATAAAATTGATACTTTGGGACTCTGCCATCTACCACTCTGTCTACAAACAAGGTGGCTGCCTATCTAACGACTCCTCCCTATAAAAACCAAGTATGCAACTCTATAATAACTGTACAGGACAATTTCAGACAACAGAAGATATCTGGCACTGTAGAAACTTTCAACAAAAGGTCTGTTTGAAAATTTCCCTTAAAAGAGTAAAAAACTATGCCTGGAAAGAGGAAAATTTTTGCTCTTTTCTGAATGGGAGGGCCGAAGTGAAGCTTGATCTTGGAACAAACTGCACAATAACTTGGCTATTTGAAGGGCTATTTGGCAACTCATGGAAAGATGATCTATCCTAAGACTAGTCCAGAGTGAGCTTGACTTTGCCTAAGTTGGGGCTGGCAGTGATCCTTTTAAAACTATCACCTGCCTCTACCCTCCTGAATTTCCCAAGCCAGGTTTAGAGCGAAGAGCAGAGAGCGAGCACAGGATAATTTCTAATTAAAAATAAACCCTTAGGATGAAGTTTCACACGGCTGTTGAAGAACCCTGACATGTTCAAAGAGACCTTGCATGATGACATTAACACATTATTAGAGGTCCTAGGCTTCCCTGGTGGCTCAGAGGCTAAAGCGTCTGCCTGCAATGTGGGAGACTTGGGTTCAATCCCTGGGTTGGGAAGATCCCCAGGAGAAAGAAATGGCAACCCACTTCAGTATTCTTTCCTGGAGAATCCCATGGACGGAGGAGCCTAGTGACAGGGTCGCAGAGTCGCAGGGTCGTAGAGTTGGACACAACTGAGCGACTTTACTTCATAAGCAAATACTCCTAATCCAAGGGCAAAATATTAAACATATTTGTCTACCTTCTCTCTCTACTGCAGCCATTTTTCTAAGCCAATACATACGTGGTGTAGTATGACTGAGTTTCTCTACGTCCTTATATCTGATTTCCAGGGCTTTTCCTGGAAGGGCATGACTATTATTTTCAAAAAAAAAAAATTTTCCCAAAACTACCAAGAACATTGTTTCTTAATTAAGAATTTTATAATTTTTTTCTTTTTCCTCAAATTTCAAATGCCAGATATGAATGCAAAATACTGTCAGTTCAGATCAGTCGCTCAGTCGTGTCTGACTCTTTGCGACCCCATGAATCGCAGCACGCCAGGCCTCCCTGTCCATCACCAACTCCCGGAGTTCACTCACACTCACGTCCATCGAGTCCGTGATGCCATCCAGCCATCTCATCCTCTGTCATCCCCTTCTCCTCCTGCTCCCACTCCCTCCCAGCATCAGAGTCTTTTCCAATGAGTCAACTCTTCGCATGAGGTGGCCAAAGTACTGGAGCTTCAGCTTTATCATCATTCCTTCCAAAGAAATCCCAGGGTTGACCTCCTTCAGAATTTTTTATTAGTATGTTCAGAATGTATATTTATAGAAAAAGTTTGTTTACTTACTGTACAACTTTTGCCCCAGCAACAGAAACATTAATAATACAGAAAAGTAATAAGAAGTTTCAAATACAATACAAAAACAGACTTAGCTCCTATTTTTGCCAACCACTAGCACTGTGATCCAGTGCCGTTGTTCAGTTGCTCAGTTGTGTCCAACTCTGTGACCCTACAGACTGCAGCACGCCAGGCTTCCCTGTCCAGAAGCATCACCATCTCCCAGAGCTTGCTCAAACTCATGTGCATTGAGTCAGTCATGCCATCCAACCATCTTGTCCTCTGTCATCACCTTCTCCTCCTGCTTTCAATCTTTCCCAGTATCAGGGTCTTTTCTAATGAGTCGACTCTTTGCATCAGGTGGTCAAAGTATTACAGTTNTCACCATCTCCCAGAGCTTGCTCAAACTCATGTGCATTGAGTCAGTCATGCCATCCAACCATCTTGTCCTCTGTCATCACCTTCTCCTCCTGCTTTCAATCTTTCCCAGTATCAGGGTCTTTTCTAATGAGTCGACTCTTTGCATCAGGTGGTCAAAGTATTACAGTTTCAGCTTCAACATCAGTCCTTCCAATGAATATTCAGGATTGATTTCCTTTAGAATTGACTGGTTTGATCTCCGTGCAGTCCAAGGGACCCTCAAGAGTCTTCTCCAACACCAAAGTTCAAAAGCATGAATTTTTCAGCTCTCAACCTCCTTTATGGTCCAACTCTTACATGACTACTGAAAAAAACCATAGCTTTGACTATAGTAATTTTTGTCGGCAAAATAATGTCTCTGCTTTGTAATAAGCTATTTAGTTTTGTTACAGCTTTTCTTCCAAGGAGCTGGAGTCTGTTAATTTCATGGCTGTAGTCGCCATTGCAGTGATTTTGGAGCCCAAAAAAATGTAAATTCTGTCACTGTTTCCATTGTTTCCCCGTTGTTTTGCCATGATGGGACCAGATGCCATGATCTTAATTTTCTGAATGTTGAGTTTTAAGCCAGCTTTTTCACTCTCCTTTTTCACCTTCATCAGGAGGCTCTTTAGTTCTTCACTTTCTGTCATAGGGGTGGTGTCATCTGCATATCTGAGGTTATCGAAGCTTACTTAACTTATATGCAGAATACATCATGAGAAATGCTGGACTGGAAGAAACACAAGCTGGAATCAAGAATGCTGGGAGAAATATCAATAACCTCAGATATGCAGATGATACCATCCTTATGGCAGAAAGTGAAGAGGAACTAAAGAGCCTCTTGATTGAAAGTGAAAGAGGAGAGTGAAAAAGTTGGCTTAAAGCTCAACACTCGGAAAACGAAGATCATGGCATCCAGTCCCATCACTTCATGGGAAATAGACGGGGAAAGAGTGGAAACAGTGTCAGACTTTATTTTTCTGGGCTCCAAAATTACTGCAGATGGTGACTGCAGCCATGAAATCAAAAGACGCTTACTCCTTGGAAGAAAAGTTATGACCAACCTAGATAGCATATTCAAAAGCAGAGATACCACTTTGCCGACTAAGGTCCATCTAGTCAAGGCTATGGTTTTTCCAGTGGTCATGTATGAATGTGAGAGTTGGACTGTGAAGAAGGCTGAGCACCGAATAATGATGCTTTTGAACTGTGGTGTTGGAGAAGACTCTTGAGAATCCCTTGGACTGCAAGGAGATCCAATCAGTCCATTCTGAAAGAGATCAGCCTTGAGATTTCTTTGGAAGGAATGATGCTGAAGCTGAAGCTCCAGTACTTTGGCCACCTCATGCGAAGAGTTGACTCATTGGAAAAGACTGTGATCCTGGGAGGGATTGGGGGCAGGAGGAGAAGGGGACAACAGAGGATGAGATGGCTGGATGGCATCAGTGACTCGATGGGCGTGAGTCTGAGTGAACTCTGGGAGTTGGTGATGGACAGGGAGGCCTGGCGTGCTGCGATTCATGAGGTAGCAAAGAGTCGGACACGACTGAATGACTGAACTGGACTGAACTGAACTGAATCCTGACAAAAGTGTGAATCTTTCTGTGATCACCCAGGGATATTTCCAGAGTAGAGGACAATGCTGACCTGAGTTCTGAGAAGTAAGAGTTGTTTGCCTGTCCATTAGGAGTAGAGACAGAAATAGCAAGCCCTCTGGGGAAAGTGCTGTGTCCTCTCAGGGAAGTACTAAATGTCCCATTTTCATGGATCAATCTACATGATAGTGGAAAACATCACTCAGGAAATGAAGCTTCAGAAGCCAGTGAGCAGACATCATGACTGTTATATTCTTATGTGAATTTCATCCTGGAAGTGGCAGAGTAACCCTGGAAAAACAGAGTCTGAGAGCGGGGCTTCCCTCTTGTCGAAGGTCCATGTCTGTCTCTTATACACATCTTGGAAGGAATGATGCTGAAGCTGAAGCTCCAGTACTTTGGCCACCTCATGCGAAGAGTTGACTCATTGGAAAAGACTCTGATGCTGGGAGGGATTGGGGGCAGGAGGAGAAGGGGACGACAGAGGATAAGATGGCTGGATGGCATCACGGACTCGATGGACATGGGTTTGAATGAACTCCAGGAGTTGGTGATGGTCAGGGAGGCCTGGCGTGCTGCGATTCATGGAGTTGCAAAGAGTTGGACACGACTAAGTGACTGAACTGACACACAATATTAAAAATTAAGATCATGGCATCCAGTCCCGTCACTTGATGGCAAATAGAAGGGGAAACAGTGGAAATCGTGAGAGACTTTATTTTCTTAGGCTCTAAAAACTGCGGATGATGACTGCAGCCATGAAATTAAGAGACACTTGCTCCTTGGAAGAAAAGTTGTGACAAACCTAGGTAGCATATTAAAAAGCTGAGAGATATCACTTTGCTAACAAAGGTCCGTACAGTCAAAGCTATGGTTTTTCCAGTAGCCATGTATGAATGTGAGAGTGTGTGAGTGAGTGAAGTCGCTCAGTCGTGTTCAACTCTTCGCGACCCCCTGTACTGTAGCCTACCAGGCTCCTCCGTCCATGGGATTTTCCAGGCAAGAATACTGGAGTGGGTTGCCATTTCCTTCTCCAATGAATGTGAGAGTTGGACCATAAAGAAGGCTGAGCGCCAAAGAATTGATGCTTTTGAACTGTGGTGTTGGAGAAGACTTGAGAGGCCTTTGCTGCAAGAAGATCTATCCAGTAAGTCCTAAAGGAAATCATCCCTGAATGTTCATTGAAAGAACTGATGCTAAAGCTCTAATACTTTGGCCAGCTGATGTGAAGAGCTGACTCATTGGAAGAGACCCTTGATGCTGGGAAAGATTGAGGGCAGAAGTGAGTGACAGAGGATAAGATGGTTGGATGGCATCACTGACTCAATGGACATGAGTCCACTGAGGATTGCTGGCATCACCAGAAGCCAGGAGGGAACTGGGGAGTTGTTTCCCTGTCATAGCCGCAGAAGGAGCCACCCCTGCTAACTCCTTGATCTGAGCTGTGAGGCAGTCCGTTTCTGTTGTGGGAGACGGTACGTTTTTGGTTGGGGCCATTTTGCTGCAGCAGCCATGGCACACCAACACACTGCCCTTCAAGGGGCCTGAGGGACGGGGAGAGTGGTAAGCTTGGCAATTGGTGTATCCACGTGGCCGCAGAAACCATGGACAAGCTGGACTTTGTTGTAAAGGAATTTAAGAGCCCTCACTTTCTATTCCAAGTGTCATCTTATTTCCCGGCTGTGAGAGTGTGAGAGGCAGCATTGTATCCTGGTTAACCGCAGGGACTGGAGAGCCTCTTTGGGCTTGAATCCTGGCCCTGTGACTTGGGCTGGAGACTTCCCACTCTGTGCCTCAGCTTCCTCACCTGTGAAATGGGAAGAACGAGAGTGCCCAGCTTCGACGGTCTTCGGGAGGATCAGATGAGCTCCTGAAGGTGAAGCACTTAGAAAGGTCGGAAGGGGGAGCACCCTGTGTGGTTTGCTCTCGTCAGTGGCTCACGCACCTTCCTCATCTCTTGGGGGCATGTCCCTTGAAGTCTGTCCTGCAAGTCACCAGCCCCCACGCCCACCCCAGAGGACTCGGCGCATGTCTGGTTAGTTGTGGTCCATCCAGTTCTCCCACACACACCCTGGGACTGTGTGGCCGGGATTCTCTCTCTCTCGGTTGTTGGGGATCTCAGTGTCCCCACCAGAAGTCCATCTGGCTGTTGGAGAGGAGAGGACAGGAGGAGGGGGCAGCTGGGCTGTGGACATACCTGCTCTGAGAAGCCAGAGGCCACCCTGGGAGTGGCTGAGGGCAGGGCCGAGCCCTGGGAAGGCGGATCCTGGATCTCTTAAGCATGTCTGACTAGGAGAGGGAGCTGTCAGAAGCCGTCCTCTGCTGAATCCTTCAGGAAAGACCCTCCTGCCGCCACACCACGGTCTAGCTTAGCTGTAAGTGAACATTTTTTGCGTGTTGGGCTGGCGAACTGACACGTCTTTTTTTCATCTTGGGAGAGACCTAAGCACTGTGCACGTTGAAGCTGAAGCCAGAAGTCTTGGTATCGACTCTCCTGCCCTCGGCAATGCCTGGCCCTGGAGCCAGGCCCCCGGTGGCTGTCACCCCAGGCAGTGAGCTCCCAGAGGCAGGGACCCATCGGTTCTGCCCATCAGGAGGAGTCCCAGCTGCTGGCCCACACCTGACCTGTCGTTGGTGCTCCCCAGAGAGCGGTCAACCGGGAAGCCAGGACGAGGCCCTGGCTACCGGCCTCTCAGCCTCTGTAGCCTCCTCTCCCCAGAGACGGCAGTGTCTGCGGTTAAGGGAGGGCAGCTCCGTGACTTCTCTGTCTTGCTTATATTTCTGTTTTAATTTTTAATTGGAGAATAGTCGCTTTACAGTGTTACGATGGTTTCTGCCATGCATCAACGTGAATCAGCTGTAGGTATACGTATGTCCCTTTTGAACCTCCCTCCCTCCCTCCCCACCGCACCCCTCCGGGGTGTCACGGAGCGCTTGATTTGAGCTCCCTGTGTCATACGGCGTCTTCCCACTGGCTGGCTCTTCCACTGTGGTAATCTGGGTGTTTATCCACCGCACCCTCTCCTTCCTGCACTGTGTCCGCAAGTCTGTTCCTTTAATTCTGCGTCTCCATCGAGCCATGCACTGTCATTTCAAGAGTCGTGTCCAACTCTTGGTGACCCCGTGGACCTTAGCCCGCCAGGCTCCTCTGTCCATGGGATTCTCCAGGCAAGGATACTGGAGTGGGTTGCCATGCCCTCCTCCAGGGGATCTTCCATTGTGTCTCCATTCCTGCCCTCCAAATAGGCTCATCAGTACCATCTTTCTAGATTCCGGTTATGTGTATTAATATATGATATTTGCTTTTCTCTTGCTGACTTACTTCACTCTGTATAATGAGCTCTGGGTGCAGCTACCTCATCAGGACTGACTCAAAAGTGTTCCTTTTACGGCTGAGTAATATTCCGTTGTAGATGTGTGCCAAAGCTTCTTTGCAATTCGTGGGGTCGCAAATAGTCGGACACGACTGAGTGACTGAACTGAACTGTCCATCCCTCTGCCGATGGGCCTGTGTTGCTTCCGTGTCCTGGCGACTGTAAACAGTGCTGCCGTGAACACTGGGGCACACGTGTCTCTTTCAGCTCTGGTTTCCTCGGGGTGCCACGCAGCAGTGGGATTGCTGGATCACGTGGTAGCTGTATTCCTAGTTTTTTAAGGACATCTCTATAGAATCTCTGGCAGAATCTTACTGTCCTTTATAGTGGCTGTATCACTTTACATTCCCATCAGTAGTGCTAGAGGGCTCCCTTTTCTCCACATCCTCTCCAGCATTTCTTGTTTGTAGACTTTTTGATGATGGCCATTCTGACTGGTGTGAAGTGGTACCTCACTGTAGTTTGGATTTGCATCTCTCTGATAACGAGCGATGTTGAGCATCTTCTCATGTGCGTCTTAGCCATCCGTATGTCTTCTTTGGGGAAGTGTCTGTTTAGATCGCGTGCCCACTTTTTGATTGGGCTGTTTATTTTCCTGATATTGATCTATATGAGCCGCTTGTGTCTTCTGGAGATCAATCTTCGGTCAGCTACTTCATCTGCAATTGCTTTCTCCCATTCTGAGGGCTGTCTTTTCATCTTGTTCATTGTTTCCTTTGCTGTGCAAAAGCTTTTAAGTTTAATGAAGTCCCCTTTGTTTATTTTTGTTTTTATTTCCATAGATACATTTTTACAAAACATAACCCTCTCATAATACTCCTTAGTTACCTGCCTTTTTATTTTGTGCTGTATTGTGACCACCTGTTTTTGAGTTATTTAGAATGTTGTGATTGGCATAGAGACGCCTTTGTACTTAAGAGCGTGTCCCCTAGGGTCTGACTGCCAGGGTTCATTTCAGATCTTGGCTCTGCCACTTAGAGTTTTGTGACCATGGACAAGTTTTTTAGCCTCTCATTTTCCAGTCTATGGAATGGGGCCATAGTAATGCCTCCCTCACCACATTCTCATGGGGGTTAGGAGAACTAGCTATGTGGCACTTTTGGGATGGGACCTCACAGATAGCCCAGATCACTCAGTAACAGCCGCGGCTACTATACTGTTATTATTTCTATGTACTTTGTGGTCAGCAGCATACTCCCTGCCCCCAGAAATTCTAAGCCTCAGAACCTGCGACTCTGTGATCCTGTGTGGCCAAAGGCTTCTTGCAGGTGTGATAAAGTTGAGGGTCTTGAGATGAGATTATTTTGGATTGTCTGGGGGGCCTGATGTCATCCCAGGGGCCCTAAAGAGTGAAAGGGGGGGAGGAGGGTCAGAGTCAGAGGAGATGGGACGACAGAGGCAGAGGTCAGAGTGATGACGTCAGTGCTTGCAAGGCGGAAGGGGTCCACGAGCCAAGGGGTGCAGGTGGCCCCAGAAACTGGAAAAGGCGGGAGGCGAATTCTCCCCTGGAGCCCCCGAAGGAAGGGAGCCTGGCCGACACCTTGATTTTAGTCCAGTGAGACCCAGTTTTGACTTCTGACCTCCAGAACTCAAGCAGTAATAGGCAGCACTGAGTTTGTGGTACATCGTCACAGCAGCACTAGTAAATGAATATGCCCTTCTCACCAAGTTAGACACATCATAGTATTTGGTTTGGGTCTTTTTCTTTTGTTTTTAAGAAATAAGGTTTGACACTTTAAGTCTTCAAGTACACCCCTCCTTCCCTGGAGAAACCAGTAGCATGCTTTGATAACTGCCATTCTTGTGGATACGTTTTACCCTTACTTAAAACATTGTAGCCTGCAGTTGGTACAGCGCATTGTGTGTGAGGCATCCGCGCTGTGTCAGGGGCTTTGTCTGACCTGCCCAGGGCTGTCTCACTCCGTGAGCGCATCTTGAGACATTCCCCAGTCCTTTTGTTTATGGATATTTAGGTTGTTGCCAATTGCAAAAATCTTTCCGTTCCGTGTATATGCCTTCCATCCTGTTTCATGTATTTTTTGTCAGTGTTGGTTTATGGGATCTTAGTTTCCCAATCAGGGATCGAACCTGCTCCTCGTTCAGTGGAAGCTCGGGAGTCCTGACCACTGGAGCACCAGGGAGTCCCCCGTTTTGTTTTAAATAGCTATGGTTTTCTACCTGATTTCTTAACGTTTTTTAATTTTTAAAATCAATCTTCTATTTTTGGACATCTCGTCGTTTATTATTTTTCCATGTCGAACAGTAATCCCAGCGACAGTTTCATACCTAACTGTTAAGCATATCCCTGGTAATTTCCCTAGGATAAATTTCTAAAAGAATTTCTAGGAGGAAGGACAGGCTGCGTCACGGTCTCTGGGCACAGAGTTCTGTTGTCCCCAGGAAAGCTGCACCGACGTGTATGTCCACCCACCTTCCTTGCCAGGCGGTGGACATCGTGGGCTCTCGTGTCTTTTGTGAAATTCGCAGGACGATGAAGTGTTACCCTGAGTGTTGGGCGCCCATCCTTCTGCTCCTGGTTTACGTTTGTTCTGTCCCAGGACCTGACACCAGCAGCTTGATTCCCTGTTGGCCAAAGTCTGTGGGGTCTTATCGTGACGTCATCAGGACCACTTCAGATGGTGGTAGAAAACTCAGGAGCCTGTCCTGTGGGCCAGAGCTGCTGACGGGCCCTCACGATAGCCCCGTGAAGTTAGCAAGAGAGAAAGCGGCATTGAGGGAAGCTGAGGAACTTTCCAAGGTTGACAGCAGGGATTTAGTTCCAGTTATTCTCACTGCTCAGCTCACTCGCTTTACTAGCAGGGTGGGCTCTGTTCTGGGGCGCGAGGTAGGTGTCATTTTCCTGTCTCAAGAGTAAGGCGTCGGATGACCTCCCCGTTTGAAGTTGGTTCCAAAAATGTATGGCTGTGCAGAGTTGCTGACCAGAGTTGAGCCTAGAATGAAAAGACTGGACCCCAGTTCCTTGGCGTGGGGTGTGTCTTGTTGGTCTCTGTGATTCTAGCTTGTGCCACCAGTTCATCTGGAGGTGCTCGCTAAATGTGTGCCCTGGAGTGACTATTTCCACTATGAGCTACCACTTAAACATTTTTCATTTGTTTGTTTATTTGGCTGCACCAGGATCTTCAGTCTTTCGTTTAGGCTTGGGGGGGGGGGAGGTTCTTAATTGCGGCCTATGAGCTTCTTCTGTGCAGCATGTGGAATGTAGTTCCCCGACCAGGGATCAAACCTGAGCCCCTCCATTTGGAATGTGGAGTCTGAGCCACTGGACCATCAGGGAAGTCCTTTTTTTTTGGAGGGACTACTTTCTTTTCTATAGCCTTGCCTAGTTTGGACATTTTATTTAAATAGAGCCACAGTATTCTTGCCTGGGAAATTCCATAGCCTGGTGGGCTACAGTCCATGGGGTGGCAAAAGACTTGGACACAACTTAGCAACTGAAAAACAACAACAGAAATGAGCCATGTTACCCTTTTGCACCTGGTTACTTTCATTTAATGTAATGTTGTCGAGGTTCATCCACGTTGTGGCATGTGTCCTTTTTATGGCTGAATGATACTCCCCTGTAAGGATAGACTGTATTTTGTTCATTGCTTCGTGGACATTGGAGTTTTCTCCACTTTTTGGCTACCATGGATAGTGCTGCTGTGAATCTTTGTGTACAAGTTTTTGTGTAACTATATTTTCCTTCTCTTGGATGTATCCCTAAGAGTGGATTTGCCAGGTCACACAGAGCTGTTAGTCCTTTGAGGAGTTGCCAGGCTGTTTTCTAAAGTGGCTGTACCATTTTATATTCCTGCCAGTAGTGTATGAGGGTTCCAGTTTCTCCACAAGCTCACCATCACTTGTTACTGTCTCTCTCTCTCTCTCTCTTTTCTTTTTTTTTTTAATATATCTTTATTTGGGCTTCCCTGGTGGCTCAGATGGGAAAGAATCTGCCTGCAGTGTGGGATACCCAGGTTCAATCCCGGGGTCGAGAAGATCTCCTGGAGAAGGAGTGGCTACCCACTCCAGTATTCTTGCCTGGAGAACTCCATGGACAGAGGGGCCAGGGGGCTGCAGTCCATGGGGTCGCAGAGTCAGACAGGACTGAGGGACTGACACTTCCAGTATTTG
The DNA here is from genome assembly GCA_006410615.1 of Neotragus moschatus. Lineage (NCBI taxonomy): Eukaryota > Metazoa > Chordata > Mammalia > Artiodactyla > Bovidae > Neotragus > Neotragus moschatus. The sequence goes on from SJYA01002332.1 coordinate 38,638, forward strand.
GCTGCACCGGGTCTTCGGTGCAGCATGCCAGATCACTTAGTTGTGGCCTGTGGGATCTAGTTCCCTGACCAGAGATTGAACTTGGGCCGCCTGGGTTGGGAGCTCTTAGCCACTGGACCGCCAGGAAAGGCCCTGTTGTCTGTCTTCTTGATGTTAGCCCTCTGTTCTCAGTGGAGGTAAAGGCCTATCTCCTTGCAGTTCTGATTTGCACTTCTCCGGCGGCTCATTGTTCTGTTGTAAATGGAGCTGATTGTACAGTGCACTTTTGAGCTGAGGCAGTGCTTTCCCATCAGATGCTCGCTTTCCACGGCTGCATCCAATCCTACTTTCACTTGCCGGGGGTGTCTGGCATTGCCATCTGGGTGCTTATCACTACAGGGCAAATGGACAAAGAAACTCTGAAAAGGCTAGCGTGGAGCACGTGTGGATGAACACTGGTCATCAGGGCACTGTTCTTGCCTTCAGTCTAGGACCATACATTTTAACCATTACTTCTGCTCTGGGGGAACAAAGGACCAGTTTTTCATGGGGGTAGGTCATCTTAGCTTTCTTAGTAAATGTTCAAAGTCAGCACAGATTTACTCTCACATCAAGACTTAATGCCTTGGCCCTAGGGTACCTAGTGGAGAAGAGATACTTAGTGAATCTCTTCACAGAACCCTGGAGGTGCCTCCTCCATTCTGAATGGTCTGCTCCAGCCCCTCTGCCTGCCCTTTGGCTGCCAGCTACCCCTAGGGGTATGCAGATGACACCACCCTCATGGCCGAAAGGGAGGAGGGACTAAAGAGCCTTTTGATGAGGGTGAAAGAGGACAGTGAAAAAGCTGGCTTAAAACTCAGCATTCAGAAAACGAAGATCATGGCATCCAGTCCCATCACTTCATGGCAGATAATTGGGGAACAATGGAAATAGTCGGAGACTTTTATTTCCTTGGGCCCCAAAATCATTGTGGATGGTGACTGCAGCCATGAAATTAAAGGACACTTGCTCCTTGGAAGAAAAGCTATGACAACCCTAGATCACGTATTGAAAAGCAGAGATGTTACTTGCTGACAAAGGTCCGTCTAGACAAGACTGTGGTCTTCCCATTGATCATGTATGTTTGGGAGAGCTGGACTGTAAAGAAGGCAGAGTGCGGAAGAATTGATGCCTTCGAAATGTGGTTCTGGAGAAGACTCTTGAGAGTCCCTTGGACTGAAGGGAGATCAAACCAGTCAATCTTAAGGGAAATCAACCCTGAATACTCATTGGAAGGACTGATGCTGAAGGTGAAACTCCAGTATTTTGGCCACCTGATGTGAAGAGTTGACTCATTAGAAAAGACCCTGATGCTGGGAAAGATTGAGGGCAGGGAAAGGGGATGACAGAGGATGAGATGGTTGAATGGTATCACTGACTCAGTGGACATGAACTTGGACAAACTTTGGGAGACGGTGAAGGACAGGGAAGCCCGGCATGCTGCAGTCCGTGGGATCACAAAAGATTGGACATGACTGAGTGAGTGAACAGCAGCAAAAAATCAATAGTGTACAGGGCTTCCTAGGTGGTGCTAGTGGTAAAGAACTTGCCTGCCAACACAGGAGACAAGAGACACAGGTTCAATCCCTGGGTTGGGGCGATCCCGTGGAGGAGGACCTGGCAACCCACTCTAGTATTCTTGCCTGGAGACTCCCCATGGGCAGAGGAGCCTGGTGGGCTACAGTCCATAGCATCACGAAGACTCGGGCATGACTGAAGCAACTTAGCACGCGCACACATCAGTAGTGTATATATGTCTATCCCAGTCTTCCAATTCACTTCCCTCCCCCAAAAGACCAAGGTTTTGTGTTGATTGATTGAGGAAAATGTTGTGACCAGAGGCTCGCAGGAACCTAACCTTGTGTTCCCCGCCTGGGGTGATGGTTCATTATTTGCCAATTCAGTGTTTACAGTGACTTTACAGAATGTAATGGTTGTGGAAGCTGAGACTTGCCCCTATATGTCAACACAGGAGTAAGCCTGGTTCTGCTTTTGTCTTGGGCTCCCCGCCTGATGTGAACTCTAGAAGAGGGTCACTAGAGGCCAGACGATGGGTGGGAGCGTGCACCTGGCCGCTTCCCTGGGCCTGAGAGCATGTCTCCTGCCGTGAAAGCCACCTACTGGGAGTCTCAATGTGAAACTCAGCCCCCCATCCTGCTTTCTATAACCTTCTGCCTGCTCTTCCCACAGCCGCAGGAGATCTGAGGTCCCTCGGGTCTGAGAGGGAAGAAGGTCTGCTTCTTTAGAATTATTAGCCTTTTCTCCTGCAAGGTTGTGAAAGCTTTTTGGTCTCAAGGACACATCTGGGTCATGGCTCTTGAAGGCTGGTCAGGGAGAGAGGCCACCAGCCAGCTGGTCACCTCTTTTATTCATCACTGAATTCACTCCTCTCATCATGCATCCATTTAATAGCTACTTACTGATGGTTGGGCTTCCCCGATGGCTCAGCAGGTAAAGAGTCTGCCTGCAATGCAGGAGACACAGGAATTGTGGGTTTGATTCCTGGGTGGGGAAGATCCCCTGGAGAAGAGCGTGGCAGCCCACTTCAGTACTCTTGCCTGGAGAATCCCATGGACAGAGGAGCCTGGTGGGCTGCAGTCCATTGGGTCGCAAAGAGCTGGACACGACTGAGTGACTGAGCCCAGCGCAGCATGTACTGATCATCTACCAAGGATGAGGAAACTGCCTTCTGATGGAAATAGACGTGATCTTTAATGACATGGGCATTATTGTTTTGGAGGATGGGCAAACGTTGGTGGAGCATACACGTGAAGACATTTGCAAGGAAAATGGAGGTAAGTTCTAACACTTTCTTGGAGGGGCTCCGGGAGGTTTTCTATCTGTTCGGGGCCCAGGAGACAGCAGCCGAGCCGAGCCCCCTGTGGCCTGTCTGGTCCCAGTGACTGTGATCTGTGGCTCCAGCCCGAGCCTGCCTGTGTCCCCGAGGGCTGTGAGAGTGCACGTCCAGGGGAGCCGCTGGGTGGTGGTTGGGCTGCAGGAGGTCGCGCGACATCACATGTAAGGGCAGTACTGGCGTGCTCAAGCCTGGGCTGGAGTCCCGGCTCTGCCGCTCGGTCTGTGTGAGTCCCCGACTCAGGGTCTGCATCTGTGAAATGGGCGCAGCCGTGGTACCTGCCTTGTGGGTTGGTGTGCAGACCAGAGGTCGCTTCCTGGAGCCTTGTGCTCGGGGTCAGCTGAGTGCTTTTGTTCGTGTCATCAGTAGGGCATGGCTTTGCTTACCCAGGGTCCCGAGCTCACGCAGGGGACAGTCTTCCCTGGTGTCAGTCTCCTGAGAACGTGACGTGGCCTCTGCCCCCCTTCTCCCCACGCCCCCAGCCTGGAGACCGGGTTGGGAATCCTGCTTCATTTCTCTGTAGCTGTGTAACCAGCCTTATCTGAACTCAGGGCCTGAATCCTGTGGGTCAGGAGTTTGGGCAGGGCTCAGCTGGGCGAGGTTCTGCTCCTGGGGGTTGGCTGGACTCACCGGGATGTAGTCTGCTGCTGGCTGGGCAGGAAGCTCCCAGGGGGCTCTCTGCTGGTGTGTGCTCTCCATACTCCTCCCTGCAGTCCATCTGTCTGCCTGCCTCTCTCCTTCCACATGGCTAGCTTGGGCTTCTTAACAGCATAGTGGTCTCACAGTATTTGAACTTCTTACATTGGACTGGCTCCTGTGGACAGGGACAAGGAGGAGAGGGAACTGGGAGTCACCTTCAGGGTTAGGGTCGAAGGTTGGCCCAGTGTCACTTCTGTGTTCTCCTGGTCAAAGCAAGTCACAGGGTCAGCCCAGAGTCAAGGGGAAGGAAGTAGACCCTACCCCCTCATGGGCTGTAAATTTGTGGCTGTCTTTAACCCCCAGAGAGAACGACCATGGTAGCCAGGGAGTCTCTCTGCCTTTCTGGGCCTTGACCCTGGATGCACCTGGGTGTCCCGGGGGCATCTCTGATAAGGGGGTATTTAGAGGGTCTCCTCCCCAGCGAGGGAGGGTGGGTGGTGGAGGGTGGACTGGCTCTTTGCTGTTTGTTTTCTGTCCACTGTTTTTGGCGCTGCTCCCCTGGGTGGGTATAAAGTCTTAGACAGGGACCTGCCTGTGAGGTGGAAAGGGGGCATGGGTATATTTTAGGTCAGTGTGTTTGGGACTGGAGGACCTGCCTGGGGAGGTCGGCGAGGTGGGGTATAGGGGGAGTCCGGCTGAAGGATGCCCAGTGGGAGATGAGCCCCAGGGAGGCTGGAGAGCAGAGACCCTGGTTCCTGTCAGGGCTCCATGCTGCCTTGTGGTGTGGCCATGGGCCATAGACTTACCCTCTCTGAACTCAGATTCTTTGTCTGTGTTCCGTGGGGATCCTCATGGCGCCCACTGCACAGGGTTGGCATGTGAGCTCATGCGTGCCGGGTGTGCAGCCCAGGGCAGGTGCTTCGTGAACGCTCGTCCTGGGGGTTCCGCCAGCATGCAGTTACCTCTGCTGTGGCCGGGACTGCTTGCTTCAGAAGTCGCGCCAGCCTAACAGATGCCCTTCCAGGTGATTTGTTGCTGAGGTTAGCTTTTAAGTTCTTCTCTCCCCCTGGTTATCAAAGGAGTGCTGAGGACGGGCACTGGCCAGTTGCTGAGAGTGAGTGAAGGAAGGCTTTCTGATGGGAGAGGCGAGGGGCCCTTCTGCTGAAGGGTCTCGGCCCTCCCTGTGTGGGTGCCCAGGTTAGCCCTCCCTAAGGGGTCTCGGCCTGAGCAGGGGGCAGTCACCCCGGACAGCGAGCTGCTCTTGCTCGGCTGGGCCCTGGGAATCCCAGGATCAGAAGGTGCAACCCCAGGGTGACCTGTACCTTTGGGAGGAAGCCTGGGGACTGTGAGGCCACCCCTAAGGCCGCCTGATTTGTTTCTTTAGAATTGCCATGGTTGGGGGCTACTTCGCCCTCTGCTCACCCCTGCGTGGGGTCTGCCCGCTCACCCTGTTGCTTGGGGGTTCTCCTGGCTCTTCCAAAGGTGAAGGGTGCTCCGGAGCCACCTGCAACACAGGTCCCCTGCAACACAGGTCCCCTGCAACACGGGTCTGAGCCCCTGAGGATCCCATCTCCTTGGGGGAATCCTGCCTCCTCGGGGGGATCCCTGTCTCCCGAGTTGATGGGCAAAACCCAGTTTGAGGCTATGAAAGGGCCACCTGACAGGTCTGAGAAGGGGACCTTGTCCCGTTAGAGATGACTACTTACTCCCAAGAAGACGGGGCTCCAGAACGGAGAACCAAGAGTTGTGGACGCTTTGTGACCACGTGTAGGGCGGGACACAGATGCCCGGGCCGTATGCTGGTTCTCTCAGCTGGGCTCTGCGTCTCCTCTGAGTCAGGTTCTTTGCTTCTGTATCTGTTGCTCAACTACCCGCTTAGAGCCTGGGAGGTGAGGCACTCGATGTACTGGATGCTGGATAAATGGGCAAGTGACAGTGACAAGGTCCTTCTTGTGACTCTTGTAGGCTGGTGGGAAGAGATGGGTAATGAATTGAAGACCAAGACCCATCCTTTCTAATGAAGGCAGCTCAAGGGGTGTGAGGCCACCCACGTGGGGGTGGCAGTGAAGACCCCTCTCTGAGGACATTGAGGTCTCAGCCAACCCACATGTAAAATGGGAGCATTGGCGTCCATGTCCTTGGCAGCTGCAAAGATAGGATGAGTTGCGACCTAAGCATCTACCCCTCGAGTAAGCACAGAAGGCCTTTATAGGTTTCATTGTTTTTATGGTTATGCTAGAGAGGAGTCTGTTTCTCCCAGGAAACCTGAGAGAGTGTGAGTGTGAGTGTGTGTGTGTGTGTGTGTGTGTGTGATGCCCAAAGACCAGGAATGTGTTCCGGCCTGTTTGTGAAGCTTGGACGTGAGCTGTGTTGCAGAGTGGTACATGGTGCGTGCCCTCAGCATATTTGACAGAGAAGTGGGCGGTGTTGATCAAAAGACAGACGGTGGTGTGGCTTTTCTGTTGCCGTTGCCGGGAGTGGTTAGGAACCAGGACCCTGGAAGCCCACAGTCTGTGCAGATCCTGGCATGCTCTCGCTGCAGCTGGGGGACCTGGGCATGTAGCTTCACCTCTCTGGGCTGTTCCCTCATCTGGAAAGTGAGGATAATCAGAACTGCCTTGCTGATTGTGATGAGGTGTTAGTGAGTTAACCCACACGAGGCGTTTTGTTGAATTGCTGGCATCCAGAGAGGGCTGAAGAAATGTAAGCTGTTACTAGTTGTAGGGGAGTAAGATCTTGAGCTTGAATCAGAGGAGCTGAGTTCAGATGGTCACTGTGGGTGACCTGGGGTAAGTCACTTCACCTCTTGACTCCCTAGCTTCCCGTTTATGTATAGGAGGGAAAACATTACCCACCTTATCAGAGTGTTGCGCTGATTAAATGAGTTAACATTACAAGTGATCAGAAGACTGCCTGGCATGTAGTGACTACTGCGTGGTCCGTGGTTTTTGTCGATAGTGGTCACAATGGTTTCAGTTAGCTGCGGGTCTGTAACAAACTGCCCCAGAGCTCAGTGGCTTAAACCTGCGGCGACTTGTCGTTTTGCTGGTTCTGAGGCTGTTCCTCTGCTGGTTGTCGGGGCCTGGCTCACGTGGCTGGCAGGTGGTCCTGGCTTCTGGCCTCTGCTCTCCGTGTGGCCTCTCATCCTCCAGCAGGCCCAGCCCCGATCCTCACGTGGCGATCTCAGAGAAGTGTCTTGAGAGGCACAAGCGGCAAGGTTTCTCGAGGTGTGGACCCTGGACCTTGCACAGTGTCACTTCTGTCTCGTCCTGTTGACCAGAGCAGGTCAGGAGGCCCAGATTCAAGGAGAGGGGTCCGCTCCTTGGCGGGAGGACCTGTGAGGTGGGCCGTGCTTCACGGTGTCCTCTCCAGCTGTGATCACCACCCTGAGGGTCACTGTCTGCCCCCTCATCCGGGCGCTTCATCAGTTGCATGTTGCAGTTAATAGAGCTGGTCGCAGTGAGGTTCTCAAGCTGCACCTGCTCTCCTAGAACGCTCTAGACGTGAATGCACCATTTCAGAGGGTAGGGGGGTCTTCTTTGCCATGACGCGCTTCGTGAGTACTTCTGGCAGCCCAGGCTCGGGGCACGCTCCCTGCTCTTGTGGAGCGTTGAGTCTAGGGTCCCTTACTCTTAGGGGAGGGAAGGAAAGAGACTCAGTGAGCCTTCGGGGTTGAGAGCAAGCCTGAAAGGAGAAGTCAGGCTCTGGGAGGGAGGGGCAAGATGCGGAGAGCTGGGGGTCAGCCCCCCGCTGCCTCTTCCCGCCACGTGACCAGGCCCAATCAGTTCCTCTCCGTGAGCCCGAGCCCTCGATCTGTCAAATGACAGTTGCCATCCTTGGTCAGGCAGTGGTGAGGACTCAGCGAGCTGGTGTCTGAAGCTCTTCGAGTTGTTCTGACCACTTCCACCTGCAGTGCCTCGGTTTCCTCATTGGTGAGGGCCTTTCTGACTCAGAGGACCTGAGTTCAGTTGAATCCTCACCTCCTGCCTCCCTGTCTGGTCTCTCGTTCCTCTGTGGGCCCAGCTCATCGTTGTCCTTTCTGATTGCAGCGTGGCCTCCTGCCGGGGAGCTCTGTGAACGTTGTCGACAGTTACTGCTTATTTCTGTGCCCCGTCCATTTGCGTTAGCCTTTGTGGGGAGGGGGCGTGTTTGTTCTGTTCACAGCTGCAGCGTGCTCCACGATGACTAACATACGCCAGCTGCACCGTAGACATCGTCTGAGTGGGTGAATGCCATTCTTTCCCTGCCCAGCCTGGGGATACCCTTCCACTGCAGTGAAACAAAGCTCTGGAGGCCCGAGCTTCAGGAACCATCTGTCCAGCAAGGGCACTGTATCTGCAGGCCTCTGTGGTCTGGATGAGAGCCAGGCCAGAGCCACCCATCCAGACCCAGCCTCCGTCAGCCTGGTTGGCACTCACAGGCAGAAGGAAGTGGCTTCATCATGAGGGTGCCCTTTGTCATGAGTTTCCATGGAAACTGAGGGCTGCCTACCTCGTCATCCTTGGCATAAGAGAAGAGGATGGAGTTGGTGTTTAGCTGAAGCATGAATGGGGGAGATTTGCTTCCCTTTCCATAAACTAGTGGGGACTCATTGAACTTTTTTTGGTGGGGGAATCTTTGAATCAAAAGTGAAAACAGGGACTTGCCTGGTGGTGGTCCAGTGGCTAAGATGCTGAGCTCCTGATGCTGGGGGCCCAGGTTCGATCCCTGGTTGGGGTGCTAAATCCTACATGCTACAAGTAAGAGTTCACTTGCTGCAGCTAAAGATCCTGCATGCTGCAAGTAAGACCCGGGACAGCCAAGTAAATAAATTAAAAATAAGAGTGAAAACAAGTACAGCTTTTTAGTGGGAATTGAGGGTATACCCAGTACCATCATTGTTCCATTTTATTTTTTCAGCCCTTTCATAGGCAGGAATAACTCCTCTGATTTGCAAATGAGGAAACTGAGGCTCAGGTCCAGTGACTTGTTGGAGGCCCCACAGCCAGCGGATGGCCGAGGTGGGATCCAGTTCCTAGTCAGCCTGCCTCTGGGGTTTAGTGGGGGACGGCAGGGCTTCTGTGTGGAGCGCAAAGGCCTTGCTGGGTGCATGGCTGCTTCTGGGGATGCATGAAGGGTGATCTGTGTCCCTTTTAGAGCAGATGGTTGGGCAGAATTGTCAGGAGGGTCTCACATGAGTCCCCTGGTACTGCCAGGCTCACAGAAGTTAAGGGTCAGACCCAAGACATCTAGGAAGCTCCAGACGGAACCCAGGACACCCCCTGACTCCCCTCCACGCTTCCTTGGGGAAGGCGGTCATCCGAGTCATCTCAGGAAGGCTGGATGACCTCCCACTTGAGTTTAAAAAATTACAGTGAGTGTAGATTTATTTTCCATTACAAGTGAAGAAATTTTCATTGTAGAACCTTTGGCAGATACAGAAAAACACAGATAAAAGAGTATCTCCCATGGCCTACGATCTAGGTTATCCACTCAGGAACCAAGCTAGTATTTGGTTGCTTTTCTGTGAAGATATGATGTTTCATCTCTAAGGGTTATGATCTCCCGGGAGATAGTTGTGCCTGGTATTTAAAAAATGAACTTTATTGAGGGGTAATTTACATGCAGTGCAGTACTCCCGTTTTAAGTATATGGTTTGGTGCACTTTGACACACGTGTAATCAGCACCCCAGATCACCCCAGAGAGCTCCCTCTTGTTCCTTTGCCGCCAGTACCCCTGCCGCAGGGAGTGCCTCCTCTGTCTTCTTTCCACCCTTAGCTTGCTTTGTGTGTGTGAGAGTGTCCTACAGGACGTGCTCTTCGGTGGCCAGCTTCTTCCACTCAGCATGCTGTTCTTGAGGTCCTGCGTGTCGTCGCAGGTATTCCGCCCACCCTTCTGATGGATGCCCTTGGGCACCTCAGTTTCCCCTTCTGTGAAATGGGGGGAAATAGGTTCACTCTGCTGGATCGCGGTGGGGATTTAATGATTCCTGTGGGTGATGAGAAGACTGCCTGGCCCATGGCAAGTGCTGAATGACGGGGGCTGTTCCTGAGAGTAATGATGGTTTCAGTCACCTGTTGCTTGTAGCAGACTACCCCCCAAAACGGAGTGGTAGACGCTGGGGGCGTTTTCAGGCTCTTTTGAGTAATACAGACGATTGAATAAAATCGGCGTGCATCTTGGCGACAGGCTAACAGGCAGATGCTGCTGCTTTGAACACGGGCGGGTTTTGTTTGGAGGTGAGTCCTGGGGGCTCTGATCTGCTCAGCACTGGCCCTGCTTCTCGCCCTGCGTCCTGCCCTGAGCCTGGCTCTGGCCTTGCTGAGCCGACCCACCAGCTTACCTCACTTGGGCCTCAGGAAGTGGCCTCTGTAGAAAAAACACACACAAAAAAACGTATAAGCAGCGGGTGGTGGTGAGCTTTAGGCCAAGAAAGCAGATCACTGGAGCGCAGAGCCCCAAAATAGATCCTTCTCTGCTCAGTCTCCAAGCCAGCGGAGGCAGCGGTGAATGCTTTGCATAATTTCCTACCCGAAAGGAAAGGTTTTTACTGTGAACAACTTTCTGGGACCAAGAGGGGAAAAAAAAAAAATCTCAAGATCCAAGTGTTTTTCTGAGAAGCCCACAGTAAGAGGCCTGAATTGGAATCCCAGAGGCACCATTGGCAAGCTGTGGGCTCTTGGGCAAGTTCCTTAACCTCTCTGAACCTCACTTTTCCTCTGTGCTCACTGGCAACGACGAGACCAGACTCTCAAGTGTGAGCAGAGCACCTTGCCCTGGGTTTGACACGTGGTGGGCTGCTGCAAATAGAAAGTATCCTTTTTTTTTTTTTTTTGATAAATAATAAAAAAAAGTGTCTCCGCACTTGTGCCTCGGTGTCTGTAAATGTGGTAGGCGGGAGGGGGAGGGGTAAGCTTTGGCTTTCCTAGGAAAGTATTTGCAAGGGTGCCCTTGAAGTAATTCCTTCCTCCTCTGCAGGTCACTGATAGGGAGAGTTGAAAGGCAGGGCTTGAACAGTGGCCCAGATGTCCCAGAACTTGTGGATGTGTTCCTTTCTGTGGTAGCAGCGACTTTGCTGATGGGGTTGAGTTAAGGATCTTGCCATGGGAAGGTCATTCTAGATGATCTGTCCCTGGGGAGGTGGGGATGGGGGTCCAGGGACATTACAGGGGTCCTTCCAAGTGAGAGGTTGGAGTTCACAGAGATGTGGGAGGAGCAGAGGTTGCAGAGATGTCCTGGAGGAAGCCACGAGCCAAGGAGTGCAGACGGCCAGGCCCCCGGCTGCTGAGAACAGTGTGTGTAGATGGATTCTCTCTGCAGGCCCCCAGCAGAGACCAGCTCTGCCTATACCTGGGTAGCCCACCTTAGCCCCGTGAGGCTGATCCTGACCTCAGGACAGAAAGAGTGTCAATGTAAGTTGCTGCAACACATCTGCGGCCATGTGTTACAGCAGCCGTGGGAGACGTGCACAGCCCGCCGGGTTTGTGCTGTGATGGGTCCATAGGAAGGTGGCCTCCGAGGTGGTGGCCCCTGTGCCCGTGTGTAAGCGTCTCCCTTTCTGACTTGGATGGACTGCTTTGGTCGGGCCCGTGGGACTTGAGATCCTCCGGCCTCTCCAGGGCCTGGCCTCGGCCTCTGTGGTCAGGTGGCCACGAGCCCCCCCCGCCCCAGCTGGGGGAGCTGCTGCAGACGGGCTTCCTCTCTCCAGCAGGAAGAGAAACGAGCCGTGTGGCGTCGGGGGCCAGGCTTCCTGTGTGCTGCCTCCGCCCGCCGGCGCGCCGGGTCCAGGTGGGGCGGGAGGGCACACTTCGGTGTCCTCTGGCGCAAGCGCCTCTCTCTACCCAGTGTGGGTCTGTGTGTAGTCTTTTAAATGATTGTTTTGTTGTGATGTGGCACCACTCGGCCCCTGGAGGTGTGAGTGTCAAGGCCACCGCCAACCTCCATGGAGGCGCAGGAGTGGGGCTGCAGAGCTGGCCGCGGCTCTCTGCGGGGACCCTGTTGTGGTCCGTCTTGGGCGGTCTTGGCACTTTTCCTGATGTCCTGCTTGTGTGAGNACTCGGCCCCTGGAGGTGTGAGTGTCAAGGCCACCGCCAACCTCCATGGAGGCGCAGGAGTGGGGCTGCAGAGCTGGCCGCGGCTCTCTGCGGGGACCCTGTTGTGGTCCGTCTTGGGCGGTCTTGGCACTTTTCCTGATGTCCTGCTTGTGTGAGGTGCTAGGCCGTGGTGGGCATTCCAACGTAATAATCATTGTTCTAATGAAGGAGCAGCCCCAAGGCTGAGAAATGAGACGCTGGGTCATCTCACTGGGTGTGAGATGGTCATCTTGTGACCTTTTGCCCTTTTGGTCCTTTCCAGGATACCTCTGCCCCCGCCCCCACCCCCCAATGGGCAGAATAGTGGTCCCCCAGTAATGTCCAGGTTCTAATCCCCGGAACTTATGGATATGTGACTGATGTGGCAAGAGGGATTTTGCAGGTGTGATTAAGTTAAGGCGCTTGAGATGGGAGATGATGCTGGACAATCCCCGTGGGCCCGTACCATCACCAGGATCTGTAAAAGAAGTTCAGAGTCAGGGAGAGGCTGTGAGATTCTGGCCTCGAAGATGGAGGAAGGGTGCAGAGCCAAGGGATGAGGCGGCCCTGGAAGCTGAAAAAAGGCAAGCGTTCTGCCCAGAGCCTCCAGGAGGGGCAGCCCTGGCCACACCTGCTTTGGAATTCTGGTCTGTAGAAGGGTGAGATAAAGCGTGTGCATTGTTTTAGGCCTCTAAGTGTGCGGTCACTTGTTAGAGCAGTAACAAGAGGTGAATACACCCCCAAATACGCATCTCCTTTCAAGCTTTTTCAGACTGGTCCACTTGGTAGAGATTTATCAACCATGTTTGAGACACTCTGCTGGGCATCGGGGTGAGCAGGTTGAATACAGCAGGATCCTGTCTCTCAAGGGTTCACAGTCAGCAGGGTAGACGGGCAAGAGTTGATAACGCCTGCGTGCAGGGTGCCCTGGAATTGGGGAAGACATGGAACCACCCCCGGGGGTGGGGGCATGGGAGAGTTCTGCTGAGAGTCATCGGGAGAATCCCCGAACTCGGAGTAGGAATTCTAGAAATGTCCGTCATGTCTTGTTTATCGCTACTTGGACGTCTAGTTAAGTCTTTTAAGCTGAAACTGTTCAAGATGGAATTTGTCACCAAAAAAACGAAAAACCAACTCGAGGCTGCCTTCTTTTATTTATTTCTTTTTGGCTACACTGGGTCTTTGTTGCTGCGCATGGGCTTTCTCCAGTTGTGAGGAGTGGGGGCTGCACTTTGTTGCGGTGGGTGAACTTCTCATTGCAGTGACTTTGGTTGCTGCGGAGCACCCGCTCTAGGCACGCGGGCTTCAGTGGTTGCGGTGCGTGGGCTCAGTAATGGTGACTCTCAGGCTCTGGAGCACAGGCTCAGTAGCTGTGGCACAAGGGCTTAGCTGGTCTGTAACAGGTGGAACCTTCCCAGACCAGGGATCGAACCCACGTCCCCAGCATTGGCAGGTGGATTCCTATCCCAAGGCGGAGTTCTGAGGCCTCCTTCTTTAAGCCTACTCCTTGTTCCCCCACCTTGGTGAGAGGTTCACCACACCCACCCGGCGGCCCACACCAGACAGCTGGAGTCCCCCTGATTCTGCTCTCGCCTTTGCTTCCGACACCACACCCGCCCCCGAGGGCTGTGGGTTTGTCCCCATCTGGAGATCCTTTCCCCTCCTGCCAGGTGCATAGCACTGGGATCCAGGGTCAGAGATGGAGGCAGTGGAGAAAAACCTCCTGTATGACCTGCCTCCCTCATCAGGTAGCAGGAGGCCCCAGGGGTCACGGCCAGAAGGGTGGACCCCAAAGACAGGCTTCCCGGGTTGCGACCCCAGCTCTGCACCTGGTGTGCTCGTAGTCAGTTGCTCTGCTGTGTCCGACTCTTTGCACCCCCCGTGGACTGTAGCCCTCCAGGCTTCTCTGTTCATGGGGTTCTTCCGGCAAGAATACTGGAGTGGGTTGCCATTTCCTTCTCCAGAGGATCTTCCTGACCCAGGGGTCAAACCCACTTCTCTTTACCACCGCGCTGCCTGGGAAGCCCAGCAGTGTGCTCTTGAGGTCAAATCACTTCATTTCGAGTGCCCCAGTCTCCTCACTGATAAAACGGTAATAAAAACAGTACTGCTGTCTTGGAATTAAATGTGGTAAAATACAGAAAGCGCTTAGAATGACACCCTCCATAAATGGTGGAGAAGCACTGAAAATCTTCGCAGCAGTAGCCACTTTCCTAACCGTGTCCTCTGAGGGGTCTTATGACCTCCATGCTTGGTGCCTTCATCGGTCCTCACTGTGCCTTTATAAAGCCTCCCCATTTCACAGATGGGGAAACTGAGTCTCACAGAGTAGCCTGACCTTCCTGAAGCCACTTAGCTGGTAAAACTCTGCTGTGATTTCTTCCAGTATGCCTCAGTGCGGCCTGGGACCATTTTCAGAACCTCTTGGGAGTTTTGAAGGTTTCTTCCTGTAACCACTTGGAAGTCTGGATCTTACTACTGGAGAGGACCAAAAGCAGGCTCCTGCTTCCTGTGGATCAGTTAACTGACACCAGAGAACTTGGCCCTGAAGTCTTCTCTAGATGCCACCTCCTCAGTCCCCGAAGACAGCGGTCCCCAGCCTCTTGTTAAGTTACTTGTTATTTTGGTGGGGGAGGGCGGCGCTGGGGCTCCGTTGCTGTGCAGGTTTCTCTGGCTGCGGAGAGCAGGGGCTGCCCTCTGCTGCACTGCAGGGCTTCTCGTTGCAGTGGGGACCGCTGCCCGAAGGAGTTGGCTCGTCATCTGCAGACTCTCTGTCACCATGTTCGTGAGGTCTCTGTGACCTTGTGCTGAAATCAGACTCACTGGACGTTTTCCAGGACCTCATAGATGAGATGTGTGGGAAGGAGCTTGGTGAATTCATGTCTACTGCAGTTAGAAAGGGTCTGTGTTGTTTGGGAACTCTGGCTACTTCTGTCCTTCTTTGCATTTTTTCTTTTAAAATTCCACCTCCTCCGTTCCCAATGGGGGAAGCAGAATCTCATGTGCTTCTAGGAGGCCGGGCAGGTGACCTACTTAAGAGAACGGGACAGGGTCTAGGGGGTGAGTGACAGGATGCCTGGGCTGCAGGGATGTGAGGGCGGGTGGGAACCATGGAGCTGGGGTGCAAGGTGGGCAGATCACGCCCAGTGCTGCAGGCTCAGAGTTGACAGACCTGCGGCTGAAAACGCCGGTCATTACTGCGAAATCAGCTCAGTTTTAAAAAGTGCTGACACATTTAAACAAATAAATAAGCAGCATGGTCTTGACCTACCTAAACACGTCTGTAGCCAGATGCGGCCCCCAGCCGATGAATATAAACTCTATTTTAGACTGTTGAAGGTCAGTTCCATTCAGTCCAATTGCTCAGTCCTGTCCGANATTACTGCGAAATCAGCTCAGTTTTAAAAAGTGCTGACACATTTAAACAAATAAATAAGCAGCATGGTCTTGACCTACCTAAACACGTCTGTAGCCAGATGCGGCCCCCAGCCGATGAATATAAACTCTATTTTAGACTGTTGAAGGTCAGTTCCATTCAGTCCAATTGCTCAGTCCTGTCCGACTCTTTGCGACCCCATGGACTGCAGCATGCCAGGCTTCCCTGTCCATCACCAGCTCCCAGAGCTTGCTCAGACTCATGTCTTTCAAGTCGGTGATGCCATCCAACCATCTCATCCTCCGTTGTCCCCTTCTCCTCCCGCCTTTGATCTTTCCCAGCATCAGGGTCTTTTCAAATGAGTTGACTGTTCGCATCAGGTGGCCAAAGTATTGGAGTTTCAGCTTCAGTATCAGTCCTTTCAATGAATATTCAGGACTTATTTCCTTTAGGATGGACTGGTTCAATCTCCTTGCAGTCCAAGGGACTCTCAAGAGTCTTCTCCAATACCACAGTTCAAAAGCATTAATTCTTTGGCACTCAGCTTTCTTCACAGTCCAACTCTCATATCCATACGTGACCACTGGAAAAACCATAGCTTTGACTAGACGGACCTTTGTTGGCAGAGTAATGTCTCTGCTTTTTAATATGCTGTCTAGGTTGGTCATAGCTTTTCAAGGAGCAAGTGTCTTTTAATTCCATGGCTACAGTCACCATATGCAGTGATTTTGGAGCCCAAGAGAATAAAGGCTGTCACTTTCCATTGTTTCCCCATCTATTTGCCGCAAAGTGATGGGGCTGGATGCCACGATCTTAGTTTTTTGAATGTTGAGCTTTAAGCCAGCTTTTTTGCAGGTTTTACTGCTGCATGGCAGGTGGTGCCTCCTCCTTTATTTCAGCCACAGTTTTGCTCAGTGTGTTCTTGGGGTCCACAGAGGAGCCTGGGAAGACATGCTGGTGTGACCTAAGCAAGTCACAGATCTCCGAGACTCGGCTGGCCTGTGCAACACCAGCCTTCCAGAGCTGCTGTGACAGCTCAACTTTCATGTTTTTTAGACCATGAAAGGTGTGTTACATAGAAGGTGTCAGTAAAAGTGGATTTCTTTCCTATCCATTTGCATTCCTTTTCTTTTCCAAGTTTTGGATTAAAAATTGTAAAACAAGGAGCCCACAGCGGCCCAGAGCCCTTTTGGTTCATCACTAGAGACCTCTTTTCAAGGAGACGTTGCAAGTCACCCGAGATCCTCTGTGTGGGCTTCATGTTGTGTGTGTTGCTCTTGTTCAGACTTGGCTCCGGGTCTGGAGATGCACTTGGCATCTAAAGAGAAGAGTGATCGCTGCAGGAGAAAGGATTCCGAATCCCGGCAGGTGCCAAGGTCCCATGGCCAGGTTTTTAATATGAATTGGATGTGTTTAAATAAAGAAAGGGCAAGGAGGGCAGGGTGTTGATGAGGACCAGAGGGGCTGGAAGTGAGGCCAGCGAGCTACGGGCTTGTGGCCATCACAGAGACTCTCCTGCGTCGACTATGTGTTTCGTTTCTTTCTTTTTTTTTTTTTTATTAGCTATGTGTTTCTAAGCTTCACAGTTTTGTTTCCTTTTTGGCTGCGCTGGGTCTTTGCTGCTGGGAGTGGTCTCTCTCTAGTTGCAGTGAGTGGGAGTTACTCTTCATCGTGGTCCACAGACTTCCCCTTGCAGTGGCATCTCTTGTTGAGGAACACAGGCTCCGTAGTTGTGGCGAATGGGTCTAGTTGGAATGGGTGGAATGTGGAATCTCTCCGGACCAGGGATCGAACCTGTCTCCCTTGCACTGGCCAACAGATTTTTACCCACTGTACTGCCAGGGAAGCCCTGTAAGCTTTTTTTATTTTTTGTATCTGAAACTGTTGTTGTTGCGTAGTTTCTCAGTCGTGTCCGACTCTTTGCGGCCCCACGGACTGTAGCCCGCCAGGCTTCTCTGTGCATGGGATTTTCCAGGCAAGGACAGTAGAATGGGTTGCCATTTCCTTCTCCAATTTGAAACAACACAAATTAAATATTCAGTATAATGAATGATTACAAGACGAACTACCATGTCACCATCAAATTGAGACCAAGAACATTGTGCTTCCCAGAAGTTTCCTGTGTATGGTACCAATCACCGCTCCTCCCTTGCCAACTAGCTCTTCACTTTTCTGTATAGTTGGACCATCTATGTACACAGTGGGGTTTTAAATTGATTTACTTTTTCTGCTTTTGTCACTGATTAATAGCTCAGGAAATCTCCAGTTCGGTTGACGCAGGCAGTCTAATATGCTCTTTTGACTGGTTGCGTGATAGCCCTCGGTGTGGCGGAACCACAGGTGAATCACCTGTTCCTCCACCTTTACTATGTGGTCAGGGTTTTGTTTTTCCGCTAGCCACTGTAAATGTTGAGATAAAGGGGCCGTATTAGTGCAGAAGCCTTACCTGCTTACAGTGCCAAGCTCAAACAATGCAAGTGAGGAAAGAAGTGTGCTGTCCTTCCGCCGCATCTTGGAGATAGCCAGTATTAACCGTTTTGTGTAGTTTTTTTCTGTCTTTCCTCTGTGTGTGTGTGTCCATATACACACTTATGTAGGCAGGAATTTTACATTATTTCTTTGGCTTTCTCAGGTCTTAGCTGTGGCATGCAGGATCTTCCACAGCGGGGCACGGACTCTAGCTGTGGCAAGTGGCTCCGGAATCCATGGGCTCAGCGGTTGCAGCTCCATCGGATGTGGGATTCTTAATTCCCCAGCCAGGGATTGAACCCACGTCCCTTGCATTTCAAGGTGGATTTTCAACCTCTGGGCCACCAGGGTGGTCCCTGTACATAGGTTTATGTGCAGTTTTCTAAGCAGAAGTAGGACCACCCGATGCCTGTTGCTCTGCGGCTTGCTGTTTCCCTTAACCGTGCTCTGGGCAGCTTTCGCGTCAGGGTACGCGGGCCTGTTCCATTCTCCCTTCACAGCTGCCTGGTATTCCAGACAGTGGCTGTGCTGTCGTTTCTTTAGCTCCCGTGCCGACTGGTGGACAGGAGGGCACCGTCCAGAGGAGAAACCCCCTGTAGCAGCGTCTCCCTGCACCCGTACTCCTCTTTCTGCAGGATGGGTTCTTGGAGGTGGAATTCCTGGGCGTGCACACTGAACATTTTCATAGATCCTGTCATATTTTCTCACCAGCTGCAGCCTGGTTTTAGAGGGAATTCGCTGCTATGAACATTGAATCTCTTAACGGTGTCTAGACTCAGAAACAGATTGTCGCGGAATCTGGGTTTTAGTGATGCTGAGGCACGTGCCTTAGCTCTGCCCTTTTTCTTGCTTCTGTGCTTCTCATTCATTCATGACCTTTGGTTTAATTATTTTAATAACATGTTTGAATTTAAAAAAATATTTATTTATTCGACTGCCTTGGGTCTTAGCTGTGGCATGCAGCGTCTCTAGTTGCAGTATCTGGGATCTGGTTCCCTGACCACGGATCGAGTCCTGGCCCCCCGCATTGGGAGCTTGGAGATTCTTTTTTATTAAATGTTAAAGGGCTATAAATCCCTCTGTCAGTTCTCCCGCTGTCATTTTGTGATGGCATGTACCCTTTTATGTCTTAAACTTTCTATACCCTGGGGTAACTGGAATCACAGACACTGGTGACAGTTGACTTGTGTCTTTTAAATGAATCATTACCATTTGTATAAAATTTCAAACTTCTGCAGCCTTTTCCCGGCTCAGCATTTCCCGAAACGAAGCTTTTGGAATGACTTTTTGAGGGTGTTTTAGTTCGTTTATGGCTGTGTGGGTCTCTGTGGCTGCTTGCGGCTCTCTGGAGCTGCAGCGAGCGGGGGCCGCTCTCTGGCGCAGCTTGCGCTTCTCACTGCAGTGGCTTCTTTTGCTGTGGAGCTCAGGCTCTGTGGTTGGGCACACGGGCTCAGTTGCCCCGTGGAATGTTGGATCTTCCTGGAGCAGGGACTGAACCCACGTGCCTTGCATTGGCAGGACCCCTAACCACTGGACCACCAGGGAGGTCGTGGAATAGTTTTTGATTTACAGAGGAGTTGCCGAGATCCAGAGTGCCCATGTGCCTTTCTCCCAGGCTCCCACCTTCTGTTATGTGATGAATTTGCCCAAACCAAGAAATTAACATCAGTGAATGACTGTTAACTGAATTTCAGACTTTATTTGGATCTTACAAATGTTCCACAAATGTTTTTCCACAAATGTTCTTATTCTGTTCCAAAATCCATCCAGAGCAGCCCGTCGCATTGAGCTGTTTTGACTTATCCACATTGCTACGTGTAGGTCTGTTTTTTTAATTGCTGGAGAGAGATCCACTGATGATGCGAGCCCGTTTGCTCGTATTTCCAGTGTTGAACACGCACATTGATTCTCTTTCCCTTCTGCAGTTGTGAGTCACACTGCCCTCAGTACAGGTGGGGTTTCTTGCAGGTGGATGAGGCAGAATTGCCAGGTGGGAGGGAGCCTGTGTTTCTAGTGTGATCGCTGATTGCCAGGTCCCTCTCCAGGGTCCTTGTTCTGCTTCTGGGTTGAGTTTCCTCTTTGGTGACAGGCACTAAACGGGGAGACAGCTTTTTAGTCCGTTCAGTTCAGTCGTCTCCGACTCTCTGCGACCCCATGAATCGCAGCTCACCAGGCCTCCTTGTCCATCACCAACTCCCGGAGTTCACTCAGACTTATGTCCATCAAGTCAGTGATGCCATCCAGCCATCTCATCCTCTGTCGGCCCCTTCTCCTCCAGCCCCCAATCCTTGCCAGCATCAGAGTCTTTTCCATTGAGTCAGTTCTCCGCATGAGGTGGCCAAAGTACTGGAGTTTCAGCTTTACCATCATTCCTTCCAAAGAAATCCCAGGGCTGATCTCCTCTAGAATGGACTGGTTGGATCTCCTTGCAGTCCAAGGGACTCTCAAGAGTCTTCTCCAACACCACAGTTCAAAAGCATCAATTCTTTGGCGCTCAGCCTTCTTGACAGTCCAACTCTCACATCCATACATGACCATAGGAAAAACCATAGCCTTGACTAGATGGACCTTTGTTGGCAAAGTAATGTCTCTGCTTTTCAATATGCTATTCAGTATGCTATCTAGGTAGCTTTTTAGTAGATGTCCATAAATCATGGCAAGACCACAATTGTGGGTCGCAGCTGACCCCAGAGGACCCTAGAAGAGCTGGATGGACAGTGGAGAGGGCTGAGAAAGCTGTCGGGATGGGGCTCAAGGCAGGTGCAAAGACCATGCAGGTGTGTGCTCCAGGCAGGTGGGCTGACCAACTGTACCGAGGCAGGGCTGGTGTGATTGGCCTGTCCAGGCGGGGGAGGTGAGATGGGCAGGCACTGGGGGCCACGGGGCTCAGGACAAAACGCACCCCGCTCCCTCTTGGCTCCTTTGTGCTTGCTGTTTGCTCTTTTTTTTTTTTTTTTTTTTAAATTTAAACTTTTATTTTATATTGGGGTATAGCCAATTAACAACATTGTGATAGTTTCAGGTGGACAACAAAGGGAACTCAGCCATATGTATACGTGTGTCCCTTCTCCCCCAAACTCCCCTTCCAGCCGGCTGCCACAGAGCACTGAGCAGAGTTCCCTGTGCTCCACGGTGGGACCTTGTTGGCTTCCCGTTTAAAATAGAGCAGTGTGTATGTGTCCATTCCCCGAACGCCCTAACGGTCCCATCCCCCCACCCTTCCCCCTGCTGTTTTAATCTAGACATCTGCATGGATCTGCCCTCGCTTCCTTTGGGCCACAACTTAGAGGGCATCTCCTTCAGGCTTCTCTGCTGCCCAGCAACCCCCAGGCCTCACTCTGAGCTTGTGTGCTCAGTTGTGTCCGACTCTTTGTGACCCCGTGGACGGTAGCCCACCAGGCTCCTCTGTCCATGGGATTCTCCAGGCAAGAATACTGGGTGGAGCTGGTTGCCGTGCCCTCCTCCGGGGATCTTCCCGACCCAGGGATCAAACCCGTGTCTCTTGCGTCTTCTGCATTGGAAGGTGGGTTCTTTACCACCGCGCCATNGTAGCCCACCAGGCTCCTCTGTCCATGGGATTCTCCAGGCAAGAATACTGGGTGGAGCTGGTTGCCGTGCCCTCCTCCGGGGATCTTCCCGACCCAGGGATCAAACCCGTGTCTCTTGCGTCTTCTGCATTGGAAGGTGGGTTCTTTACCACCGCGCCATCTGAGAAGCCCTGGGCCTCACTCTGCTTTGGTTTACTTCTTGTAGCCCTGCTCACTAGCAGGCATAATGTTGTGCAGTCATTCAGTCGTGTCTGACTCTTTGAAACCCCATGGACTGTAGCACTCCAGGCTTCGCTGTCCTCCGTTATCTCCTGGAGCTTGGTCAGACTCACGTCCATTGATCTGTTGATGCCGTCCTGAGTGGCAGATATAATGTACGTGGGTTTATCTGTCAGCCTCCTCAGGATGTCCTTCCTTGAGGGCAGGGATTCGGTCTGTTTGGATCTCCAGCCCCCACCCTGTGCCGGGCCCTAGACCCGCGGCACCTCTGCCGACGGGATGAGTGGCCGGGTGTTCCCCTAGCTGGGGTGACCTGAGATGACAGCAGCAGGCGTTTAGCACTGGGTCAGATGCAGCCCTGTGTCATGAGCTGTCTTCTCCTTCCATCCCCTTCCATGAGCCCGAGCCAGCTTAATGGTGTCTCTTCTCTGCAGGGGAGTTGGGAGCTGGTAGGGGTGTGGGTGGCGTGACTGTGGGGCAGGGACTTGGCCATCCGCTGACCCGAGCTCCAGCTGGGAGCCCAGGCTGACTCCCTGGCAGATGCTGCAAAGACGAGGCAGGCTGTGGGTTTCCGCTCTGGGCTGTGAAGTCGGACAAGCGCTCATATAGCTCCGGGCTGGACTCGGGATCCTTGTGCCAGGAGGACGTGGGTGAACCTGCCTGGCCTGGAGTGCTGGGGGGACCCTCTTGCCCCCATCCTGCCCTCTCCGAAGGGGAAGGAAGACTCTGATCTAGCTCATTGTAACAGGAACTGCCACCTTCCCCCCCAGCCTTGGTTTGCAAAACTCTGAGCCTAGTGGGGAAATGAAGGGCTGGCTTGCTAACCACAGTGAAAACTCATTTGCAAAGGCAAAGCAGGGGCCTCAGGCCCCTTCTCTGCCCCTGCAGAAGGGACGCACATCTGTAGGCAGCTGTCTTGCTGGGGCGGGTCATGTTCTACCATGGGGCCTGGGAGCCTTGAGATAGTTAACAGACTGCGGGCTTTCTCGTCTTTCGGTCTCAGTCTTCCCCTCTGTTAAATGGGAGTAATCATGATAATGCGGTGGTGGTCCGATGGCTGCTGAGAGGAGGCGATGCATGCAGGGCCTGACACCCTGTCCCTCCTGGGGGGCTCTTAGCATCACTCCTGGGGTGCTAACAGACAGTGGGCAGCCCTCTTCCGGCCTGTGCTCCACTCGGTAGCTGCTTTTTAGGAATAATCCTCAGGTGGAGCAATGAGGGGGTAAAGGAATATTTCCTGACGCATTATTTCCTTTTTCTGTTTGAGCAGACCTGGCCAGGTTAGTCAAACTTCACAGGGCAGTCTGACATCGATTCAGTGGAGGGTGTTGTGAGGGTCAGACCTCATGCCTGCAAAGCTGAACAAGGAGGCAGAACTGGGCCTCCCGCCTTGGGACCGGCAGGGGAGCCCATGGGTGCATAGTGAGCACCCCCACACCCCCGTGCCGGGACATCCAGCATCCCTGCCAGTAACTCTCTGGAGGCTCCCAGGGGGCCCAGCTTTCCCGGGCCCAGGGCCTGGGTAAAGGCCATAGCAGTAAAGCAGAGCAGCTAGTCATTACCGAAAGTGTAGCGAGAACCAGGAAAGGGGAAGTTGAGAAGAGGAAGGGAAGGCCTCCTGAAGCAGGGGGGCATCTACTCGGGGCCCAGCCAGATGAATGCTGTTTCCTGCTTCCCAGCTGCGTTCACCCCCCGGGGCCCCGGGTCGGCTCTGGGAAGAGCCGGGCCTTCCCTTGCAGGCTGCCCATGTCCCTCGGGGCCCTTCCCCTTCAGTGTCTCCGTCAGTTAGGTCCCTAAGCACCTGAAACCTTTTTCTCGCCAACACGGTCCAGGCCCTGCTGGAGACTGGGAGAGTGTTCTGCTGGTGACCCCTGGCCTGTCCTGATCAACAGTAGGGTGAAAAGGGGTCTCTGCCTTCTCCTCCGGGGGCTGAGCTTGGCATCGGGAGCCCTGAGTGCTTCTGGCATCTCTCTCCAAAGTCCGCCAAGACTTGCCTTCAAAGAGCCCCCTTGAGTCAGTATTTGTCCTGTTTACCCCAAAGGTTTTCCTAGAGACCATCATGGGAGCAGCCCGTCCCCCGAAACAGAAGTGGGGAGAGGAGAGAGGCAGGCTCCTCTGGACAGTGGACTCTCTCTGTGCGATACCCCCATGTCACACATGGGGGGTCATGCCCTGTCATGCCCTGCTGCCTTTGGTGTCACGGTCTGGCCAGCCAGGTGGCCATGAGGGGATGACCTCACCTTCCTGAGTTGAGTCTGGAAGATGGGAGTTTATTCCTGGAGTTGAGAGGATTAAGGAGCTGGTGAGCTCAGCTCTGACACCTAATAAATATTTCATTAGAAGGGTCCTGTCTGTTAACTGTCCAGCTCAGGTGTTTTGACCTTGGGTCTTGACCTTGGCAGGGCTCCCCCTTTCTGCTGGTGGAATTGGGGAGCCTGCCTGGGTGGTGCTGGGGCTGGACTGGCAGGGCTTGGGCCTGGGTCACCCGACCCGCCAGAATCTGCTTCCTCCTCTGCAAAATGGGGGTGCTGATAACAGTGGCCACTCACCCCTTAGGGCTGCAGGAGGCACCTCTGAAGTGACGGATACCAAGTGTTATCCTTGGCTGGTGGCTGGTGGATGGTGTGGCCTGTTAGAGTTGCTGCTGCCTGTGTATAGGGGTTTCAGAGCCGGGATCCGAGCAAGGATGTTCCTGAGACAAAGAACCCCGAGGGACACAGCTGGGCTGGGGGAGATCTGAGCAGGCAGGGGCTCTTGCCAGGAGAGGAGCTGGCCTTCCCTGAGGAGTGGTTAAGAGCGCCTGCTGGGAGGTGGACTGCCAGGGTTCAAGTCCTGGCTGCACCAGGGTGATGGTGACCTCGTTTGCTGCCGTTTGGTTGCTAAGCCGTCTCTGACTCTTTGTGACCCCATGGACTGTAGCCCACCAGGCTCCTCTGTCCATGGGATTCTCCAGGCAAGAATACTGGAGTGGGTTGCCATGTCCTCCTCTGGGGGATCTTCCCAACCCAGGGATCAAACCTGTGTCTCCTGCTTGGCAAGGGGGTTCTTTACCATTGGGCCACTTGGGAAGCCTGGCGGTGGCCTTAGAAAGTCATGAATCTCTGTCTTAGTTTCCCCATCTTTGGAACACAGATGACGATCTCTGCTCACAAGCGCGTGCCGGAATCTGGTGTGGTGCCTGGCCGGCCGTCTTTGGTGTTTCTGTGAATGTGGCTTTCCTGTCCTTTGTGCCTGTTGGATTTCCACTGAAGCCAAGAGGTCCCTAGTAGAAAGATGAGGGCCAGCATTTTCCATCGGAGGATTCAACATCAATTGACCTCGAGCATTTTCTCTACACAAAGTGGTCAAAGTTGAGATAGTCATGTATTCTCAGAACCTTTCTTTTCCTATTTAAAAAGATAAGAACTGTTGGACACAAAGGATGAGCATGTGTTTATGTGCAGTGCTGCCTGCCTGAGCCCGTGGACAGAGGGGCCTGAAGGGCTATAGCCCATGGGCTTGCAAAGAGTCGGACGTGATGGAGCGACCGAGTGTGCATGCACGCTGGTTGGACTGAGGTCGGGGAGGGGTGATGGGATGAGACGCTGTTGTCACAGGGGAGTTTACGCTGTCCTTCCACAGGTGCCAAGTACTCGGGCTCCTCCCCGACGTTCATTCAAATTGTGTTCTTGGCAGCCGTCCTCGGCCTTTGCAGAATGTGTGGGCCCCCAGGCTGGGCCCCATCATGGGTCCCCTGCAGGCCACTTCCTCTGGGTTTGTAACTGGTTATCAGGCAGCGCCATGTGCGTCTATTTGTGGTCCGGCTAGAAATAGTATGGATCCTGGTGGAGAGAGGAGCAGTCCACAGGGAGGGGTGAGGGATGCTGTCCCCAGTGCCCCCTGGGAGACTGACTCAGGCCCCGGGGACGGGAGCCGGTGCTGGAAACACCCTTCCCTCCAAAGCTCTTTTCTGGTCTTTCTGAGCACGCCGAGGAGAACATCTGTGCGGTACTAGCACGGTTGGTTTGCTTCTTTCTTAATACTNGGAGGGGTGAGGGATGCTGTCCCCAGTGCCCCCTGGGAGACTGACTCAGGCCCCGGGGACGGGAGCCGGTGCTGGAAACACCCTTCCCTCCAAAGCTCTTTTCTGGTCTTTCTGAGCACGCCGAGGAGAACATCTGTGCGGTACTAGCACGGTTGGTTTGCTTCTTTCTTAATACTCTGTATTTTTAACTTTTATCGAGGTCTTCCGAGGATCATGTGTGTGTGGACTCTATTCAGTTTCCTCCAGTACTAATAACATCCTGCAAAGTTGTAATGTGACGTCACAGCCAGGACGCTGGCTCTGATCAGTTCTCGGCCCGTCTCACTCAGATGTCCCCAGTTTCCCTTTTATTTTTAACATTTATTTATTTGGCTGCGCTGGGTCTTAGTTGCGGCATGTGGGATCTAGTTCTCGGACCAGGGATCAACCCTGGGCTCCCTGCATGGGGAGCACAGAGTCTTAGCCACGGGACCACCAGCGAAGTCCCCCAGTTTTCCTTATACGCTGGATGCATTTATGTGTTAATTCTGTACAGTTTTATCCCATGGATAGATTTCTGCATCCCCCACCACAGACAAGATATTGAAGTTCATTGCCATCAGCGTGCCTCTGAATAACCACACCCACCTCCATTTCTAAAATTTTGACACATCTCATTTTGAAAGGTGTAAGTTTTCTTCAATAAGATTTAACTTAGCTATGGGAAAAAATGCAAGTGAGGTGGGCATGAGCTCAAATTTACACATGTCCAGCTCTGTGGCCACTGTCCCCATGAGGAAACCACCGCTCTGCTCATGTGTCCTTCTCTGAATCTGATTACAGTGAACTTTGCCTCACACTGTGTGATAACTGCTCTGCCCTCTGGTAACTCAGAAGCACCCAAGGGTTTGCTTTGGCATCAACTGTTTGTCGGCAGAATTTTAATAATATTGTCCCATTTCTACTGACTGCATTATTTTACAGTTCCTATGATACACATGGGCTTCCCAGGTGGCTCAGTGGTAAAGAATCCACCTACCAATACAGGAGACTTGAATTTAATCTGTGGGTTGGGAAGATCCCGTGGAGGAGGAATTGGCAGCCGACTCCAGTATTCTTGATTGGGAAATCCCATGGACAGAGGAGCCTGGAGGTCCATGGGATTGAAAAAGAGTTGGACACGACTTAGCGACTAAACACCACCTCCATGATATACAATGGATGGGACTGGTTTTCTTTTTACTTAAGACATAAATTCAGAATACTCAGATGAAAAGGCAAGTTGATTTAAAGGTAAATATTAGACAAACAGTGGCACCATGCCGTACGGCAGACTTTACTGAGCTGACAATCAGATGGCATTTGAGAAATTGTGTCAGAAACACATACGGTTCCAAAAAACTCTAGACCCCAAGTTGGTCATTCCAATGGGAGGAAAGATCTGTAGACAGTCTTGGTACAGTCAAGGCTTTCTATGAAATTTGGATTCACAGTACTGGGTTTATTTAAGATTCTTTTTGATGCGGACCACTTTTAAAGTCCTCATTGAGTCTATTACAATATTGCTTCTGTTCTTTGATGTGGCTTTTTTGGCCATGTGGGATCTTAGCTTCCTGGCCAGGGATTGAATCCCCACTCCCTGCATTGGAAGGCAAAAATTTAACCACTGGACCACCAGGGAAGCCCCAGTACTGGGTTTAAAGCAAAGAAAATTAGAATTTGGTTAGGCCATGCACACATAAAGGAGTGAGTCCTTCCTTTTAATTCCTTAATGATTTTTGTCATATCTGCATACCACCTGTTTTCTTTACCTAATACATATTTTTAAAATTTAAATTTGTATAGAAGGAACTTTAAGCTCACACTTTAGAGGCTGCTAGATGTGTTTCGGTATGAATTAGAAAAATACACATCACAGTTAAGGCATAAAAAGAATGTAGATACTGTTAAAGTCATCTCCCACATCAGACATGTGGGATCATTCTTGTTTCGTTTTCAGCAGGAGAGCGGAAACGTCAAATTAAAGTGACGCTAAAACAGTGAATACTCAAAGAGCCGTATGTGATGCTTGGTGTTTGATGTTTCGGCTGGCCAGTTCATAAGGCTTCTCTTTCTGTCATCTCCTGAGCTCGAACACGATTAAGAACTGACTCCCAGGTCACTCATAACGGGCTGTGAGATTTGCTCTGTTTTTGAGCTGCCCCGACAGTCTGGTTTAGCACTGCTCTCTGACCCCGACCCTCTCACCCTGGGAACTGTTGAATGCTCACTCCGAGCCACAGGGAGTGGGGCTGGGCGTGTGGTTCCTAGGGGGTAGGTTGGACCAGAGCTGGATAAGCAGCCTGAGTTGGGCAAGCCGGCTTCCTTCTCCCAGATTCTCCTGCCGGACAGCGTTCCCTCGCCTCTGGGTGAGAGAGAGTCCCCGAGGGTAAGAGAAGGCCGGTCAGTTTCTCCAGGACCACTTCAAACTCTTAAACACCGATAAATCGGCCCTTCAGACATTCCTGCATGGATGCAGAGCCTTCCACGAACAGCTTAATGTTTGGGGTGTTGTTTCTCTGGGAAAGTCTCTGTGTGGAAACAGGAGGTGAATGTCCTCAGTTAGCACCGTCTCATCCACTGCGTGTTGCTTTCTTCAGCAAGGAAGATGAGAGCAGCCCCCCTCACTCCCCATCTCTAGCCCTTAAAATAATTTTTTGAATATTTATTTATTTGGCTGTGGTGGGTCTTAGTTCAGACTCTAGTTCCCGGACCAGGGATTGAACCTGGGCCTCCCTGATTTTGGGAGCACAGTCTCAGCCATTGGACTGTACCAGGAAAGATCCCAAAATAATTTTTAATATCAAAAACTCATCTGTTTGACACTTTACCAAGTTCTTTGAGGTATATCTACCTATGGGATGGATGTTATTCGCTCATTGCACCTATGAGCAGGTAGAGGCCAACTCAGAATAAAGGAACTCCTCCCCAAGTGCGTAGCTGGGGGTGACAGCGTGGCAGCTGAAGCCGTGTCTCCTCGATTTTTGTGGGGTTGGACTCCCTGCGCCCCACGTGCACCTCCTGTAAGTGCGTCTTCCCTGGTGCATCTCAGTTACTTGTCAAAGTGACCCCATGCCCTTTGGCTTGTTAAAGCAGGATCCTTCACTGAGACAGCAACACTGAGACAAAGCGAAACCAGCAGCGGTGGCGAAGGTGTTGTTGAGAGCTGCCGTGAAAGAGTGTTCATCCCAACAGCTCAGGGGACCCCGACTCTGAGACCTCCCCGGGGGGCCACCTCAGTGTTTACCGACTGCTGTTTCATCTCCTTTGCAGAGCAGCTCCAGGAAGGCGCTGCTGTTAGCACTGTGCGTGCAGCTGAAGGGAGAAGGGAGGTGACTCGCCCGGGCTCCCAGGTGTTGCTGGGGAGCAGAGCTGGGCTTGGAACTGGGGTCTCTGCAGTCCAGACTCCTTCCAGGGCTTCTTCCTAACCCCCTCACAGGATAACAACTCCAGCCTTCAGAACTCAGCCGGGATGCTCACAGCCTCGAGTAGCCTTTCTTCCCCTTGCTGGGCTGAAGCCCCCGTGTAGACTTGATCTTGCTCCTTTGTGGTGTCTAGCTCAACGGGAGGTTTATGCACTCGTGTGCCAGTCTGCTCAGGGTCTGTCTCTCCTTCCAGCCTCCGCGCTTCTGAGGACGGGGACCGTGCCCGTCAGCTTCTTCCCTAGCACTCAGCAGGCTGCTCACTCCCCACCCAGTTGGTTGAATGACTGAAAGATAGAAAGGGGGACGGTGGGCATGTGCAGGGAGGTGCCTGAGCATGGTCTGTCGCTCTTCCCCTCGGTTACACCTGGAGCTTCCTTGAAGGTGTTCTGTTAAGCTCATTGGCGGGTGGTGCCACCTGAGGTCAGGTGAGGAGATGGGGAGAAGGCCAGGCAAGGGCAGGAGGAGGTTCCAGGAGTGGGGGGCAGCCTGAGAGCAGCCCAGAGTCAAGAGTGAGAGGAGGAAGGAAACGGGAGTCGCAAAGCAGGGTCATGGGGACAACAGATACAGGGCACAAAAACCCCAGACGCGCCTGCAGGTGATAGGTGGGTAGTGGTGGCCGGACTTGGGGAAGACCCGGGGTGATGCCGGGAAGGGGGCTGTGCCGAGACCTCGCCTCTGTGGCTGTCATCTCGCTTCTTCAAGCAGGAAGCGCGGCTGCAGAGCCCGACCACATGAGCACCCTGGCCCCCGGAGCCCACTCGGTAGTCGAGTCTGTGCTCGGCCTGAGCCCTGGGCCAAAACTCCCGCCTACGCAGGTCAAGGTCCCACGGCCACCGTTTGCCCATCACCCTTCCCGTGAGTCACCCCTGCTGTCAGCAAATTGGTGGGAACCTCTCTCTCTTTTAAAACCTCTTCTCACACCTTTACACACACATGTGCACACGTACAAATAAAAGCACCTCTCCTTAGCCGAGCCTAGCGCATCCCTGAAGATGCAGTGGAGAACATCTTTCTTGGGATAATGGATTATGTCCTATTACATGAATACAAGTGGTGGTGCATCACCAACAGCTTGAAAAAAAAAAACCCAGCCCATTTCCGCAGTATTGCTTAACACCCTTAAGCACCTAAAAACCAACCCATCAAATATTTCTGCAAGAATATAGAGCAGATTGACAGCAACAAACTCCTAATGACTTGATGCTTTGATGACCTTATTACTCGTGTGTATGAAGCTGTACGGTATTGGTTCTGAATTTTGATTTTTTGTTCCTGTCGTGTAACTACTTTGTAGCTTAATAGAAACGACAGTGAAATCGCCTGTTAAAAATACTAAAGAGAGTGTCTTAATTGGACTCTGGTTGGTAGTTGGCTTGCCAGAAGTAAGCCCTGAGATGGACTGGGGTGGCGG
The DNA here is from genome assembly GCA_006410615.1 of Neotragus moschatus. Classification (NCBI taxonomy): domain Eukaryota; kingdom Metazoa; phylum Chordata; class Mammalia; order Artiodactyla; family Bovidae; genus Neotragus; species Neotragus moschatus. The sequence continues at coordinate 68,691 of SJYA01002332.1, forward strand.
GACACTGGCTTGCTGCATGCCGATTTTCGCCCCCAGTAGCGGTGGCTGTGCTCCTCTCCAAGGCAGACTGATGCGCAGGGCCATTTTCACAGGTGCCTGCTCGCGAAGCCCCTCTAGCAGGTGCGTATGTCCAGGTGGTGCAGTTCAGGTGAAACATCATAAGTTGTTCAGTCTCTAAGTCGTTGTCGACTCTTTGCAACCCCATGGACTGCAGCACGCCAGGCTTTCCTGTCCTCCACCAGCTCCTGGAGTTTGTTCCGAGTCGTGTCCACTGAGTCGGTGATGCCATCCATCCACCCCATTGTCTGTCGCCCCCTTCTTCTCTCACCCTCAGTCTTTCCCAGCATCTGGGTCGCAGAGCAGATTCTCATGCGTGAGTATTTGCAAAGCACTGGGCACCTGTGTACAGTATGTGCATGCACACGTGTGTGCGCACGAGTGGACCCACACACAAGTCTCCCGCACCTGGGAGGCCCTCAGGAACATGTGGATTTGCGTTCCTAGCACTGGGGTTTTGTTCCCGGTGGCAGATCAGAAAGACACTTTGGGCTTAGCCTGGCTGAGTGCAGCCAGCATAACCCACCCTGCTGTCTCACACCCTCGAGTCGGTGGGACCACCCTTCAGTAAGGAAGGTGCCCCGCTGCCCCCGTGATGTAAGATCAAGTGCTGGGCGTGTCACAAAAGTGCTCAAAGGGCTCCTGCAGCCTCTGCAGTTCAGTTCAGTCTCTCAGTCGTGTCTGACTCTGCTTCCCCATGGACTTCAGCACACCAGGCCTCCCTGTCCCTCACCAGCTCACAGAGTTTACTCAAACTCATGTTCATTGAGTCGGTGATGCCATCCAACCATCTCATCCTCTGTCATCCCCTTNAGAGTTTGAGTAGGATAGATGTTAGCTCTTCTCTAAATTTTTGGTAGAATTCAGCTGTGAAGCCGTCTGAAGAGTATCAGATTTTTAAGAGTTTGTTACCAAGGAAATACAGTAGAGGGAAAGGATGTGCATGCATATTAAGTTGCTTCAGTTGTGTCTGACTCTTTGCAGCCCTGTGGACTGCAGCTTGCCAGGCTCTCTGTCCATGGGACTCTCCAGGCAAGACTACTGGAGTGGGTTGTCATGCCCTCCTCCAGGGGATCTTCCTGACCCAGGAACTGAACTCGCATCTCATTACGTTTCCTGCAGTGGCAGGTAGGTTCTTTACCACTACCACCACCTGGGAAGCCTAGCCCACAGTACAGGTTTTGTTAAATCCTAGCTGTCTTAAGTTCAGTTCAGTTCAGTTCAGTTGCTCAGTCATGTCCGATTCTTTGTGATCCCATGAATCACAGCACGCCAGGCCTCCCTGTCCATTACCAACTCCCAAAGTTCACTCAAACTCATGTCCATAGAGCCATCTCATCCTCTGTTGTCCCCTTCTCCTCCTGCCCCCAATCCCTCCCAGCATCAGAGTCTTTTCCAATGAGTCAGCTCTTCCCATCAGGTGGCCAAAGTATTGGAGTTTCAGCTTCAACATCAGTCCTTCCAATAAACATCCAAGACTGATCTCCTTTAGGATGGACTGGTTGGATCTCCTTGCAGTACAAGGGACTCTCAAGAGTCTTCTCCAATACCACAGTTCAAAAGCATCAGTTCTTCGGTGCTCATCTGTCTTCACTTACTGTTAATTCTTGAGAGAAAAGCTTAGAGAAATCTGTGTCATGTTCTGTATTACCATTCCTATAGTTTTTCACAATGTATACCACCAAGAAGCTATCAATCATTGGATAAGAGATTCAGACTCTAGTTCATTAAAATAAATTATAAAAATAAAAGACTCCTTAGAAGACTCAGCCATATTTTAATAACAATGAAATAAGAATAGAACTTACTGAATTCTAATGAACGAAATGGTTTATCACACACCTCAAGTTTGTAGGCATCATGGTGTAATGAAAAGAGCTCAGGTTTTAGGGTTAGAGTCAGGTAAGTCTGAGTTCAAAACTGACTTTTGACTCAAGTATCTGGATGCGTCGAGCAAGTTGCATAAACTCTATGAGTCTCAGTCCCTTATCTCTAACAAAAGTACCAAAATATCTGACAGGTGTTATATGTGTAAAATCTCTTTTAGAGCACTTGACACACAGTATGTGTTCAATAGATTTACAAGCCTAACCACAGACGCACACAATTTATCCATGCTTTGAATAACACTGTCCTAATATTTCTCACCACGAGGGCTTAGTTTCATGGAGGACAGACTATAAATGACTTTTAGTACACTAAAAGTTAGATTTGGGTGCACATCAATGTTGACTCAAAAGACGGAAATTGCTGTTAATTCTGTGCCTTGGTTACAGTTGAAAACCTAAATCAGGTGACCTGCTGCTCGCCTTTGGACCCTCAGGGCAGCTATACAGGCATGAATTCATCTGTTCTACCAGCCGTCTCCATTTTCTTCACCCCCCATTAGCTGCACCTTGAAGATCACTATCAACATTATCTTCCTTAGCTCCTCTGATGTTTGAGACACTCATAAGACATATGACAACCCTTCCTGCCAGAGATGAGCAAAGCCTTGAAGTCAATGAGTTTTTTCACAAAACTTTTTGGAAAACCATTCTCTGATAAGCAATTAATAGGTTGTCTCCTGATTGGGGCTTCGATGAAATTAGAACTAACATTTCATGGGCATTTTTTTAATGTTTTTGTTTTTGATCTGGATCTGAGTATGTTTAGAACCTCTCAATAGTGTTTCAAAGTGTTCTGTGTATAGGCAGGCCTTGTACATCATTCATTAGCTATGTAGTTTTAATTGTTTTTCTAATCACTTTTTTGCTGGTATATAAAATGCAAATTGATATTTCTACGCCAAATTTACTAAATTCATTTGCTAATTCTTATAAATGGTCTGGAGATCCTTTTGGATTTTCCACATCTATAATCATGTTATCCACAAATAATGACAGTATATCTTCCTTTCCAATACTCACACCATTTGTCCTGACTGGATCTCCAGTATATTGTTAAACAGAAGAGATGAGAGTGGGCATCTTGACCTTGTTCCTGAGCTCACAGTGCAAACTTCAAAGATTTTACCTTTAATCGTGATGTATACAGTAAAGGTTTGATAGGTGTTCTTTAGCATATTAAAGAAGTTTCTTTCTAGTTCTAGCAGGCTAAGAGTTTATAACACGAATGACTGAGGAGAGGTATCAATNGATGAGAGTGGGCATCTTGACCTTGTTCCTGAGCTCACAGTGCAAACTTCAAAGATTTTACCTTTAATCGTGATGTATACAGTAAAGGTTTGATAGGTGTTCTTTAGCATATTAAAGAAGTTTCTTTCTAGTTCTAGCAGGCTAAGAGTTTATAACACGAATGACTGAGGAGAGGTATCAATGCTTTTCTCTGAAACTATTGAGATTATCATATGATTTTCTCCTTTATGTTCTAACTATAGTGAATATTTCTTGAATATTGAAACAATCTAAAACAAACATACCTTAGTCTCACTTGATTCAGTTACCAGCTAATACAATTTACGGTTTTTGAATCTATGTTCATGAGAGATATTAATCTGACATATTTCTTTCTTATAATGTTTGCAGCAGATTTTGTTAACAAGATGATACCAGCATTATAAAACTGGAAGTATTCTTTCTTTTTTTGTTCTCATAAAGTTTACCAGAAGTTGGTACTATTTTTTCCTTGAATGTTAGGAATAATTTACCACTGCAGGTCAGGAAGAAACAGTTAGAACTGGACATGGAACAACAGATTGGTTGCAAATAGGAAAAGGAGTCCATCAAGGCTGTATATTGTTACCCTGCTTATTTAACTTATATGCAGAGCACATCATGAGAAACGCTGGGCTGAAAGAACCACAACCTGGAGTCAAGATTGCTGGCAGAAATATCAATAACCTCAGATATGCAGATGACACCACCTTTATGGCAGAAAATGAAGAAGAATNCTATTTGGAACCAGTCTGTTGTTCCATGTCCAGTACTAACTGTTGCTTCCTGATCTGCATACAAACTTCTCAGGAGGCAGGTCAGGTGGGCTGATATTTCTGTCTCTTTAAGAATCAGCCTCTGCAGATCACCAATAGAAAGCCACTCCCACTGGTCAGGGATTTCCTTCCTGGGCCTCCTGGTATTCAAGGGGTGGCTAGAGTGGGTACCCCTGTGTCTCTGGAGGTGGCCCCTGCTAGCCCAGAGTGCCTGGAAGGTGGTGGTGCCTGCTTTGAAGGACTTGGTGGTGGTTCACGAAGGACCAGTCACAGGCCCATGCAGACAGGTGACTGTCTATCTACGGATGAGCCGCTGCTGTCCCGGGTTGGCGGCTGGTCAGCCTCGTGGTGTGCAGGGGGCACGTCACCAACACTTGCAGCCCTGAGTGTGTAAACTATAGGGGACCAGTTTCCGCTGCTACCAGACACCCGAGATCACTGAAAACAGGTGTTCAAACAAGCCTGCATGCGGATGTTCAGAACTGTAGTATTTACAACAACCCAAAGGCGGAAGCAACCCAAATGTCCATCAGTGGATAAATGGTTAGAAAAGGTTCATGTGATGGAATGTTACTCATTCATGAGAATGACACGTGCTGCAGCACGGGGGGACCGCGGAGATGTCCTGCCAAGTGAATAGAAAGGCCAGGCCCAGAAAGGAGATTGCGTATCCTATGACTCTGCTTCTATGAAGCGTCCAGAACGGGCAGCTGTATGTAGACTGAAGGTGGATGAGTGGTTTCCAGGGGTTGGTGGGGATGAGCGGGAATGTGGAGCCTGAAGGGTATGCGCTTCTTTTTGTGGAGATGAAAACATGCTAACATTGACTCCGGTGGCTGCACGCATCTGTGAGTCTGCTAGAAGCCATTGAATTGTTTGCTCTCAGTGGACGGCATGTGAACTCCTAAGTAGGGCGTGTGAACTATAGTCTTTTAGAAAACCTGTCTATCTTTGTGTGTGCTGGGTCTTCCTTGCCGTGTGCGGGCTCGCTCCGGTTGCGCCTCTTCCTGTGGTGCGCGGCTCCTCCCTGTGCTCGCTTCTCTGCTTGCGTGCAGGCTCTAGGTGTGCGGTCTTCAGTGGCTGCAGCACACGGGCCCAGTGGTTGTGGCACGCGGTCCTAGATGCCCTGCGGCGTGGGGGTTCTTCCCAGACCAGGGATCGAACGCCTGTGCTCTGCGTTGGCAGGATTCTTAACTGCTCTACCACCAGAGAAGTCCTGAACTATATCTTAAAAAAGCTGTTATTTTAAAAGAGATTGAATGAGAGAGTGCACTGATTTGTATAGTTCCAGGATACCTTCAGGGATGCAAAATGTATGGAAGTGGTTAACATCTCGTCCTGTCTCCACGCAGCACCTCCACTCGGGGAGCCCAGAGACGCTGTTCTTGTCAATAATTGGGGCCTGTCCACATCCCCCACTGTTCTGCCTGAACTGGAGACACTGCAACTTTGATGCATCTGATCCCCGAGTTCCACGAGGGTATCACAGAAACTACGGGGTTCCTGGGTGGCTCAGTGGTCTTGCCAGGGCAGGGGACTTAGAAGAGTCAGGGTCAATCTTTGGGTTGGGAAGATCCCCTGGCGAAGGAAATGGCAACTCGCTCCAGTATTCTTGCCTGGAGAATTCCATGGACAGAGGAGCCTGGCGGGCTACAGTCCGTGGGGTTTCGAGGAATCGGACATGATTTAGCGGCTGAGTATGCACAGTGCAGAAACTACCGGATCGATAAGCTGACACAGCAGAGGATGCTGTGGGCTGACCCTATGCTAGAGTGGTCGCTGATGCACTGAAGGCACTTTGCTCTGAACGCTGTGCCCTCTGCTCAAGGCCTGGGGGCGTCAAGGCCTCCAGAAGCAGTCATCAACCAATAGCAGGTGGAAGTCAGGGGATAAATTCCCCAGCTCCCTCCCTCCTCCATGGGGCAGCCTCTGAGGGGGCTCCTAATCCCCGTGGGGTCAGCTCCCAGTGCCCCTGGGGTACCAGCTTGATAACGTAGCACCTGTCTTGCTTCCTTGTGCCTCTGCTGGTGTTTCCTGGCATCCGCTCCCGAAGCAACTGCATGTGCCCAGATCGTGGTCTCAGAATTTGCTTCTAGGGGAAGCCAAGCCAAGCCACCTGGGAGACCTTCTCATTTATTGTGCCGCAGTCTGAGTCTCTGCTCCGAGCCAGGCTCTGACGCAGGCGGCCGTGCACAGGATGGACACGACCCTTGTCCTGCTGGGGCTTGGGGAGAGAGCGGATGGGCAGTAAGCAGATGAACCTGTGATTGCAGATGGTGCTGCTGAGGAGCTGTCCAGGGAACCAGCCAATGGCTCGTGCAAAGCACTGGCAGTGTGCCTGGCGTTATAGGGTGTGCTCCGTGAGAGCTGTACGTGATCATCATTGCTTCGATTTGTATTCTCACGGTTGAACTCAGTGTGTCTGTAAGACCGTTGGGGGCCAGGACTGTGTACATTCAGGGCATTGTCTGGCTGACAAAGTGTGATGAATCAATACTCCACCTTCCTGGATAGAAAGACTCGATATGTCAGTTTTCTGCAACCGAATGTGGTCCACACCGTCTCCATCAACATCCTAGCAGGTTCTTCTGTAGATATGGACAGTCTGATCCTAAAGTTCATATAGAGAGGCAAGACACCTGGGACAGCCAATGCAGTGTTGAAGGACAAAGTCAGAGGGGGTTGCAGCCTCACTCGGAGACTTACAGTAAAGTCATAGTTATCAGGACAATCAGGGAAATAATAGATCCATGGAACAGAAGAGAGAGACCAGAAATAGACCCACACGAACAGTCAGCTGACCTTTGAGAATAGAAGAGAGGCTCCAGTGGAGAAAGCATGGTCTTACCAGAAGTATGAATAGGCCAGTACTTACCTGGGCAAAGAGAGGAGCGATCAGGATGACCTCATGGAGGTGTCCAGGCCTGCCGGTGAGGGTGGACACCTGCAGCCCTCTCCTGGGACAGGGCTGGCCTCTGAAGGGTGCTCGCTTGCAGTGAAGTGAGGGGCGGGGGTGGCGGGGTCATTGGGGCTGTTTATGTCATCAGATAGCTCTTGTATTTCATTGTGTTCCCATTTCATGTTCTCTCTATCTTTAAAAAAAATATTTTTTTGTCTGGGTCTTAGTTGCGGCAGTGTGCTCTGTGTTGCAGCCCCGTGAACTCAGTAATTTTGGTGCATGAACCCCGAAGGGCATGGGCTTAGTTGCTCTGTGATAAGTGGGATCTTCGTTCCCGGACCAGGGATCGAACCAGTGCCCGCTGTGTTGGAAGGTGGATTCTTAACTGCCGGCCCCCAGGGAAGCCCCTCTTTCTCTCTTTGTATGTTGCACGGTCGTCTCTTTCCCTCCTTGTCTGGGTAGCTTGTCTTCTCTCTGTATCTGGTTGTCCCTGACCCTGGTTGACCCTGTTTGTGTGTGTTCATATCTCTGCCTGTCTGTCTCCCTTGGTCTCCAACTCTGTCCCATCTCGAGGTCTGTCCCATAGTCCCCATCACTCTCCCCTTCCTCTTTTTTTTTTTTTAAATATTTATTTGGCCACACCACATGACATATGGGATCTTAGTTCCCTGACCGGGGATCAAACCAGTGCCCCCCACATTGGAAGGCCGATTCTTAACCACTAGACCACCAAGGAAGTCCTTGTCCCCTTCCCCTTTTAACAATCATATGTTTATTATAATTTTGCTGTAAGGAAAAAAAGCTCACAGTAGGCCAGTTCAGAAATTCCTTCTTAGCAATATTTTATGGGGAAAGAGAATGGTTAGATAATCATTGCTAGACTAACTAGGGGCGGGGAAAAAGAGTATTTACTTAAAGTCGCTAGACTCTTGACTGGCTGGGTGGGTGAGTAACTGATTTCTGAGAACAGACCTTAATACCTTAGATGTTCCCAGATAACTGCTAGAGCAGGCAGGTCAGCACTGCTGATCTGACCTCTCAGAAGGTGGTGGGTCTGAGCGCACACAAAGGCTCTTTGTGTTTTGTTGTTGGCTTTTGAGGAGTGAGGATAAGAAGAAAAGATAAGATTCCCTGGTTTCAGGGTTGGATGAAGAGTGGGATTATACCTCCTGCCTCTCTACCCCCCAAGGTTTAGAGACCACCCCCCAATAATAGGGCCATTCATAATTGCTAAGTATCTCAAAAACTTTTTTTTGACTTGAAAAAATTGTGGATTCAAATAATACGAAGTTTCTGTGTGCTGTCCATCTAATTTCCCGCCATGATAACATTTTTCATAACCATAGTTATCAAACCCAGCAAATTGAGCTGGTAAAATGTTCTTAAACCATAATTAGTTATTTTTTAAATTTATTTTTTATTGAAGTATAATTGAGTTACACTGTTATGTCAGTTACTGTGGTACAGCAAAGTGACTCATTTATACATGTATATACATTGTTTTTCATTATGACTTATCACAGGATACTGACTATAGTTCCCTGCACTCCACGGTAGGACCTTGTGGTTTATTCATTCTGTATATGCCGGTTTGCATCTGCTAATCCCAAGCTCCCAGTGCAGCTCTCTCTCACACCCCGCTCCTTCGGCAACCCAGTCTGTTCTCTCACGTCCCTGATTCTGTTTCTGGATCATAGAGAGGTTTGTTTGTGTCATGTTTTAGATTTCGCAGATATGTGATGTGTGTGTGCTCCGACGCTCAGTCGTATCTGACTTTCTGCAGCCCTCCTGGACTGTAGTCCGCCAGGCTCCTCTGTCCATGGGAATTTCCCAGGCAAGAATCCTGGAGTGGGTTGCCATTTCCTCCTCCAGGGGATCTTCCCAGCCCGGGGATCAAACTAGGCAGTGTCTTGTGCATAGTCGGTGGACTCTTGGTCACTGAGTTATCGAGAAAGCCTGTAAGTGAAGCCATGTAGTATTGATCTCTCTTTCTGATTTATTCCACTTACCATGGTAATCTCTAGTTGCAGCCAAGTTGCTGCAGATGGTATAATTTTGTTCTATTTTATGGCTGAGTGGTCAGGCCATAATGAGTTTTCATCATTTTTTTATGTGGACTCAGTTTAGGTTTGTTTTTGTTTCGGTGAAGAGTTTTAAGGAATTTTATCACGTGTATAGACTTGTGTAACCACCACCACCACTCACAGAATGCAGAGTAAAATGCTGTTTGTTTAAAGTTTTTTCACTTTACTTCATGACTCTTGTCCCCCAAACTGTTTCCAGTCTGGCTAGATCCATGGTAAGACAGTGGAAAGCGTTTAGTTCATTCCTCCCCTAACTTAAGTATCTTCCCTCCTCTGCCCCCTCTGTGCGGTGGTGGCTTCGTGAGTCTATACATGGGATAAAATTCCTCAAAACTGTACACCGAAACAAAAGAAACCAAAATTGAGGCCAGATAAAAAAATGGTGAAAATTGAGGATGGCTTGACAACTCAGCCATAAAAAAAGAATGGAATTATATCATTTCAGGTAGTGCTGCTGCTGCTGCTGCTAAGTCACTTCAGTCGTGTCCGACTCTGTGCGACCCCGTAGATGGCAGCCCACCAGGCTCCCCCGTCCCTGGGATTCTCCAGGCAAGAGCACTGGAGTGGTTTGCCATTTCCTTCTCCAATGCATGAAAGGGAAAAGTGAAAGTGAAGTCGCTCAGTCGTGTCTGATTCTTAGGGACCCCATGGACTGCAGCCTACCAGGCTCCTCTGTCCATGGGATTTTCCAGGCAAGAGTACTGGAGTGGGGCACCATTGCCTTCTCCAGCTTCTCAGGTATTGCTGGTGGTAGAGAATCTGCCTACCAGTGCAGGAGATGCAAGAGATTCAAGTTTGATCCCTGGGTTGGGATGATCCCCTGGAGGAGGAAATGGCAGCCCACTTTAGTATTCTTGCGTGGAGGATCCCATGGACAGAGGAGCCNGCTTCTCAGGTATTGCTGGTGGTAGAGAATCTGCCTACCAGTGCAGGAGATGCAAGAGATTCAAGTTTGATCCCTGGGTTGGGATGATCCCCTGGAGGAGGAAATGGCAGCCCACTTTAGTATTCTTGCGTGGAGGATCCCATGGACAGAGGAGCCTGGTGGGCTATAGTCCATGGGGTCACAAGGAATCGAACATGACTCAGCACACACATATCTCATTCTGCTGTTATGTGTGAACAGCTATGAACCTTTACTGCTACTTCAACTCTGACTCTAAATTGCCCTGGTTCACTTGGGTCTGTTTGCTTCTTGGACTCCAGGTCAAAGCTGAGGTCTCCTTCCTACCCTGTCATTTCCAGGAATACCTCTCTTTGCTGTTTCTCTGTTCAGTGCAGTCATGGAGGTGTATGTCCCAGGATTCTTACAGTTGCATGCGACAGAAATTTCTCACTAATCAAAGCAAAAAAGAATTGATTAGGTCACATAGATAGCATGTTCCAATGCAGAAGAGGCTTCAAGCCCAAACGGACCCAGGAGTTCGATAGTGCATCAGGGCTGAGTCATTTTGCTTTCCGTGTGCCCAGCATCATGGACCCTGCTACCCCTCGACTCACGTTTCCTCAGCCTGCAGCAGCAGCAGGAGAAATGTGATGAATGGCTTTGGCCAGCTAAGTCCTGGGAGGATGCTGCTGGGCCCAGCTTAGGCCAAGTAAGTCCTGGGAGGATGCTGCCAGGCCCAGCTTAGGCCGTGTGCTCCTTCCTGAATCCTGACCACGAGATGGGATGCCTTGGTCATTTCTGAGACCCTGGGCCCCTCCTTTGGCCTGTTGTGGTGGGAGGGGGGTGGACCATCTTCATCTCAGGCATGTGGAGTGGGTCCATCCCAGGAAAAGGTACTTTTCTGACAGAAGAAAAGGAGGAAGGGATCTATGGACTTGTCTCTTTGTGACACTCCTTAGTTCACTGGACCTCCTGAGATAGGAGCAGGGTCCCTCATGCAACACACAGCCACCCTGTGAGGGGAGGGGCTCACCTTTGAGTCAGGGGCCGTCCTGACCTTTGCGGTGGAGAAAGTCGGAGTCCTGTGGCCAGGATTCTAGGGAATATGAGTTTCCTCTTTTTCTGTCATCTAGGGCTTCCCCAGTGACTCAGACGGTAAAGAATCTGCCTGCAGTGTGGGAGACCTGGGTTCCATCCCTGGGTCAGGGAGATCCCCTGGAGAAGGGAATGGCAGCCCACCCCAGTATTCTTGCCTGAAGAATCCCATGGACAGAGGAGCCTGGCAGGCTACACTACAGCCCATAGGGTCGCGAAGAGTCAGATGTGACTGGGCGACTCTCGGCGTTCCTGCACAACAGCTCTCCCAGTGCTGAGCGCCTGAGAACCACACGCATTTCACTGTTTGCACCTGAAGCTGTGAACGGGCAGGGCCTGGGGCTGGTCGAGCTTGTCTTCACCCTGGGCCGTGCAGAGCTGGGCGGGGTGTCTCTGGGGTGCAGGCTCGTGGCGGCGGCCTCAGATGGGGTGACGTCCAGCTTCTGACCGGCTGCTCTTACTTTTCCTGCAGTGGACATCATGGAGATAAAGGAGATCCGGCCGGGGAAGAACTCCAAGGATTTCGAGCGCGCGAAAGCGGTCCGCCAGAAGGAAGAATGCTGCTTCACCATCCTGTACGGCACCCAGTTTATCCTCAGCACGCTCAGCCTGGCAGGTGGGTGCCCGCCGAGCGCGCTCCCCCTCCCTGCGCCAGCGTTTTCCTTCCAGGAGAGTGCTCTGTGGGATGCTCACCCCTGCCCCCTGCTGAGGCGTGCTTGGGGCATCCCTTTTTGAATCCTGACCCTGCCGCTTTCTAGCTGTGTGGCTTTGAGTAAGTGACTCTGCCTCTCTGAGCTATGGTTTGCTCAGCTGTAGAACAGGACCCAGTTCATCCTCCTGCTGGCCTCGTGGGGATGTTGAAGCGATTATGTTAAGGGCCCATTTGGCTCATGCTGTGCCGAGAACTGAAGGCAGGTTACCTTTTGCTGTCCAGCCAAGTGTGGCCTGCACCATTTATTCAGCTTAACTGATCTGAAGGAACGATCTTGAAATCTTCTATCTCATACATGGATATGTGCACACTCACATAGACACCGTCTGGAGGTGTGATGTCTGGTCCTCCTTGTGAGTCCTCCAGAAAGTCAAAGAGGCCTTTGGCCGGGAGAAGAACTGAGAAAGCTCAGGCGCTTGGCTCAGGGGCAGAAGCTTATAGCTACCTTCAGGTCTAACCCCAGAATTTCTTGACTTAGAACTTGATATAAAATCATGGTGGACAAGAGAGAAAATAAGTAGCATTAAAAGTAAACCAAAGTGGGTGGAAACTGTGGAAGCTGAGTAGCATTAGTGACTTTTAATTTCAGGCCCAATGACTCTCATTGGTTTAATTTCTCATTCACGCTTTCATCAGGCAGCTTTTGAGCATATGCTCTGTTCTGGGTTGTGCTAGATGTCCGTGGGGCTGTAGTGAGACATAAGACCCAGTTACCACCTTTAAGGAGCTCATGGTCTACTTGGGGAGAAGACGTGTGGACAGGGACTTAGAGTACTCTCTGATAGGAGCCGTAGTCCAAACGTAATACAGTGCGCTGGAGGAATACATGGAGCCTAACTCCCTGGAAGGCTTTGCCGCGGAGGTGGCTTTTCTTAAACTGGGTTTTGAGGCATCAGCAGGAGTTGCAAGGAAAGAGAGAGGATGGTCCAGAGATAGAGTCTTGCATGTGCCAGGCTTGGAGGAGGGAAATAGGAAGCCGGATGTGGGAAGTGATGGGTGAATGTCTGATGGAGGGGGTGTGGCAGGAGGCAGAGACAGGACAGGAGAGAGGGGCCCATGACCCTGAACCTTCAGAGCTTTGTCCACTTAGCCCGGCTACAGGCTGAGGCCTGGTTGCTCTTCTTGGTAGGGAGGCCGTGAAAGCCCAAGCAAGATGTGGAGCCCAGGATGCCAGCTTGAAGGCTGGATCCGGCTTCTCCCCTTCACCCTTCCTAGCCATACCTTGCTCTTCTTCCGCCTGGGGAGAATGAGAGCAGAGGCCCCGGCATGCTCTGTCCAGGCTAAGAAGGCCCCTGGTGGTGTGAAAAGATGTTTAATAGCGGGGCCAGGTGTTTGCACCGCCAGCTGCATTTTATGATGGGAAATGAGGCACAGGGAGGCGCTAAGGAGCCAGCTGAACATCACATAGCCCTGACGCGCTACATGGGCCTCGGGGTTGAGGCCAAGCTCTTACCACTGCTCGTTGCTGCTTCCCTTACAGGCAGCAGCCTCACCTACTTGGCGGCCCTCTCTCTGGCCTTGAGGGGAAACAAGGGAGGTGCCGAGGGCTCTCAGGATCGTGATCCAAGTTGTCCTGGGTTCTGCCTCTTGTTTGTTAGTATAGGACTAAAGCTAAAGCTCTACTGGCTTGTCACTCCTGCTGTAGGAGGCTCACCCTGGGCACAAACCAGGTCCCAGGAACCAGCACAGGTTCCTCCCATCGCTGTGGTCTGTGTGGGGAGGGAGTCTCCAAGCGGAGATCTTCCCAGGGAGTAACACAGCATTTCTGGCCCCTCTGCCCTCCAGCCGACTCGAAGGAAGATGCAGCTAAGTGGCTGTCTGGCTTGAAGATCTTACACCAGGAAGTGATGAGCGCGTCCACCCCCACCATCATCGAAAGGTAATGGCTTTGCCTGTTTCTCTCTGTAGTCACTCACTCGGGCGTCTGTTCAGTATGGCCAAAGAAAGGAAAAGGAGACATTTCGTCTTGGGGGCTCCTGGAGTGCCCTGTATGCAGTAGGTGTCCAGTAGTGGCGGTGGACACTCCAACATCTCCCAGAAGAGCCGCCCATCTCCCTGGGCCTTGTTCTGCTGGGGTGAGAAGTGCACTGGGATTGAGACAGAAACTTGTCCTGGTGTTGGGTCTGAGGGGAGGGCCCGAGGCTTCTTTCTCAGAGGATTTAAGAAGAGATTAAGTTGACTGATGGGAGGACCTCGGGCTCGAGGTCTGGGATTTTCCTCCTGGCTTGACGAGGGCCTTCTCAGGACTGTCCATCAGTGTCACAGCTGTCAGGTGGGACTCGTGTATGAATTGCTGTCCATCCAGCAAACTGGAGCCCTCTGATCTCAACCAGCTTTTTGGGAGATTAACAGAGAGCATCAGAGGGAACTGTCAGTTTAAAGAATCCAGCCTCTGTGAGGCCACGGGGCTGCTTGGCTCTGCTGGGCAGCATTTCACCCACACAGACAAGCTGCTTCTTCCCAGGTTGCTGGTGTTAGAAAGTGGGAAGGACCTTCCTTTTCATTTCCAGACTCTGTGTCCCATCCTACAGAGATTCCTTGGACTTGTGAGTCTAGCTTTCTAATTTTCTAACTCTCTCTCTCTCTCTCGTCTCATCTCTTCCCAGCTGGCTGAGAAAGCAGATTTACTCTGTGGATCAAACCAGGAGAAACAGGTAAGATTCGCTCGCATTTTTGTGGTTTCCTCCCGATCATTTTGGATCATCTCATTCTTTCTTGAAATATCCCAAGGGGGTTGGAGTGAGTTCTGTGCTGTGGAAAGGTCCTCGTGAAATCAGATTTGACTTAACAAGGTGGCGGATGCAGTGCTCAGTGGTGTGAGTCGTGGTGGTAAAAATCTCCACCCATGTGGGGTCTCATTGCAGTGGACAGTGCCACTCCATCTGTGGGGAGGACTGCTCTGCTATGTGAAGCACTCGGACCACGTCACTTAGGCCTTCGCGTTTAAGCATCTTCTCTGTCCCGGGGAGAAACAGGATCCCCATGGTGCCCGCCCATCCTTTGTGGTGCAGATTGACCATCAGGAAGTAAACCCAGTTGGGGGAGGGGGGGATGCTTCTAAGAGCTGGGTGAACACGAGGCAGGCAATGTGACAGCCTGTAATTCAGTGTCCCTGACTGGTTCACTTAATAGCACGTCTTGGAGCGGTTCCCTCTCTGCACATACAAGGCTCTATGCCACACATTTTTGGAACAGATGTGATTGGTCCTTGGATAGATGTGGTGTAATTGCCATATTGATGGGAAACCAGTTCCTTCTCGATGAGCATCTGGTGGTTTCTTTATTATAAAGCTATGAAAACTTTCAGGTTTCCCTTTAAAAAAATATTATTGTTAATTATTATTGTTTGTTTATTTGGCGGGGCCGGGTCTCAGTTGAGGTCTGCAGGATCGTCCATCTTCATTGCGCAGGCGGGATCGTTAGTTGTGGCATGCAAGCTCTTAGTGGCAGCATGTGGGATCTAGTTCCCTGACCAGGAATCGAACCTGCGCCCCCTTCATTGTGACTGTGGAGTCTTAGCTACTGGACCACCAGGGAAGTCCCTGGGTCTCCTTTTTTGTAAGTGTGTGGGACACAGATATGAACAGGATAAATTCCTACAAGAGGAATTCCAGAAGCCAGGCGTCACTGGGTTTGACAGTTTGAGAGGGGTGATGGCAGTTTATGTTTCTGCTAGCAGTTCAGAGGAGTCTTCTCTACCATGTGACCTTCACTAACCTGAAGGGTGAAAAGCAGCAGTGGAGTTTTGGCTTAAATTTGCATTTCTTTATTTAAGGGAGAGGTTGAACATCCTCTCATCAATTTTTTTTTTAAGGTTATGATCCAGTTCCTGTTAATAGTGTAATGTTGAAACCCACCGTTTATGGAGCATACCGTCCTCAGCACTTGACAGTCGCCCTACCATTTTAGCCTCACATCAGACCTCTCTCAGCATTTTTAAATGTCCTTCCTTCCTTCCATTCTCCATTAAGAGACGCCAGCTTCATACACGAGGCAACAAGTAGCCTCTGCGATGCTCCCCTCGTGTATTGCACAGCGCGTGGGAGCTAATTCCCCACCAGCGATTGAACCCATGCCCCCAACATTGAGAGTGCAGTTTTAACCACTGGACCACCAGGGAAGTCCCTCCCCAGCTTGTTACCTAAAGTCTTTCCATCTTTAAGGCATTTTGGTGTCAGGCCAGTGTCACCCATCACTTGTCAATTTCAAGTGGTCTCTTGTACGCATGCCCCAAGGGGTGATTTGCAAAGCGTGGAGAGTTA
>SJYA01002332.1:91920-163872 GCA_006410615.1 Neotragus moschatus
GGCACTTTTCTGCCCTTCCCCCCCCCCCCCCAGCCCACCCTCCATCCACCCATCCTTCCTTCCGCCCCTCCTTCCGCCATCATTTCATTTCTGTTCCTGTGTAGCTAAGCTGTTGGTAGATCTGGGGCAGGTGGTTCCAGGAGTGAGGGGACAGCGTAGGTTGGGTGGGGCTCTTCTGAAGGGTGTAGGATTGGAGATGACCCTGGACATCCTTTCTGGCCTTCACAGAGGTCTGGACTCTTGTCAAGGACCCCAGCAGGACTCCATCCCAACAGTCCCAGTTGGAGGCTCTCAGGGCCATGCCACAGGATTCCTCAGCTTAGAAAAGCTCATTCGTTTTGTACCCATGCGTTCCCAGAAGAGTTAACCCATTTTATGGCATATCTGGCCATCTTTTGGCCCACCCCCATCGTTTCAACTCGTCCAAGACAGCAAAACCAGAGAAGGGTGGGGATTGAGAGAAGAGAGATGGGAGAAGCATTTACCACTGGCCACCCCGTAATTGGGATTTTCTCCCTTATCACGCCTTTACCAAGCAGGTGCTACGTGAATGTTACCTGGTTTGGTTTCAGGGAAGTCCTAGGCGGGTAGTGGCAGTTCTCCCTTTTTACAGAGGAAGAAACTGGGGGTTTGATGGAGCTAAGCGAATTCCAGGCCAGAATACTGTTCCAGGTAGCCTTTCCCTTCTCCAGGGGATCTTCCCAACCCAGGGATTGAACCCAGGTCTCCCACATTGCTGGTGGATTCTTTACCAGCTGAGCCACAATGGAAGCCCAAGAATACTGGAATAAGTAGCCTGTTCCTTCTCCAGCAGATCTTCCCGACCCAGGAATTGAACCAGGGTGTCTTGCACTGCAGGCAGATTCTTTACCAACTGAGCTACTGGAGAAGCCGTGAAGCAATTCAGGGGACAAGCCTTGACTGGAGTTGAGCTCTGTTAACTCTAAAGGCTCGGTACTTTTTCTTATAGTATAGTGAAAGCCACTCAGTCATGTCCGACTCTTTGAGACCCCATGGACTATTAGTCTGCCAGGCTCCTCTGTCCATGGAATTCTCCAGGCAAGAATGTTGGAGTGGGTTGCTGTTCCCTTCTCCAGGGGATCTTTCCTACCTAGGGATCAAACCTGGGTCTCTTGCATTGCAGGCAGATTCTTTACCATCTGAGCCACCTGGGAACCTGTGCTTTAAAAATGGCCTGTGTGTACATACCCTATAAGTACGTCTAGATTTGAAAGTGTCCTGCCCTAAAAGGAGGGGTTCTGCATTGTGCCTGTTGGAATTCTGGCTGAGACCCTTCCCTTTTGGGGAGTTGAAGAATCTTACCTGGGGTCCCTGGTGGGTATGTTCTCCAAGCAGAGAGGTTGTGTTCAAAGGAATGCAAGTTTGCTTTCAGCCAGTGTTGTGGCAGAGCTGGCTATTTCTGTGAACAGGGAGGAGGCATTCTTGTGGTGGACACAAAAAATTGTGTGGTCACTTTTTTTTTTGTAATTTTTTACAGGAAATAGGCGCACACAAAGATGAACTCAGCTTTGAACAGTTCCATCTCTTCTATAAAAAGCTTATGTTTGAACAGCAAAAATCGGTAAGATGATTCTTTTCTTTCCCCCCATTCATTTTTTTGAAGGTTTTGGTAGTCTTGTTTGAGCTTATTTTTTTTTTAATTGAAGTATAATTGATGTATAATGTTTTATAAATTACAGGTACACACTTTTTAAAGGCCATACTCCGTTTATAGTTATTTAGATTCCACGTGCAAATGATATCATACAGTGTTTGTCTTTCTCTGACTTATTTTACTTAGCGTGATACTAAGTTCATCCATGTTGGATATGGCAGTATTTCAAAGAAATAATGCAATATTTCTTTCTTTTTATGGCTGAGTAGTAGTCCATTGTGTGTGTGTGTGTGTGTGTGTGTGTGTGTGTGTGTGTGTGTGACATCTTTGTCCATTGTCCAGTTGATGGACATTTAGGTTGCTTCTGTGTCTTGCCGGTTATTAGTGATGCTGCTGTGTACTTTGGGTTCCTGTATCTCTCTTAATTAGCGCTATTGCTGCTTGTGGATATATATACCCAGGAGTGGATGTGCTGGGTCATATGGTAACTCTGTGGTGAGTTTTTTTTTTGAGAAACCTCCACGGTGCCTGCATCAGTTTGTATTCCCACCAACCGTATCTGAGGGTTTCCTTTTCTCCGCATCCTCGCCAGCGTCTGTTACTCGTGTTCTCTTTGGTGATGGCCGTGCTGACAAGTCCGAGGTGACACCTCATTGTGCTTTGGGTTGACATTTCCCCGAGGATTAGCGACGTGGAGCATCTTTCCTCGTGCCTATTGGCCGTCTTTATGGTTAAGATGATTCCTAAGCAAACAATGAAACGATGCTTCTCTTTTCCCTGGGTTTCGAAGTCTGGCCCCTTCCTAAGAGACCCGTGAGAAGCGTTCAGTCTCCCTTCTAGTCCAGGAAATATACAGTGGGAACGACAGTGGTGTCCTGTTTTCATCTGTTAGATGGGCAAAGGTCTTGAATAGGATAGAGTTGAGGGGACAGAGTGGGGAAACGGCCGCTCCTACCTTCTTGGTGGGAATGTGAGTGCCTGATTGGAATTTAGTCTGAGGCGATTAAAGTGAAGAGGTTCAGCTAACTCTACTGTGTCAAGTTGTTCTGGAAGGAAATTTACCAAAGTGTTAATAGTTAACTGCCTCTGGGTTGAGGGATTATGTGTGTGTATGTTGTTCTTTTTACAGCTTTGTTCCTATAGTGAGAATGTTTTTTGATTACGATAATACGCTATTTTAAAATTAGGGTGTGCATGCATTTTGGCCTGACAGTGGCATCTGGGGGCTCTGTTTTAGAGAAATGAGAGCCCTGAGGCCTAGGAATGTATTACCAGGCTGTTTATTGCAACATTACTTATGCTGGCCAGATACCTGGGAGCCATCTGAATGCCTCTCAGGAGAGTAACAGCCGGGTAAGTTATGGTCCAGCCATACTATGGCACGCTGCAGCTGATTAAGAAGCCTGAGATCATTGAGTTTCTGTCCTTCTGGAGGGCCGTTGATGCTATTTTGTGAGGAAAACCAGCAGCAGAAATGAGGAGCCAGGTCTGACTTTTTGGTAACAAACAGTAATCCTCCTGTATACGTTTGCATGTGTTTTTTTAATTTTTTGTTTGTTTTGTTTTTGCATGTGTTTTTATGAACAAGAAGAGTACACACACCTCACATTTAATGTTGGTTTTCTGCGTGTCCTAGAGGGATTTGGGAAAAATGTGCCAGCGAGATAATTAAACTTTTCTTTGCATCCCTCAGTTTTCTTCAGCCTGTTCCAAGTAACATGCTACTTTTGCAACAACAAAAAAAAGTCCCATTAAAGCATAAGGCATAAAAAGGGAGGTGCTGGGTGCAGCGCATGGAGCACTGTGCCTGCTGGTGGCCGCTGCTGTTGGGACAGGGCTCTGCAGGCGGCCGAGGTGGGTCCGGAGCAGAGAATGGGTAGGACTCTGTGTGATCTTGGGCCAGCCACTGACCCCTCCCTGCCTCAGTCTTCCCATCCGTGCAGTGGGGGTGATGAGTCTCACCCCACCGGGCTCTGGGGAAGACTGAACGAGGGTTTGGAGGTCAGGAGTGCAGACGTTTTAAAGCGATGAGCATGAGAGACAGTTTTCCGTCGCCTTCTTCCTTCAGACTGGTCGCAGGGCCACACCTCTTGATAGGTGACCACTGGCTGTGGGACTTCGGACGTATCCGAGGCAGAGAAATGGGAGAAGCATTTCTTCTCTGCCTAGATTTGGGGAAAATACATGATTGTATGGAGTAAAAGACTGAGTTGCAGTGTGTTCACTTTTTCACCCATGTAATAATTAATGCTTGGTTTGCCAAGTAGAGTAGAAAGAAATGGTAGACTTTGGGAGTAGAAAGAGTTAAATTCCAGCCTCCAGGTGGTTTGGGGGGAAGCCATCTTGCTCCATCACTCAACCTCCTCTATGAAATGAACGTATTAAATCAGGTTGTCGGTTATACAACTTTTTTTAAACTATCCAACCCCCTCTTCTTTTTTATGTGAAACCTTAATTAAGACAATTCTGCTGCCTAAAAGCTGGTCAAAAAACTTTTAGATTTAAATCTTCAACTTTCATTTATAATCAGTTCTTGAGAGCAAGGAAAATGTTGTGATAATAGTATATAAATGAAGTCCAGAATAATGACAATTACTGTCTTAGGCGGTTGACCAGGACTGAGAAAAAATTGATTCACTCAAGATAAGCAGTTGCAAAAAAAACAGTACTTATCATTTGCCGTGACATTTCAAGCTGCGACTCATCAGATGGAGGGCAGGCGATGCTTGGGAATACGTTTTGCATAAAAGCTCTCATACCTGCCAGTACAGGTTTACCCACTGACGGTCTCCTCCATGAACAAATTCCACATAAGAGAACTTTTCATTGTGGTTCTTTTTAAAGTGAATGTTTGTATGTTTGAGAGGGAGAAGGGAGAGAGAAACTTAAGTCAAATTTCTGCATAGTCCATGAGTCCTAGATGGCCAGTTTTTTTGGGGAAATATCTGTACCTATCAGAGATTACCCCTGGTGGCCAGAATACCACGTTCAGCTGGCATTCGGTTGGTTCTTAGCCTAGTGGTTTAAATATTTTTTCCATCCCAGTACTAACCAGGCCTGATTCTGCTTAGCTTCTGAGATCAGATGCAGTCAGAGGTGTTCAGGGTGCTATGGCCATAAACTAAATGTCTTTTAAAATGAATTGCCTGTATTTAAAACTTGGAAGATTTCTCATTAAGATCCAGATTTTTTGCTTCTCTTGGGAAAAAAATATCACGTTCTGGCTATATTTGGCAACCTGTGAGTGGAGGGGAAAATGCTTTCTGGTTTGTCCCAGCCCTGCCTCCCACCCCCATGCAGCTCTCTTTACTGATTTAAGGGCCAGGGTCACCTCCCTGGCCCCTAAGACTTTTCGGGTCAACAGCCTCTTTTCTCTCTCATTGGCAGGTATAACTGTCCTATCTGGCCACTGCATGTTTTAATTCAGTGATTTGGGGTTTGATTAACAAAGCCCCGGGCTCTATAGATGGTTACTGGTCCACTTGAGAAGCATCACTGCTCTTGTGTACGTAAATGCCTCTCCCCCAACTGTCAGCAGACTTCCCTTGTGGCTCAACTGGTAAAGAATCTGCCTGCAATGTGGGAGACCTGGGTTCCATCCCTGGGTTGGGATGATCCCCTGGGGAAGGGAAAGGCTGAACACTCCAGTATTCTGGCCTGGATATAGTCCACGGGGTCGCAAAGATTTCACTTTCACTTTCCAGCTGTCAGCATACCATTTACTTCCCGAGTGCGTCGCTGGAAGCTCAGGGCAGAGGAAAGCGTTACCTTGGTGCTCTTAGGGGTTCAGCTGGTTTTCTTGGGCTCCTTGGGGTGATGGAGCTGTTCATGATGGTTGGTGATCCCCAGACTTAAGTCCAGGGAGTGGAGTGCTGCTTATCAGTAGCTATAGGTTTCCAACTTGAAGTTGCCAGTTCCTCCTCCTGTCTAGCTACCTGCTTACATTGCTGCACTCAAGCCTCAAAGCTTCCAAAAGTTTGGCAGCAGAAGGAGGATAAGAACTTAAAATTTCATGTGTGTCCACCCTTGGGAGAGAGGTATATCTCCGACTAGGTTGTAATAACGGTGTTACGAATAAAAGATCACAACTAACATGGGCTAAGTGTAAACTCTGTGTCGGGCACTGTGCTATATGGCTTACATGCATTTAATTCTCCTCAAGACCCTGTAGGATAGTAACTCGTCTAATCCTCATTTTATGGACCGAAGATGCTGGCACTCAGGGAGGTCACTTGTTGGAGGTCAGGTGGCTGCTGCAGAGCTGGAGCTTCAGTTCTCCTTTGCTCAGCTGCACTGCCCACCCCCTGGTACTTCTTTTTATTTTTTATTATTTTAAAAATACTCATTGTTTATTTAGCTCTGCTGGTTCTTAGTTGTGACATGCAGGGTCTAGTTCCCTGACCAGGGATGGAACCTGGGCCCCCTGCAGTGGAGTCTTAGCCACTGGGCCACCAGTGGTCCCCGTTGTGGGGTGTGTGTGTCTGTTAGTTGTTTAGTCGTGTTCCACTCTTTATGACTCCGTGGACGGTAGCCCGCCAGGCTCCTCTGTCCATGTAATTCTCCAGGCAAGAGTACTGGAGTGGGCTGCCATTCCCTCCTCCAGGGGATCTTCCCGATCCAACCCAGAGATGGAGTTCGGGTTACTGCAGGCAGATTCTTTGCTGTTTGAGCCACTGGGGAAGCCCCTCCCATTGACACTTTTAAATTTTTTAAACTTTTGTGTTAAGGGAAATTTCAAACATAGGCAGAGATAATAGTGTAACAAACCTCTTTGCTTTCAGTCTGCATCTGCCTTTGCTTTCAGTCTGCTCCCTCCTCTGTACCCCAAGGGGCTGGTTCCTACAAACGTGTTCTGCCTCTGTACACAGGCTTCTGGGGGTTCAGGAAGTGGGGTGACGTGAGACTGCAGGCAGAGGGACCGGTAAGCTGGGGTGTGTCTCCCGGTCTTTCCTGGTCTGGAGTCACCTCTGAAGTAGAGGCGCCCCCTCCTTCATCCTGGCCCCCCGTGTGGCTGGAATGGAGTGGAGCCTTTTCTCCGCTTCATTGCGTGGTGAGGAAGGGGCTGGCTTTAGTAAGGACCACGTGGAGTGGAAATACAGGGGAGTCACAGTGGCCTTCCTCTAGATGTGGGGAATCCGGTCTCGGGGTTTGGGTTTGAGAGGATCTGGCCTTATGCCCTAGTTGACCCAGCGATGTAAGGGCCGAGTGAGTCCAGATGGCAAACAGCATACCCTGCCTAAAATCCTCCCTCCTTAAAAAAAAAATCCCAAAGAAAGGCAATGCCAAAGAATGCTCAAAACTACCACACAGTTGCACTTATCTCATATGCTAGTAGGAGAAGGCAATGGCACCCCACTCCAGTACTCTTGCCTGGAAAATCCCATGGGTGGAGGAGCCTGGTAGGCTGCAGTCCATGGGGTCGCTAAGAGTTGGGCACTACTGAGTGACTTCACTTTCGCTTTTCACTTTCATGCACTGGAGAAGGAAATGGCAACCCACTNGGACAGGGAGGCCTGGCATGCTGCGATTCATGGGGTCGCACAGAGTCGGACACGACTGAGCGACTGAACTGATAAATCAGGGGTTCCCCAGCCTCTGGGGTCTAATGCCTGATGATCTGAGGTGGAGCTGGTGCAATAGTAATAGAAGTAGAATGCCCAGTGAATGTAATGTGCTTGAATCATCCTGAAACCATCCCTCTCCCTAGTCCTTGGAAGAATTGTCTTTCACAAAACCGTTCCGTGGTGCCAAAAAGGTTCGGGACTGCTGCTGTAAATGACATGTACGTGCAAGGCAGTCCTTCTAAGCCTTTCTGAAAGAGTGGCACCTAACCTTTTTTGGTGGCCTGCTTCTCTGAGATGCTGATTAAAGCTGTGGACCATCTTTCTAGGAAAAGGAAAAAAAAGTACACGCACAGTCTTCTGCAGACCTCCTGAGGCTTCCCTGGGGCCAGTGGCTACCTTTTCTAGAACACCGATTTTCTGCATGTCATCCTGGAGCGCAGGCTGTTTTGGCATCGCGGGCAGGAGCCGTTTTAGATTGTTAGCGTTTATGACCCTCCAGGCGCTGCATCTGTGTCCTGAATTACTCCAGTGCTGATCCAATCACAGCGTCGTTCGAGACTGTTCCAGTCATACTGCCTAACTGGAAATGGACGCGGTGTGGGTGTGCACGTGTGTATGTGGCATGTGGGTGTTTGTGCATCCATGCCCATGTGTGTGTAAGATGCCTGGCCAGGGAGCTGGTGTGGTGGCGGCTGGGGGCGGGGGTGTCGCCGCTCCTCCTTGGTGGAGGAGCTCGCCGCCCCTCATCAACAGCTGCAGTATGAGCAGGCCTTGAAGCCTTGGGCTAGAGCTCCCCATATTTTTCTTTCTCTTGAATTCAAGGATGAGAAATGAGCCCATTGAAATATTAAGGATTTGAAATGTAGTTGTGAGGGTGCAGAAAGGGGTGTGTATTTTCTGCTGGGTGTGCCAGTCAGGACAAATGTTTAGAGAGGACTCTGGTGAATCTGGGAGAAGGCAATGGCACCCCACTCCAGTACTCTTGCCTGGAAAATCCCATGGATGGAGGAGCCTGAGGGGCTGCAGTCCATGGGGTCCTTAGGAGGCGGACACGACTGAGCGACTTCACTTTCATTTTTCACTTTCATGCATTGGAGAAGGAAATGGCAACCCACTCCAGTGTTATTGCCTGGAGAATCCCAGGGATGGGGGAGCCTGGTGGGCTGCTATCTATGGGGTCGCACAGAGTTGGACACGACTGAAGCGACTTAGCAGCAGCAGCAGCAGCAGCAGGTGGTGAATCTGTGAAAGGTGATGGGCACACCCTGTGTCTAGGTGCTTTCCCACCCAGGAATCCACCCTGCGGAAATGCTGGCACAAGTGGGCGAAGACAGATACGTGGGAACATTCTGTGTAATACTGGATCGATTAGCAGAATATAGAAGGACAGACATGGAATACAGTGCTGGTTTTCAAAGTAGTGAGGCAGGGTGATTTGAAGTTGCTAAATATTAGCTAAAGTGTGAAACAACAGCAAAAATGCTGGAAGACATAGATGTAACATAAGGTGATAAGATATAATTTGATCAGATATAACTAATTGGGTATCCATAAAGTGAACTCAAGGTGGAGAACTGCCAAATTATTATGAGTGGTTGCTTCTCAGGAATCAGCCTGTGAAAGAGGCGAGAAAGATTTCCACCTTTTGTGTCAAGATGTAAATATTTGAATATTTACAAGTCACATAAATGACCATGGTAATTTTTTTAACAAAAACTGTTTATTTTCGTTGTCTCGACACGTCTAATTTTCTTGTTTTGGGTCTGTGTTCTATTTTCTGTTTCAGATTCTTGACGAATTCAAAAAGGATTCTTCCGTGTTCCTCTTGGGGTGAGGCACCTCTGCTGGGTTGTAGTTCTGGGTGGCTGTGCCTTGTGGGTCCTCCCAGCCCGGCCACCTCCAGGGGGTCACCTCTCTGGCAGGCACTGGTCTCCACAGAGATGGGGTCCGCTTGTTGGGGAACTGACTATCCTGATACACAGTTCAATTCAGTTGCTCAGTCACGTCCGACTCTTTGTGACCCTGTGGACTGCAGCACGCCAGGCTTCCCTGTCCATCACCAGCTGCCGGAGCTCGCTCAAACTCATGTCCGTTGTGTCATGGACTCCAGTCAGTCCAATACCACGAATAATGTGCACGGCAGCCGGGCTTGTGGGGTCTTGGGAGGATGGCCCAGAAGATTCTGTAGAGAAGCCTACTTGCTTCAGGACGTCCTGGTTAAGCAGGTTGAACTGAATAAAAATGAGTCGGAGCGCATAAAGTGCTTTATGTGGTGCATGGCAAGGCTCATAAATAGTGGTGATGATGTGATGGCTAAAACTTAAGTGCTGCAGGACTTGTGAGGCCCTTTACTGAACTTACTGATTCCCCAAGTGGGAGATCTGTAGTGTGCTGTCTCCCCCAAGCCTGTCTACCTGGGAGAAAGGTTTACTGTGGCGTTAACAGCACCTGGAATGTGATTTGTGCCCTGCTGACCTGATCCTGCTTTTAGGAACCAGCCCTCATTGATGAAGGTGCCCTGGCAACTGTTCCTCTGTTGAGTTCTAAACCAGAAACCTGAAAACTCCAAAGTATTCATTCATCTAAATGAATCTGATTTATTTTGCAGTGTTTTACTGAAAAGATTAGTGTTGGACCATGAGGCTGTTTAGAAAGAAGGTTAGAAATACACTCAGAGACAGTAGACTTTTGGACCCTGAGTGTTTAGTAAAGGGAGAAAACTTAAAGCATGTTTCATCTCCTGTATTAAAAAAAAATAACAAACACACACACACCTTCCCACCCCCACTGCAGATGCCCAGGGAAGAGTATGCGTTTCCCTGGAGAGCCCTGTTTTACAGGACGCACCTTGTGTAGCCCTCGCGGTTGCTTGGACCAGCGAGGTTCCTGGTCCAGTTGAGCACCCTCTCCAGGAGGCCAGCAGGTTGCTGGCCAAGGAGGAATCTCCCTTTTCTCAGGCTGAAGGATTCCCTGTCTCAGGCGGAAGATTCTCCTAGCAGAGGCCCTCCGCTCCCTCCCTGGCCCTGGTCTCGCATATTCCAGTGGGTTCTCCCTGCCCGCCCAGAGTCGGGGCTTCATCCAGGCCCCTCTCCTGCCTCAAAGCAGGCTCTGGGGTCACTTCTCCAGCATCGCCACCCACTAAGTGCACTCCACGGCCAGCCCCAGCCTGGCCTCTGCTGTCCTGCCCGCCCTCCCTGCCCCTGCGGGACCAGCTGGGAGCAGCTGAGTGTGGATTCTAGGGCCTGATTCTCCTGGGTTCTGGTGTCAGGGCCCCTCTTTGCATCCTCCTGGGTCAGGGGTGTCATCTGGGTGACTTTGTCTTCCCGTCGGCCAGCCCACACCTGACCCCGTGGGGCGGCAGTGGGGGGCTCGGCTGGGTGCCCGGGGGGCCCAGGTGTCTGCTGGAGGGGACTGCCTCCTGACTGCTGGCTGCCCGCCTCTAAACACCGTCTCTTTCCCCGAGGGCAGCAACACCGACCGGCCGGATGCCTCTGCTGTCCACCTGCATGACTTCCAGCGGTTTCTCTTGCATGAACAGCAGGTGAGGGGATAGCAGGGCGGGGGCGCTGGGTGGATGGGGGGCGCTGTACCCGCAGTTTGTCACCTTGTTGGCACCTGCCGTCAGGAAACGAATCGTCTCCCTGCCCAGTGGCGCCTGGGGGCTGAGACTCTGGAATGAGGCTGGCCTCGGAGCAGCCCCTTCCCCAGGCGCAGATAGAGGAGGGGGCGATGGGGACACTGCAGGGCAGGCGGGGCCCTCACCTGCTGGCCTCTGCTCCCCCACTCTGGCTCATCTAGGGGGGCCCTTCCCCGGGAAGCCATCCCTGGCTCGGGGAGGATGCGGCTCAGGTGGATGAGCCTGTGGTTCCTCTGAGGGATAAGGCAGCACGCTGTCCTCAAACAGGTGACCCGTGGACGTCTCTGGGGTGTTTGCGTGTGGGTCCCGAGCTGGGGGCTGAGTAGGAGTTTATGTCCAGCAGTGGTTTTTTATGGGGCTGGGCAAGGGCTGTAGACTCAGGTCAGGGCTCCTGGCATCTATCTAGTTGCGGGAGTCCAGGGCTGTTGCAAGGCGACCACACCCCACCTCCGCCCCACTCCCTCAACGAGGAATTCCCCAGCCCTGCGTGTCAGGAGTGCCTCAGTGGAGACGCCGAGCTCGAGTGAGAGAAGCCTGCCATCCTGTTACGGGCTGTGTGACCTTGGGCAGGTGGTTTGACCTGTCTGTGCCCCGCTTTCCTCCTCTTTGGATGGGGATGAGAGCCTTGCCTCTCAGAATTATGGGGTTCAGAGAAGATGGTGTTGATCTTTGTATGTGTGGGTATGTGTGTACATATATAGTCACATTGTCTATTCAAAAATTTTATTTCTAATCACTGGCATTTCACGTACTTTATTCTTCAGTTGTTTTTAAAATTTTTAAAAGCCTTTATTGAATTTTTATGATACTGCGACTGTTTTGGATTTGGTAATTTTTGGCCCTGAGGCACGTGGGATCTTAACTCCCCGTGTCCAGGGATTGAACCCTCACCCTATGTGTTGGAAGGCAAAGCCCTAACCACTGGACTGCCGGGGACATCCTTGCTGTTTTTTAAATAGACTTTTGAAGGGCAGCTTTAGATTCATAATGATATTCAGCTCATTTGCTTTAAAAAGTACTTTGTATTGTACAGCAGCTCAAACATACACAAAAGTAGACAGGCTGGTATCATAAACTGCCGTGGACCCATCACTCAGATTACAGGGTTATGGACGTTTGCCACTTTCGTTTCATCCCTATTCCATCCGCACACCCACGTGTCTCCCTGCCCTTTCCTCCTCCTCCATTTCTTTGCTGGCAGATTCTAATGGAAACCCCAGACTCTGTATCATTCCATTTGTAAATACTGCAGTATGTCTCTCTTGTGAAATGGAGTTTTTTAAAAAACAAAACAGGACAGTAACACTCCTGTTAACCCCTTCGCAGCCAGCACTGTTCTCAGGGTCAGCGCCCGTCCGGTGTTGAGATGCCATTGGCTATAGGGATATTGATGAACAGAGAAACCTGGACGAGGCCGGCCGCAGGAAGGTCTAGGTGGAACGGGTAGCGGCAGGGGTTCATGATGAATGGCGATCAGGGTGCTGCGGTGCATGGGAGTGACCAAGAGAAGTCCTACCCACCTGGGACTCTGACCAAGGGCAGGTGAAATGTGGGGATAGATGGAGTCTCTTGGACCCAATTACATGTAAAGTGCTGAGCTGCCCAGAGATCGAAGCGGAGAGAGAGGCACTCGTGCTGTCTGCTTTTTCTCCATGCTCTCCCTTGCACCGAATTACTCCCTGAATTTGTAGGGAGATGTTGGACTTAAATGGTTGAAGTCCCGGGGGCAACTCACTGGGTATCCTGGACCCACCGCCATGTGCAGGGTCATGATATTCCTGGGAGAGTCGCATGCTATCCCCACACTGGCCCCGTCACTGGGCTGCCCTCAGAGGTCAGGGTCACGGGCCGGCAGCAAAGTTCAGGGAGTTAGGATCCCAGTCTGGGAGCGAGGTCACAGACAGCCTGCATGCATCCATGTGAGTGTGCGTGGTGGAACAAGGGGTGAAGCCAGGGGTGGGCCCGGGCTGTCAGTCTGGTGGACCCTGAATGTCTCAGCCCCTGGTGCTCTGTGGGACGCTGAACCGGTGACCCAGGGCCTGGAGGCTCATATGTGATGTGAAATAATCGCTGCAGCACTTGGTGTACGAGTTAATACAAATTTTATAGAAACCACTGTGGGCAAAATGCAGTTAATATGAAAACTTTGAAAACAGCCTTCTGTACTTTAATAATTGCTCTCCTAGGAACTTATCCTAAAGAAACGACAGCGGCATCTTTTTTTTTTTTTGGAGGTAAGGTGTATTTAATATAATCGGACATATTTCAAGTATAATTTACGTGAAGCATAACTTGGAAAATATAAGTGCTATGATGCATATATTTTAAAAAGCTTTATGTAGACCTCATGTCAGGAAATGCCCATTAGTTACTGAAGATAGAGGGCAAAGAGATTATATACAAAAGTATTTTGAGAGACTGTCTTATGCTTCATTAAAACAAAGGTTCAGGTTGTTTGAAGTAATTAGGTAAGAACAGATAGGAAATCTACAGAAAAAGCAATCAGAATGATATCCACCAGATAAGGTTTTGAATATTCCTTCGCTCTGAAGTCTTTGCCAGTTAAAATCATTTTCTAGATCACTCCAGTTTCCACGGTGAGACTTGTTTACATTCATTATCAAAATTAATGATGACATTTATTATTTTGGTTTCACTCTCCTTTTGGCATTTTTGCATTTCTTCTGGCAGCCCATTATGCAAGTTGTTTGTTCTGATCTCCCAAGAATTCCTGCTAATATTACTTCCCACTCCTCTCCAGAATAAGGCGGAACCCTGAAGTCTCTCATCATTCTTATAGAAAAAGAAAAATCTAGTAGTCTCTTTCTCAGGTAATGATACTTCTTCAGGGCTGTGGTTTTTGTCATCTGTTTCTTCAGTAACATCTTCCTCTTCTGAACTGCTGTCTTGGAAACTAGGGTCTCCCTACCAGGCCATCTTTCCAGGTTTTACTGCTTCAACCCTATAGGTCTCTTCCTTTTCATCTTTGGCGTCAGACTCAAAAAAGGAAAATGTGAATCCGCCTGTTTGTTCATTCCAAATCATCAGAGCTGTAGGGTCCTGGACTACCTCAACTTTCTCTCCATCAGAGTCCACATTCCAAGGTGTGTCGTCTTCCTTTTCACTGGTATTCACAGTCTGGAGTATTTGTTTTAAATCCATAGCAATGTTATAATCCTATCACTTCATGGTAAATAGATGGGGAAACGATGGAAACAGTGACAGACTTTATTTTTGGGGTTCCAAAATCGGTACAGATGGTGACTGCAGCCATGGAATTAAAAGATGCTTGCTCCTTGGAAGAAAAGCTATGACCAATCTAGACAACATATTAAAAAGCAGAGACATTACTTTACCAACAAAGGTCCATCTAGTCAAAGCTGTGGTTTTTCCTGTGGTCATGTATGGATGTGAGAGTTGGACTCTAAAGAAAGCTGAGTGCCAAAGAATTGGTGCTTTTGAACTGTGGTGTTGGAGAAGACTCTTGAGAGTCCTTGGACTGCAAGGAGATCCAACCAGTCCATTCTGAAGGAGATCAGCCCTGAATATTCACTGGCAGGACTGATGCTGAAGCTGAAACTCCGACACTTCGGCCACCTGAGGCAAAGAACTGACTCATTTGAAAAGACCCTGATGCTGGGAAAGATCGAAGGCGAGAGGAGAAGGGGACGACAGAGGATGAGATGGCTGGCTGGCATCACTGACGTGAGGGACATGAGTTTGAGCAAGCTCCGGGAGTTGGTGATGGACAGGGAGGCCTGGCATGCTGCAGTGCATGGGGTCACAAAGAGTCAGACACGACTGAGTGACTGAACTGAATGTTATAATACATTTCTTTAGACACCTCAGGTCGGAGAAGACAATGGCACCCCACTCCAGGACTCTTGCCTGGAAAATCCCATGGATGGAGGAGCCTGGGGGGCTGCAATCCATGAGGTCGCCAAGAGTCAGACACGACTGAGCGACTTCACTTTCACTTTTCATTTTCATGGATTGGAGAAGGAAATGGCAACCCACTCCAGTGGTCTTGCCTGGAGAATCCCAGGGATGGGGGAGCCTGGTGGGCTGCCATCTATAGGTTGCACAGAGTCGGACACGACTGAAGCGACTTAGCAACAGCACCAGACGCCTCAGGTAGTCTCTCAGCTTCCTCCCTTTCCTTCTTTTGTTTGGCTTTACTTTCATCTTGCCTTCTTTCCTAAGTGGCACGGTCATGCGCCACTTATGAATCATAATGTGTGATGTCCTTACATTTCTTTGCAGCTACTAATCCCTTGCTTGTAGAATTGCTTAAGTTGATCTGCAAAATGCTCTGCGCAACATTCAGGGCTTTCAACTTTTCTGCGGCAAGCTCATCCTCCTCAGCAGTTTTCTTTTCATCTGTTTCTTCCTGTTCCTTTTCATTATCGCTTTCTAGAAATTGGGAGTCAGTGCCAAAGTGAGACTGCAAATTCATGAGCTTCTGTCCAGCTCTGCCCTCAAATTGAGGTTTAATTCTGAACCTGTTATCGTCATCTTTGGTGATAATATTCCTAATCACCACTGCTGTCAAAGAGCTTCCCAGAGGCTCTGCCTGTGGGCTCCTTTACTAGTTTCTCTCCTGGGTGGCGTTGCTCCTGAGTGGGTGTCTCCTCTGTTTCACTTTCACTATTGGAACCAAAGATGCTGTGCGTCGGCTTGTCCTCTGGATGGCCGTCCAAATCTGCCAGAGCATTGTGAACCGACTTCTTTGGGAGTTCTTTGGCTTTCCGCCTTGCCTCTAAGGCTGCCTGATTATCTTCAGCATGCTTATCCTTAGCACTAACACCTGATGAACTATTAGCAGAAAGTGGGAAGTCAGTGTTGAGTCTTTCCTTGAGAAAACCTCTGGTGGTTTCTCAGGGGCCTTGGAGCTGCACAGATCAGGCCTCCGATCAGAGCCCTCTCCTGACTTTCCAGTCCTGTGGCACAGTCTTCATCAAGGCCTTTGCTGTGAGTCTTAGCATCAAGACTTAAAGATTTCTTATCTTTTAGTGGCAACAGACTAGAAGTAGGATTCCTGTTTCTCTTTTCTGAACTGTTAGGGGACACCTGCTTTGTGACCTTGGCTCTCAAAAGAAGACTGTCTCTTTTGAGGCTGAATTTGGTTTGAGTCATTTGCCTGCTTTGCATGTTGGAAAGGAGTCTGTTCACTTGATGGGCCATTAACACACAGAGACCATTTTTCCATGGACATGTTCCTGGGTTCCTCAAGTTTCAAGGAAATTTGATCTTTATTAATATTGTTAGAGGCGACACTCTCTTGCAAGGATTTTTTTCATTGATTCCTTCCCATAGAGACAGCCCACTCCTTTGAAAGCCTGAAATTTCCACTTTAAGGTATTTTCCTTTGGTTTCTGTTTTCCACGTGGGTTCTCTTTTCCTTCTAAAAGACAAGCCACAGTCTCCTCGGGATGACTACAGTGCTGGCCTCTGCGGAGGTCACCTGGAGTCCATTGGCGCTTGGAGGCCCTGTCACGCTTGGCAGTGGTTTCCTGGCCATTGCCCTCAGTCTTTTCTTTCGGAGCCTCCTGGTTACCGCCAGCCAACTGTTCCAAATCAGCCAAAGTCAGCCACACAGAGACAGTTTTCCATCAAGGTGTTATACTCCTTACCTCCTTCAGACTCGGTTGATTCTGATACGGAATCAGCGTCTTCACTGCTACTGGACTCAATCAGAGATTTACAGCTAAGAGCCTTAACTCTGTGACTCAGGGCTATCTCTGCTTTGTTTTTTCTTTTTCGTGCTTTAATACAGTCATCAGAGAGATTGTCCTTTTTTTCTGTTTTTCAGAGTGTTCTTGTTCATAGAGTTTTCTATCTGTAAAAAATCTACACTGTTTTTGGTCTTACCAGAACTTTTTTTTTATTGCAATGATTTCATCTGTATCTCCTGAATCCGAGTCACAACCATTTTCCATAACATTATTTTCACTGTTGAGGCAAGAGACATTGTTTCTGAGGCCTAAACCTGTTGAAGTATGAAATTTGTGAAAATTGGTTTTAAAATCATCCCTTACAACTTCAAAGGGATCATTTTCAAATTCATGGCAGGACCGTGTCGTTTTCTCTAAGTTTTCCTCGCTGCAATCATTAGTCTTAATTCATCTTCAGAATCGATATCATCACCAGAAATGCTGTTTCTGTTTTTTGGTACTTTCTAAACCAGAAGTCTGAAAAAATACATTTTAAAATTTCTGACGATCCTCATCAGTTGTAGAGGGTGATTCAGGAGTAATGGAATTATGAGGTGTTTTTTGTGCAAACTGTTGTATTAAATGTGGACTCTCATTACGCTACTAGGTTTTGATCTCATGGTTAGAGATGCGGCGGAACCCTCGTTCTTCTGCACTTTTATTGTCTTCTTGGCAGGGCTGTGAAAGGCAGAGAATTCTCGCTGTTTCTTACTCATAGGATCATTCTCTCCTTCCAGTTCCCAAGTGAGCTTGGATACAGGGACAGCGTTTGTGAAATCCTCCCCTATCTTCTTTAAGTTGTGGCAGTATTTTGCGGGATCATACTTTGTGATTTTACGTTTATGTACATTCTTTACATGAAAGACAGGGAAGACTCTTCCAGATTTACTCACCACCCAGTTTTTGTGCCCTGGTGCTTCTGTTCCTGGCACAGTTTTCACATGGAAATCCACCATCTTCGTCTTTTCTAACAAGCTGGTGTGATGGCGGCATTTTAATAGATGCGAGGATTTCAGAGAACCCGTCTGAATTTCCATCTGGGGGCTGGTCAGGTGGGTTGCAGTCCAGCCCTGGGAGGGACAGGTGACGTGAACTGACCCGAACCTGATGTGTCTGGGTTGGTCTAGGACTCACTGTTGGGTCAGCTTATTTAATGACCCGAAGCCTCAGCTTTCTTATTTATTTAACCGGAGAATAATGTTATACATATCTCCCGGGCTTGGGTGAGTTCAAAATGAGCCACACACGACAAGGTTGCGGGCAGAGCCTGGCATGCCGCCCCTGCCCAGCACAGACCACCTCACCACAGTTACTTCTGTCCCCGTGGTCTCATCACTGCCATTATTGGAGTTGCCCACCACAATACCCCACGCCACAGAGACACATTTTTTTCTTTTCTGGCTCTATGGCATGTGGGATCTTAGTACCCTGACTGGGCATCAAACCTGTGCCCCCTGCATTGGAATGGTGGAGCTTTAACCACTGGACCACCAGGGAAGTCCCACCAAGTAGAAACATTTACTAACCCCCTAGGATATTCATATTTTAAACTCCTTTAGGCAGAAGATTTCTTATTCACAGCTATTTCAGTTCCAGGTTATGTTGGCTCAGTACCCCTGATTTTTTATGCAAAAGCTCTCCAGGAGAAGGAAGCAGGAAGCTTCTGGCCTTTGCAGGGCATCTAGGCCTGGCAAGGTGTTTGCATTAAGTATCCTACAATTTGCGTTTCCTGTTCTGGTGTTCAAAGGTTGTAACACCGTCTACACAAATGAACCAGCCGCTCCCCTGGCTCCTGGCTGTTGGGTGTCCTTCATCCGAGGCGATTTGCAAGAATCAACAGTGAGGCTTGTTGTTGCCTTGCAGCTACCTCATTTGTGTCTGCCTGTATGCTTTACCTTCTTTCCAACTTCCTGTTCTGACCTTCCCATCCAACCACACGTCGCTGGCAGCACATCTGGTTTTATTTTTCCTACAGATAGACAGTTTAGAGTATTAGGGATCCAGAAAACATGAGCCAAAGTTGAATATCTGGGTCATGTTCTATCCTTTTGTCTAGGAATATTTGGGGATTTAGGGTTTGAAGAGAAAACAGTGAAGTTCTTTTACGTTGTATGTTCTTTTTTCTTAAGGGCTTCTGAATTTCTGAGACTGTGCAGAAGCTGTTTTTGAACTGGTCATGTATCTTTCAGACCTTATTGGTGTCTGAGTAACAATACTTTGCTGATCTTGACTGATTCTGTGTTGGTTTTCCAACGTTTAGTTATTTGCAAGCCTAGCTCTCCAAATCACTAGCTGTGTGAAGTTGGGATCGTGGGGTGTTCTGAGCTTCTGTGTCCTTATCTCTAAAATGGCAGTGACAGTCCGTGGCCTGCAGAGTTGTCTAGACAGAGTGAGCTGTCATAGGGGGATGACAGTCGACCGTTCATGTTGCTGTGATTTGAGTGCCTTCTGTATACCAGGTGCTGTTTTAAGCACAGGACTTTTATTTCATCCAGTCCTTCGCAGTCTGTGTGCTCAGGTATCATTATTCCCAGGAAACGGACCAGGAGCTCAGAGAGGCTCTGTGACTTGCCCACCAGCAGCCAGGGGAGTGACCGTAGTTGTCTGACATAACTGTGCTCCCCTCCTCTTCATGCTAGCAAGTGTAAGGAACTGGCTTAGAGCAGGAGTTGGCAGACTATTACCACAGACCGCATCTGGCCCACAGCTTGTTTTTTACGAATAAAGTTTTATTTATAAGCACAACCATGGCCATTTGTGTGCCTGTTGTCTGTGGTTCTTTCTGCACTATTATAGAAGAATTGAGTTGTTGTGGCCAAAAGCCTAAAATGTTTACTCTCTGGTCCTTTTGGGAAGATGTGTCCTGTGCATAGGGTGAGGCTTTGATGGTATGCATATCTGGAAGGCATCCATGTTTCAGTGAAACTGGATCCTGGGAGGGAAAGAATTTTGCCAAGTCCTCTTTCTGATGACTTCATGGTCTTTTTATCATCCTAAGGAGCTTTGGGCTCAGGATCTGAACAAAGTCCGTGAGCGGATGACGAAGTTTATTGACGACACCATGAGGGAAACTGCTGAACCCTTCTTGTTTGTGGATGAGGTGAGTGAGCTCCCTGTCCTGTGTGCATAGCTTTTGGGTTCACATCGCTGTCCTCCGAAGTATATTTTCTAGGCCTCTTCCCTTGGAGGGCTTTGCTGCTAGATGTCCCTGGATCGACTCTCTCAGTCGAGAGCTGTTTTTTCCCCTTGTCCTAAGCCATCATAGCCTTTGATTTTTCTCCTCCTCCTGTTTGATCACCTAGGTGAAATCTTTTCTGGCCGCTAGAGGGAGTTGCTGCCGGTAAGCCTTAAACCATTACGAGCACAGCACTAGAATTCTGAGGTTTCATGGCTCTTGCCAGATGTGGAAATGGGTGCACTTGGCCCAGCGTGAGGCAGCAGGGGCTGAGGGGAGCTGGGGCGCGCCCCTCGTCCCATGCAGGGCTGTTCCCAGGAAGCAGTGTCACTGAGGCTTCCGTTTTCTTTTTAAAGGGTCGAGGACTGGCATATGAAATTTCCTGCCTTTTAGGTATCACAACACTGGCAGTGTTCTGTCCATCACCTCGGATGGTGCGTTCACAAATGTTCGTGGTATTATTGTCCCCAAACACTTGTATATGGGCAGCATGTACTTGTGTATCCTCCAATACTTGAGGATACGTATTGAAAAGGAAATCAACTGTATAGGTCGGCGAAGCGTGTGTTCATACAGCCTGTTGCAATCCAAGTTTTCTGCTTTGGCAACTTGAGTAACTGAGGCCAGGGGCCATGTGTTGAATCTTCACGTACCGTCTCCCTAAGCTGACACAGGCCCGTAAGAACCAGTCGCCACCCGTGTGCTGATCCCTCCCTGTGTTTGTGACTCTCCTAGTTCCTCACGTACCTGTTTTCCCGGGAGAACAGCATCTGGGACGAGAAGTATGACGTGGTGGACATGCAGGACATGAACAACCCCCTGTCTCATTACTGGATCTCCTCATCTCACAACACGTGAGTCTCCCCACCAGCCTGTGGCCTGCTGGGCAGGAGAACAGTGGTAGGGAGGGCGCTCCAGGGCACTGCTCTGGAAAGCTTGTGGGCAGTGGGTAGAGTGCAGGCCCTCGCTGCTCAGACTGGGGTATATGGAAGCTTCTGGAGGGGAGGGGAGATGCATCTCTCTTTCCTAGTTGGTATTGCCATAGGAGTCCTTTTTCTGTGGCCCTAAGAAGCAAGTCGACAAAGCCAGTTTGCACAGTTTGGGCATCTCATTCATAGGTGTTGTTGTTGAGTCTCTAAATCATGTCCGACTCTTTGTGACCCCAAGGACTGCAACATGCTAGGCTCCCCTGTCCTTCACTATCTCCCTGACTTTGCTCAAACTACATCCATTGAGTCGGTGATGCCATCCAACCATCTTATCGCCTTCTCCTCCTGCCTTCAATCTTTCCCAGCCTCAGGGTCTTTTCCAATGAGTCAGCTCTTTGCATCAGGTGGCCAAAGTATTGGAGCTTCACCTTCAGCATCAGTCCTTCCAGTGAATATTCAGGGTTGATTTCCTTTAGGATGGACTGCTTTGTTCTTATTGCTGTCCAGGGAGTCTCAAGAGTCTTCTGCATCACCTGAATTTGAAAGCATCAATTCTTTGGTGCTCAGCCTTCTTTATGGTCCAGCTCTCAGGAAGGCAGTTGAATTCATCACTGAGCTGACATTTACTGAGAGCTCACCTTGCACTAGGTCCTGGGCTTGCATTCCACTGCACGGGCCACGGGTTCAGTCCCTGGTGGGGGGCTAAGATCCCACATGCTGCACAGTGGGGCCAAAAGATAGGAAAAAATGGGGCTGGGGGCAGGATCAGCCCCTGTTCTCATGTGTTTGGAGGGGGAAAGGGCCTCCTTTGAGTCTTAGCGATGAGCGGGAGTTGGTAAAAGAAGAACAGGTGGCGAGGCGAGGAGGAGGGCTTCAGACACAGGAACAGCACATGCAAATGTCCGGGGGTAGGAGGAACTGAGAGGGGTCTAGTAGGACTAGAGCACAGACCCTGGGAGGGAGAGTGGCAGGAGGCGAGGCCAGGAAGAGTCGGCTTGAGTGGAATCTTTGAAGCTGCAGGGAGGGCAGTGGGAGCCCCCACTGATGGCTTTTAGGTCAGAGGACAGCACACTCAAATGTGTGTCTTTGGAAGCTTGCCCTGATTGAAAAAAAAAGAGCAGAC
This sequence comes from Neotragus moschatus, assembly GCA_006410615.1. NCBI lineage: Eukaryota > Metazoa > Chordata > Mammalia > Artiodactyla > Bovidae > Neotragus > Neotragus moschatus. Next base: position 113,678 of record SJYA01002332.1, read on the forward strand.
GGGAAGGGAGAAATGGATGTGCCACTCAGGCTCTGATCCTCTGTCTGCTTTATAAGGTGAGAGAGTGGAGGCCTTCGGTCCTGGGCTGTTGACTGGTACTTTCCCGAGTGTCGGTCCAGGCAGGAGTTGGAAAGAAGGCCCTTAGGTTTGTCTCCAGGCATTTTGGAAGACACCTTCCTATTCAGGGGCAAAGGGACTTCATAGTTCTCATCCCTGCCTTTGATTTGAGTACATGTCTTAGAATGGCGAATTCTGCCAAACCCAGAAGACAGCTGAGCAACACAGATTCTTAAAGGGAGGGGCATGGGTGATAAGGAGGAGAATGATAACAGTTGGTCTTTCTGCATCAGTTTTGGTGGACATAGTTCACGGGGTAGCAAGTTCCATTTATCCTGTGCCCGGCCTGGGGCCCCGATGTCTGAATGATGGCCCACCTCTGCCCTGCGCAGCCTGGGGGGCAGCCGTCGGGAGTCGTGGGTTTATCATTGCCTGTCAGTCTCGCTCCTGACTCCCTTCGACCACGTTTTCCTTGAAAGGACACACGTTCTCCACCCCACCCTTGGGTGTCCAGGATGGTTCCCCTTCACCTCCCACGACCATAGCCTGAGTCTGAGGCTCCTGACTGTCTCGGCCACACGATTGCCTGTGTCTGGCCCAGATCCTAACTGGGGGGTGTGGTAGTGGGGCTCTTTCTAGACAGGAAGAACTCAGGGCATTGGGGGCTCAGGCTGAGAAGTTTCCCAGGGGTGACCGGAGGTGCAGGCCTGCTCCGACACGGCCCTTTCTCCTGCAGGTACCTCACGGGGGACCAGCTGCGGAGCGAGTCGTCCACGGAGGCCTACATCCGCTGCCTGCGGATGGGCTGCCGCTGCATTGAGCGTGAGTGCCTTCCCCCTTCGCATTGGGGCCAGATGGTGAGGGGGTCGGGGCAGCCTGGGGGCAGGGCCAGGTGCCCTCAGCATCTAGGGTGAGCAAGGCAGCTCCCCCAGCCGGGGGGCTTTCCCCCGAAGACGGGCTCCCCCACTACAAGGAGGGCCGTTGGGCCTGGCCAGGTCAGAGCCACAGCACCTTGGGTAGTGGTCTTCTTGTCTGGAAGGCGTCCAGATACAGCGGAGGGGCTGGGAGGCCCATCTCAAAGATGGCCTTCCTGTCCTGCCGTCCCTCGGGGCTGTTGTTAGAGGCAGGGGGGTGCCCCACGCGGTTCAGCAGGGATCCCTGAGCGCCTGTTCCCGGGTGCCCGCAGCTGCCCGACATAGGCGACTCCAGGCCCCCAGATGTGGCTGGGAGCAGGTGCTTCCTCCTGACCTCTCAGCCTGACTCAGTGCCAGAGGCTCTTGGCTGTGCCAGGCTAAGGAAAGGCCCAGAGCACCGATGTCGGCTCCAGTTTAATCAGAAACATTCATCAGGGTATCAAACCTTAATGGCAGTTCCTCCTACAGAGTGCTGCCTAATTTATGCGTTTTTCCCTGTTAGGGAAAAAGCAAATGTGAAAAAAATTTAGTTTGAAACTGTCAGCTCCAGTCTCCTCTGGGGGTTAAAAATATAGAGGCTGTTCACCTTCTATGTAACCTAGTTCTGTCTGGACATTTCACCATGAATCTCGAAAAATAAATCTCTCACTGCTGTGTAGTGTTCCCTCTAGCAGAGAAAGCAAGCCAGGGTTTAGACAAGTCAAATCAGAAGATAAAACGCACGATGAATCTCTGTTAAAAAATTTTGGACTAGTGTCTTTTGGATGGATGTGTGGCATTACAAAGGGACCTTAATTAGACCACCCAGTCTTCCTGTAATGACGCAGGTGACATGTGCATGCAGGTGAGGCGTGTCCTCAGGCTGGTGGCCCCGATCTGGCCGGGTCTGGCCCCAGTGTCCAGGTGATGGAGCCGGTGCTGGGGCGGGGGCCAGGGCATGGCCATCACCAGGCAGCGTGGCACCCCCAGTGGACTGGGGGTGGAGGGGGACGGGCAGGAGCTCAGGGCGTCTGGTTCTGCCCACAGTGGACTGCTGGGACGGGCCGGATGGCAAGCCCATCATCTACCACGGCTGGACGCGGACCACCAAGATCAAGTTCGACGATGTCGTGCAGGCCATCAAAGACCACGCCTTTGTCACCTCCAGGTTGGCTGCTGATTTCCTGGTGGTTCACCTTCAAGGGGAGGTCGCAGGGGTTGGGTGGACAGACACACAGGCATACTCCCCACCCCCCTGCACACCCCACATAGACACACACACACACACACACACTCTCTCCACCTCCCAGCCATGCCTCACACACACACACAAATATACACGTACTCCCCACCCCCCAAACACCCCACATAGACACACACACACTCCTCACCTCCTAGACACGCCCCACATAGACACACACACACATACACACACACATTCTCCACCTCCCAGCCATGCCCCACATACACGCACAAATATACACATACTCCCCACCCCCAGACACCCCACATAGACACACAGACTTACTCCCCACCCCCTGACACACCCTATATAGATAGACACACACACACACACACACACACACACACACACACACACATATTCCCCACCTCCCAGACACATCCCACATACACACATATACTCTCTACCCCTGACACACTCCACATAGAAACACAAACCTACACATTCCCCACCACCCCAGACACACCCCACTGCATACATACACACATACACACACGCATACTCCCCACACCAGACACACCTCACCACACCAGACATACCCCACCACAGAGACACACACACATGCATACTCCCCACCACACTAGACACACACACACACACACACTCCCCACCACCCCAGATGCACCCCACATAGACACACACAGGAACAGATACTCTCCCTCAACAGATACACACAGACACTCCCTTCCCCCTAATGCACACACTTATACACACACACTACACATAGATTCTCACAGAGATACACCCCCCACATAAGACACCCACAGCACACATATGCACACACACAGACATAGCCTGAGTAGACACCACAGATACCCCTCCAGCAGACACAGAGACACCCCCACCCAACACGCACCCAGACATATACTCTCCATACACACACCGTGATGCCCCTCCCCCCAACACACACACACACACACACACACACACACACACACACACACACACTGATGCCCCTTTCCCCCAACACACACACAGACGCACACTGACGCCCCTTCCCCCAACACACACACAGACACTGACACTCCTTCCCTCAACACACACACAGACACACAGTGACGCCCCTTTCCCCCAAAACATACACACACACACTGGTGCCCCCTTCCCCCAATACACACACAGACACACACTGACGCCCCTTTCCCCAGCACACACACACACACAGTCAGTCACACACTGACGCCCCTTTCCCCAGCATGCACACACACAGACACACACTGACGCCGTGCCGCCTCGCTGACCCCTGCCGCCCGCCCGCCCACCTGCAGCTTCCCCGTGATCCTGTCCATTGAGGAGCACTGCTGTGTGGAGCAGCAGCGCCACATGGCCAGGGTGTTCAAGGAGGTGTTTGGAGACCTGCTGCTGACCAAACCCAAGGAGGCCAGTGCCGACCAGCTGCCGTCGCCCAGCCAGCTGCGTGGGAAGATCATCATCAAGGTAGCGGCTCGGGACGTCACGTGCGCGGGGGCTGGGGTCCTGGGCTCGCCTTTCTCCTCGCTGACCCCGCAGCTGACCCGGGCAAAGTCTCTTAACCTCCCAGCGCCTGTGTGTCCTCACTGCCTGGGGGCTCACGATAGAACCCATACCGTCAGTGTGCCGTGAGTACAAATGCAAAAGAGTGTGTGCAGAGTGCGTGGAACCACCCTGCCCCACAGCAGAGCCCCGGACGTGTTCACTGTCACTCACTCATTTCTTGGCAGCTCTTTACCGCGTTCCTCTCTGTCAGGCCCTCGCGATGTGCTGGGGCTGTTCCAATGAGACCCAGGCTCCGTCCTTGCCCTCGGGGGCTTCCAGGGTAGCTCGGGAGGTGGACGGGAGGTGGACAGCTGCCCCCAAAGGACTATGTGCACCGGGGGTGACGGGGGTGGCAAGCTGGGTGCTGTGGGAGGGGGCCGAGTGACAGCCATGAGCACCATGGAGAGGGTGACATTTGGGTCAAGAGACCAGATGGCCAGTGGCTTAAAGCATGGCAGTTCAAGCCCTGTGTGCAGGAGCGTGGACTCTGGTCCACGAGGTTGTCCAGGGACCCAGGACCCTCTCCCCTTGTTCTGTGCTCTCCCAGGGAAAAGGTTTGCAGGTGAGGGCCTGCAGAGCCCCCAAGAGCCCACAGGTAGAATTCGGGGGGACGGCACAGTGGCACGTGAACTTGGGGCAGAAATGTTGCCTCTTTGTTAACATGTAAGCAAACCTTAACCTCTCCTTCCATCATCAATATTGGCAACAAGCCATGTGGGGCTTTGTCATCAGCAGAAATCATGGATATTTTCACATCACATTTGCAGTTGTTGCAAACATCTCAAAGTAATGTGTGCTCATCGTGACTTTGAAATGATGATGGTTATTAGATCTGCCTCTAGGTATTATATGAGATGTTAATAAAGAGGCATGTCTATTAGTATGTTACAAGGATTTTTATTTACTGTCTTAATAGTTGTATTTCAGTATCATTGGTTTCTCTTATAATTTTATGCATTATGAATGTTGTTCTGAGGAAAGGATCTGTACTCTTCCCCAGACTTCAGAGGTGGGGTCCATAGCACAGAAGTGGCCAAGCCTGCCTTAGGGCACCATCCTTGTGTGGTCGATGCTGGGTTGCAGGCACGTGGAGATCTGGCCCACAGAAAGGGGAACACGAGGGGTCCAGGGCGAGGGATGCCTGGTAGGCAGGTGGGACGTCAGTGGGACAGGCCCGGCCTCTCCTGGTCTGGCCTGAGACTTAGTCACGAGACCATCTCGCCTGCAGGGGCACTGATACTAGCAGAGAAACATTGGTGGAAGAAGCGACGTGGATTTCGGTGACAGCCAGCAGGTCTATGGGAAGGACGGACAGGGGTTTGCCAGGCAGAGAAGGGGGAAGGCCCTTCAGGTTTGGGGTGGGTGCTGCACATGGTGTGTTCCCTAGATTGTCACTGGGCCACGAACACATGTAGGGACATTCCCTACATGTCGAGAGGTCACAGTCTGGTGGGGAGACCAACCTCTAAGCGGAGGAGAACCGAGCAGTGAGGGGACTTCGGCCGAGGCCCATCCAGAGGGGAGGACCCTGGTGTGCCCTCGGGTCAGAGCAGTAGCACATTTGGAGGAACTGGCTGAGATTTGGGGGTAGATTTCCCTGAGAAGTTGAGGGAAGCTTCTAGCATTCCAGCAGAATGAGAGGCAGAGGGGGCTTGGCCAGGGCTTGTCCACAGCTTCTCAGGTTTGGTCGGTGATTCTTCAGGGGGCCTCGTTGCCTTCCTCTGCGACTTCCCTCTGTGTCCGTTAGGACAGCTCTCTGCGTGTCCCCAGGGATTTCTCAGCTCTTATTTCATGGTGTGAAGTAGCACACACCCCTTTAGGAGCAGTCCTGGGCTCACCCGTGCTACCTCGTGGCTCACTGCTCTCAATTTCAGGGAAAGGGGATGGAAATAGCGTCTGTGACCCAGTCAGTGAGTGCTGCACACTGGGCTGGTTCACACTTAAAGATGGTATTCCGTCTCATGACGGCCCCGCAGGACGGGTCATCCGGGCCCCCAGCCCCCTCGACAGGGGAGGCCACAGGTGCAGAGGTTGCACGGTTCCTGCCAAAGATGTCACTCGGGGCTGTTAAAATGGGACGTTTATGTCCTGCCACGGCATGTGTCCCGCTTGCCCATTGCCTTACGGGACCCGGCGGGCTCTGTCACCCCCATTTTACAGGGGAAGTTACTGAGACAGATTGTCATGCGGCCAAGGCCACCCAGTGAGGAAGGCCCTGAGTTCACATCCGGGTCTGACTCCCTATCCAGAGTCCCCTCCACCAGGTCGCCGGTTCCCAAGGCTCGTGCGTGTGATGTGGGTGGTCAGCACTCGCCCAGGTGGATGGATGTCCTCATGACCGTCCTCTTCATCTTGCCGATGGCCATGAAGGTTTCAGAGCAGCGTGGCCACCTGCCCTGGGTCAAACAGCTGACAAAGCAGCAGCAGGGCTGCTTGCGCCCAGGTCTTCTCAGCCTACCTCCCCAGTGTGCCCGCGCCTGCCCTGCACAGCCTGTGCCCACAGACGCACCGTGGCCGTGCCTTTCTCTCTGTGCGCTGGCGAATGTGGGCGCGTCGTTCATTCACTGAATATTTATCGAGCAGTCACTATGTGCTAAACTAGCTCAGGAAATTCAACAGGGAACAAAACAAAGTGCCTGCCCTCATGGGGCTTATGTTCTAGCAGGGAGACAGAGGACAGTTAGATACGTAGCTACACACAGGGCTGAAGGGTATGAAGGTTAGCTGAAGAGTGTGAGGGTTAATTATATCCAGGGGCTTGAGAGTGACAGGGGCGGGAAAGGGGCGTGTGGGTAATTTCCTGTCAGGAGACAAGGGAAGCCTCTGGGGCGGTGACGCCAGGTGCAGAGCTGAAGGTGGCGAGAGAGAGCCGGGCAGAGAGAACCGCAGCGCAAAGGCCCGAGGCGGGAAGGTGCAGGCGGATGCGCGCTGGGGGGTGTGGAGGTCTGCGGGCCACGATCCTAACTCTGGGGCTCAGGGAGACGGGCTCTGTGTGCTCTTCCCCTCAGCATAAGAAGCTGGGCCCCCGCGGTGACGTGGACGTCAACATGGAGGACAAGAAGGACGAGCACAAGCAGCAGGGCGAGCTGCACATGTGGGACCCCATCGACCAGGTGCGGCTCCCCGCGCCCGCCTGGGCCGGGCCGTGAGCGCCCGCCCGGGCCGAGAGCACCCCGCCCGCCGCCGGCTTCACCCGCAGCCCGCTCCAAGTGACCTGGCCGTTTTTAGGAGACTGTGTTTTTCTTTGGCCTTATGAATGTTTCATTTTGAAATAATTTTATATTCAGTGATACATACTATAGATTCTCAAGCAGAAATGTAGAGAGACAGACAAACAGAGAGAGACACACACAGACACACCCTCCTCATACATCCTTCAGCCAGTTTCCCCAAATAATAACATCCTCCGTAACCAGAGTGTAATTGTCATAACCAGGAAGTGGAACACTAGCTACATTACTATGGACTAATTTATGGGCCTTATTCTAGTCTGTCCACTGATGTCCTTTTTCTGGTCTAAGGGATGCAGTAATGCAATTAGTTGTCCTAACTCCTTAGTATCCTCCAACCTGAGAGTTCCACTGGGAACATTATCATTATTATTATTGGCTGTGCCACACGGCTTACAGGATCTCAGTTCCCTGATCAGGAGTTGAACCCAGGTCCCCTGCGTGGAAGCATGGAGTTCTAACCACCGGACTGCCTGGGAATTCCCAAAGTAACATTGTTTTTTGATAAAAATGAGGCGTTTTGAACATTAATGCCACTTTTCATATCCCTTTACCTAACATGGCAGTCCATTATGAGTAGGTATTGATCAAATGATCGATTAAAGTATATAATTGATATACAGTGTTGTGTTAGTTTCAGCTGTATAGCAAAGTGATTATTATAGATCTTATATATATATGTAATATTTGTTTTCCTGCAAATATTATTTTTTACATGTCTGTTCTTATAGCCTAGAAATAAACCTTAAAAATGGTTAAAGAATTAAGTCATATTTAAATGTTGAAGAAAGGGTCTCTGGACAGACTGGCTGAGAAATCGTGAAAGTTTTAAAAGGAAGATGAAACAGAAAAAGACAGTCATGAAGACACGCACAGAGAAAACAATCCCATCATTCATAAGAGGCTTCAAATTAAGTGAATATGATACTGCAGTGTGTCTACTTATAGATATACTGAATAAAGAAGTCCTCAAAATGCTAAAAGAACCCCAGAATAATAGGTGATTTAAAGGAAACATATCACGGGGGCTTGAGTTCAGTGAAACCACCATAACTGGCTACAAACGTGGGAAAGGCAAGTCCCTGGGGTGATGCCAGGCAGGAGCCTTGGGCCTCAGAGTTGATGGAACAGAGAGTTTTGGGGGAGACCTAATGCTGATCTTACTTTGTAGAAATGGACTCGGCACTACTGTGCCATTGCTGATGCCAAGCTGTCCTTCAGCGATGACATTGAACAGACTGTGGAAGAGGAGCTGCCCCTGGTAGGTGGAGACCTCCTCTACTGCTCCTCTCATCCGGTTCAGGCCTGGACATGCTCAGCCCATCCATGGAGCTGCCTCTTTGGGTACCAAGGCTTGCCTGGCTCTTCTCTGATTGGTTGGCTGGCCCATGTGCTTAGCCAATGAGACTTAAGAGTCTTTCCTGCTTTCTGAAAGGCTTGATTGGCCTGTGCTACCTGGGAGGATGAGGACATTTGGATGCTCCGTTCAGCCCCACTTCCTGCCCTCTGCTTCTGGGCTGCTGACCATCCTTGGTGCTGTTCCTTGAGTTGCAGCCCCCAGGGTATTGTGGCTTTCAGACTTCCTGTACGATAGAGTTGAGGCTGTATTGGGCCATGACTCAGGAGGCCACCACAAATGGGGTCTGTCAGGAGTAGATGGCTGGCTTCCCAGACCTCTTGGGGTGAAGGCAAGCTGAGGCCATCCTTGGTCTGTTATCCAGTCCCCTGAAGCAGCGTGCACAGATGGACCGGTCTGGTGATGCTGGTCCTGGTTTTTTGCAGCCTCTCCTCTCTTTGTCGCCCAGGATATACCCCCAACAGAGCTGCATTTTGGGGAAAAGTGGTTCCACAAGAAGGTGGAGAAGAGGACGAGCGCCGAGAGGCTGCTGCAGGAATACTGCGCCGAGACAGGGGGCAAGGATGGGACCTTCCTGGTGCGGGAGAGTGAGACCTTCCCCAACGACTACACCCTGTCCTTCTGGTAACGCTCCTCTGTCTGGGCCATGCCCACCTTCTCCCCTCAGCTGGTGGGATCGAGGGGCCTTGTGGCAAGTGGTACCTGCTTAGGCTGGATTTGGGTGGAGCTGGGCTAGAAACAGCCTTCCCTGGTGACTCAATGGTAAAGAATCCGCCTGCAGTGCAGAGCCACAGAAGACACGGGTTTGAGGCCTGGGTCGGGAAGATCCCCTGGACAAGGGATTGGCTACCCATTCCAGCACTCTTGCCTGGGAAATTCCATGGACAGAGGAGCCTGGGGGGCTGCCTAGGGTCACAAAGAGTCGGACACGACTGAAGTGGCTTAGCATGCACACATGGGCTAGAAACCCAGACTTCATTTAGTGAGTTTCTGGGGGCAAGACTTGGGTTAAGTGAGGCCCTCAAAACATAGTAATCAACATTAGTGATATTTCAGTGTAATATCAAATATTGTAAAGTAACCTTACGGAACTGTTGTGAGGCTATAGTGAGCTCATCTACATTAATTCATTGAAAGATACTTATTTTGGGAGGTACTTGCTCAGTGCTGAGCACAGTGACTTAGCAGTGTCCAGGCAGACACAGCCCCTGTCCTCTTGGAAATTAGGGTCTGAGAATGGAGATGAACAGTGAGAAAGGAATCATGCAAATAATGCCTAATTTTAGTGGTGACAAGTGCAATGAAAAAAATGCAGGATGTTATGAACGTCAGTGAGAGTGGGATCTGGTATGATGTTGGGAGAAAAATCAGGGAAGACTTCCTGAAAGAAGTGGTATTTAAATTGAAACTCGAAGGATAAAAGTTCTAATAGTAATAACATACAAATAATAGTGAGAGCTAACACCTGTAAGATGCTTACCATGTACCAGGCAGCATTCCAGGCACATTCTCTGTGTGTGTGTGTGTGTGTGTGTGTGTGTGTGATCTTGTTTCATCCTCGAGATATCTCTGTGAGGCAGATACTGCCATTATCCTTGTTGGACCACTAGGATCGTAATAGGGAGGCTCAGAGGGGACAAGTCACTTGTTTAAGGTCACTTAGCTCATCAGTGGCAGAGTCAGGATTGGAACCCAGGCTGTCTGGCTCCGGAGGAGCAGTTATGTAGGTAAAGGGGACGGCAGGCAGAGGAAGTAGGTGGAATGTTCTGGAATCCAGGCTCAAGGAGTAGCTTGTGTGGAAGCCCTGGTGGGTTCAAAAAGCAGAGGGAGGCCTGTGCAGCCACACACAGCGTCCACTCTGGGGGCCGCGGCTGCAGCTCTGGCCCGTGCTGCGTCCTCTGCTGCCCCGGGCGCAGGAGGAGCCCACTGGGCTGGCTTTGATGGGGTCCCTCTCCCCGCAGGCGGTCGGGCCGCGTGCAGCACTGCCGGATCCGCTCCACCATGGAGGGCGGGACCATGAAGTACTACCTGACCGACAACCTCATGTTCACCAGCATCTACGCCCTCATCCAGCACTACCGCGAGACACACCTGCGCTGCGCCGAGTTCGAGCTCCGGCTGACCGACCCCGTGCCCAACCCCAACCCGCACGAGTCCAAGCCGTACGTGTGCCTGTGCTCTGGGGGCGCGAGTCGGAAATGCCAGCCTCGCGGGTGGTCTGGGGCCCGCGTTTGCACGAGGCTCCTCACCTACCAGAGTCTCTCTAAGTCCCCCAGGCCGGCCGCGGTCCAGAAACCTGCCGCCAGTTCCTCCTGCCTCTCCCTCCGCCCCTCCTATCCTTCCTTCTGCTTCGTCTTCAGGGTCCCGAAGACTTGGGCTTTGATTTTTCAGAGACTAATTCTGACCTGGTGTTTGTTACCGTTCTTCTTGTCAGAGCTCATTCCTGTTGGTTTGAAAGCAAAAAAGAAAAAAATAATTGTAAAGAGAATATCGGTTAGGCCTTGCAAAGGGTTAACTAGCTCTGAAAAGAAGAGTAAGTTTTAAGCAGAAGCCTGCTCAAGTGCACCTTTCTGAGGAAGCCATATAGCGGTGACAACTGATTTTTACTTTTCTTGTCTGTATTCAAGTGGATGGCCTTAAAATTTGCTATTTTGCATCTTTAACTCCCCAAACTCTCTAAAACCCCGTTCTGTTTGTTTTCTGCGTCTGATTTTCTAAGATACTGTGGTGGCTGTGTCACGCTCTGATGCTTGGGTCAGTGGTCTGGGAGGGGGTTAAAGATTTAAGTTGATTTATTCTCTCTTGCTCCAAGCAGACTCCCTACATAAATGCTTCACCCAAGCTGTGTCTGGGTGATTGTTTTCAAAGTCGCCATCTCTAGAGGGGATTTTGGGTGGGGAGGCCTGCTGTGTAATTTCCGTGGTGGGCTCCAGGGTCTTATTTCAGGCCTCCCGGAGACCCACCACGTCTTCCTCCGCTGCCAGTCTTAGCGGCCTCTCCCCTGACCATTCCCCGGGCCCATCCTGCAGGTGGTACTACGATGGGCTGAGCCGCGGAGAAGCGGAGGACATGCTGATGAGGGTCCCCCGGGACGGGGCCTTCCTGATCCGGAAACGGGAAGGGACCGACTCCTACGCCATCACCTTCAGGTAAGTATCTGGGCTGCAGCCACTTCTCACTCTGCAGAGGCGCCTGGGCAGGTGGGAGAGGAAAGTGGGAACTGCAGGTGGGCACTGAGCCCAGTGTCCTCTGTCCAGAACGTCAGCTGTGACGGGGACAGTAATAGGAACAGTGATAGCAAAAGCAGACGCTAACGTGTGCTCTCAGCATGCCAGGCACTGCTCTGCATTCCTGAGAGTAATGTGGTTTACCTGAATTCATTTAATCTTCCCAAAACTCTATGGGGTGAGCATGACCCATACCCCTACTTTTTGGAGGAGGAAACAGGCCAGGGCGATGAAACGACCTGCTGAAAACATGCAGCCTGTTAGCAGTGGAGGTGGAGTTTGCACCCCAGCAGCGCTGGCAACCCAGATGGGTGATGCAGCTCTGGTCTCTTCCCATCCGCTGTTGCCTCTGACTGCCAGTGGGTAGGCCGTGTGGACCAGCCATCTCAGAGCCGTGGCTCTCTGTGTTAATTCTACCCCAAGACACCTGAGTCCTCCAGTTTCCACTGAAAGCAGTCTGAGAGAGGGCCAGACCCCATTCGTCAAACTGCCCCTCCATCTCCCCGTCTGCAGGGCGCCCCTGCGTGTTCTTGGCGATGGTAGTGGAGTACTGGGTGCCAAAAACCGGGTTCCCAGGTGACGTTCCAGACACTGGGCTGCCTTCAGGGCCTCACCTATTGATTTTCATTTATTTATTTTTAAATTAATACTATTTCAAATACTTTACAAATATTTATTCATTTATTTAGCTTTGCCAAGTCTTAGTTGCAGTATGTGGGATCCCTGACCAGGGATTGAACTCAGGGTATCTGCATTGGGAGTGCAGAGTCTTAGCCACTGAGCCGCCAGGGAAGTCCCTTCAAATACTCTTAACCTCACTGCATGGGATGTGGGATCTTGATTGCCTGACCAGGGATCAAACCTGTGCCCCTTGCGTTGGAAGCGTTGAGCTTGCCCGCTGGGCACCAGGGAAGTCCCGCCACACCTGTCTGTCTGGTGACCTAGGATGGGTGGCTGGGCTGTCTGTGGTTTCTGGGCCGGCGTGGCTGTCACCGGCTGCGGGATGTCAGCCCCGTGTGCTCTCCCCCCAGGGCGAGGGGCAAGGTAAAGCACTGCCGCATCACCCGAGACGGCCGGCACTTCGTGCTGGGCACCTCCGCCTACTTCGAGAGTCTCGTGGAGCTGGTCAGCTACTATGAGAAACACGCGCTTTACCGGAAGATGAAGCTGCGCTATCCCGTGACCCCCGAGCTCCTGGAGCGCTACAACATGGTAGGTGGCTGGCCTGCCGGGGCGTGGCCGGCTAGCCCGTCTGAGGTTGCGATTCGCCTGTTGGTTCATTCAGCAAATCTTTATTGAGCGCGTGCATGCGTCCCACGCGGCTCTGGGTCCAAAGCTGCAGAGTGGACGCAGACTCTGCCCCTGTGCTCTCACAGTCCAGTGTGGGTGAGGCAGACAACACACGAAATGAACTATGAGAGCACGTGTCAGCTGATAAGATAAGTGCTACAGACACTGAGCCCGTGTCACAGACACACTGAGACGGGTGGATAAGTGGGTAGATGATGGCGAAGGGGCTGCAGTCCTCAGGGGTGCTCGGGAGGGGCTTGCTGACCAGGAGACGTGGGCAGACACTGCAGGAAGTGGAGGAGACAGCCTGCAGCTGTGAGGAGGAAGAAAGAGCAGTCAGTGCAAAGGTCCTGAGGTGAGAGCATGCAAGGAGGCAAAGAGGAGAAGCTGATGTGGCTGGACCTAAGTGGTCCAGGGTTGGGGCAGACCTAAATAAGGATGGAACTGCATGGAGTGGGGCCATGCAGCGGCTTTATTCTGAGCCATTGGAGGGTTCTTCTCTTTTTTATGGGCCGTGCCATGCAGCACGCAGGATCTTAGTTCCCTGACCAGGGATCAAACCTGCAGCCCCTGTAGTGGAAGTGGTATCTGGACCACTAGGGAAGTCCCCACTGGGGGGTTCTGAGTGGTGAAGGGGGCCAGTCTGTTTCTCACGTCCCAGTTCCTCTCAGATAAGAGTCAGTACGTTATTGAAAGGAGATTGACTGTGCACCCTCACGAGCTGTGTGTAGATGCTGGGAGAGCACGGTGGAGCACCGTCAGCCCTTGGCACATTCAGGTTCTAGAAAGGTGTCCTTGGGCAGGGCGAGTTACAGTGAAGACAAGAACAGGATGGGGCGCTGTGGGGTGGGCACTGCATTAGACTGGGGCCGGGAGCTGGGAGCAGGCCTCCTGTAGAGGGTGGGAAGGCAGCTGGGGGGCAGAGCGGCTGGGGAGCTGTGAAGGCGGCGGGTTCCAGGTGGGGGGCAGGCGGACACAGGACCACAGTGTGGGGCGGGGCTGCAGCCCAGTGCGGGGCCGGGGAAGGGCAGGAGGGGTCTCCAGTGTGCGCTGGTGAAGGTCTACCACCCGCTCTGGGGAGAGAAGCCCCGCTTTGTGGCATTTGCCACTTTGTGTGCCTTGAGTACTCCCGCGGTGGCGTTTCAAGCTGCCGACATTGAACGTGGGTCAGGAAGAGTGGTGAGCTTGCCCCAGGACACCAGTGCCTCTCAGGGCTTGTGTTTTGACAAAGGAGGATGGTGCCTGGCATGGGGTAGGCCCGTGTTGGGGCCTCTCTGATCCTGGGGTAAGATTTCCAAGTTTTGGGGAACTTCTTAATAGCATCTTACTGGCTCTGCCTACGAGGTGAATAAACTGAGGTTTCAGCTCTTCTACTAGAGGGCAGGAAACCATGAGGATGCCTAGAATCCTTGTTCCAAGTTAGGGCTGTCCAGGGAGCTTGAATGCCTCCATTTATTTTTCTCTCTTCTTTTACAGGAAAGAGATATAAACTCCCTCTATGACGTCAGCAGGATGTATGTGGATCCCAGCGAAATCAACCCTTCAATGGTACAGTGCAGACTTCTGATTCACACTCCTCCCTAGTCACTAGACTGACAGGCATCTTCCCAGGTAGCTCAGTGGTAAAGAAATTGGCTGCCAACGCAGGAGATGCGGGTTCAATCCCTGGATCAGGAAGATCCCCTGGAGGAGGACATGGCAACCCACTCCAGTCTTCTTGCCTGGACAGTACCATAGACAGAGGAACCTGTCGGGCTACAGTCCCTGGGGTCGCAGAAGAGCTGGACATGACTTAGCGATTAAACAACAGCAAACAGATTGACATAGGGTCTACCCCCAGTTAAAACAGGGCCAGGGAACGTTTTGGAAAACTCGGCCAAAGAATTCTTGGCGGGGGAGAAGAAATGATGGCTGACAAAGTGACGTCTAGTTTCAGGGAGGAGGCTAATAGAATTCCATCCATATGTGACTGAGCCTTGCTAAAATTCTGAAGTTTGATGAACCACCTTTGGGCCCAACAGCTTCTAATTAAAAGTCTTGTAAATGTTCCTTGCTTACTGACTGAGCCTGTGGTGTTTATAAATTCCACTTGGTTCAGCGACCCCTCTGCCGTGCGCACGCTATCTCGTATTCCCACCCTGGCTGCTGAGTCATCTTACGCAGGTAGGGCTGGATTTTACTGTTAGCCTGAAGCTCCCGGTTTCATCTTAAATGTAGCTGGAGCCTGCAGAGGAGCAATGCTGGCGAGTTTTCCATTTGGCAGGGCCGTCTTGTCTGTGAATAGTGTACAGTTCTCACTTCGGAAGGGACACCCTGCTGGTGGGCTCTGTAAAAATCCAGAGATTTTCTTTTAAACTTATAATCCTTGGCCAATGCAAATCCCTTTCAGCAAGCAGTGAAGTCTTGAAAAATTGTGGGTGCGTGGAACCGGGTGTGAAGTGCATTAGGGGACTTAGCCAAATAGAAAAAAAAAAACCCATTTATTAGAACTGACAGATGCTTCGGTTATGAGAATGACACGGCCTCATGACAGGCAGATGTCGGGGGATGGTGGAGATCATGGTAAACCGAGGACACGCCCCAGGTCGTCTGATTTCTGAAGACAAGCCAGTAATCTGGATGTTTGATGTGAAAGCTCCCCATTATTAAACGCTGGTCGCTATACCAAGGTATGTAGAGGAAGTCTTCCTACAGTCAGTGAGCCAAGTAAAACATGATTGTATGCGGAGTTTGAATGTAAGCTGCCAGACCATGGCGAGTACCTCAGGATACAATTATTATTCTTGCGATTGAAAAATGATGAAAGAGTGAAAAGGGAAGCACTTTCAAAGCAGGGAAAACAGTCTGCCCTGGGCCCGCCATCCTGACGTAGTGGCCATCTGCATTAACCCTCTGGCCCTTGTCTGCGGGGAGATGTGTTCTACAGTGCCCCCCAGCACCTGCCATTTCCAGTCTTTGTTCACCTGCCACTCAGCCACAAGTGTTTCTTCACTGCTGACCTACTTAATGACCATTTTTTGTTGAACCCGGTAGGCCACGCAATTTCGATGCAGTTCCTGGGCTGGGTACCTGGACAGGGAAGCCTAGCGTGTTGCAGTCCATGGGGTCGCAAAGAGTTGGACATGACTGAGCAACTGAACTGAACCTGGACTGGAATTGTAACTTAAAGAGAGAATATTTTTTATGCTGTAGAATATTCTAGGTGACTGGGCCCCTCTAGCTGTGTCTCCATCAGTGGCCATTTGGGTTGTCTCTAGGCTGTGCTCTTCTCGTTAACGCTAAAATGAATTTCTTCACCTGTGAGGTTTTGTATCTTTCACTTTACGTCCTTTGGGTGAGTTCTTAGGACTGGAGTGACTAGGTCAGTAATAACAGGTAGCACATATTGATGACCACATAGCGAGCGTTGAGCTAAGCGCCTGATGCCTCATTAGTCCTCTGACAGCCCCAGGCAGTAAGTACCATTTTTGTGCCCATTGTACAGATGAGACAACCGTACATAATAGTTGAATGATGATGTAAGTCGGGAGCTGGGATTTGGCTGCTCCCAGACATGCCCTTGTGGCCACTCTACGGTGCCACAGGCCTGCTTGCTCATGCGATGGGTGGCTCATTTCTCTAGTTCATGAGGGATGTGACATGAGGACCTCCCCTGCCATCTGTCAGGCTGTAGACTTACTCCTCGTAGACACCACTCCATGCCCCCCCCCCCCACTGGCTGTACCTTCCTCATGGCCTTGGAGTCTGGCAGTGAGCTGTAGCATTTCATGGGGAAAGAGACGACTCTGCTCCCTATGTCCGGTCTGCCCTGGAAGCAGGATGCACAGAAGAGCTGGCTCTGTTTGTAGGTTGAGGAGTCAAGTTCAAAAGCTCTGGTTGGAGTCCCCATAGCAAAGCTCACAGAACCCACACTGTAAGCATCACAGACTCTGGTGGTAACTCATATTAATGGAGTCTTTCTCTGCTCAGCCACTTGCCAGGTGGTTGACTTTGGCCAAGGATGCTTCATCTCTCTGGACCTCTATTTCCTCGTCTGTAAAATGGGATACCATCGCTACTTCCTGCCTGTTAGGATATGAGGATTGGAGGAGATAACTGTAGATAAAAGACCTAAAACAGGGCTTTGACTGTAGTAAGAACTTAAGAAATGCTCGCTGTTGTCGTTTTTATCCTTGCGTGTGTTATCTCAATAGTCTCAGTGACCCTGTGAAGTATGCAGTGTATTAATTCCTATTTCACAGATGGGGAAACAGGCCGAGAGAGCCTCGAGATTATATAGCTCTTGTACAGAAGGGGCAAACCGAGGATTTGAGTCACATGTCTGACTCCAGAGCCCCATGCTCCTGAGGAGCAGTTTTGTGGATTCCTTGTGAAAAGCCNTGACCCTGTGAAGTATGCAGTGTATTAATTCCTATTTCACAGATGGGGAAACAGGCCGAGAGAGCCTCGAGATTATATAGCTCTTGTACAGAAGGGGCAAACCGAGGATTTGAGTCACATGTCTGACTCCAGAGCCCCATGCTCCTGAGGAGCAGTTTTGTGGATTCCTTGTGAAAAGCCGCATTCCCATTTCCTTGTGTCGGAGGAAGGGAAGCTGCTGATCTAAGCAGGTTGGCAGTCTTGGAGGTTTTCCCGTTAAGCGCTTGCTTGCTGTGTGGGTGTTCATCTTGCCGTACATTTGTGCTTGCCCAGTGGCAAATCACGGAGGGGGAATTCTGCCCTCAGTTCTGTCTTGTTTCTGCCAGTGCAGAGGCCGCCCTTGGTGATTTCATGGAGGAGCACCTCGGGCACTTGCAGAATGCCAGCATCCCAGGGCATCACCAGTAAAAATGCTGGTGAGGCTCGGGGGCCGCCAGAAACAGTGTTGAGCTTGGACTGCTGAGCAGGTTGGTGAATATGGGTAGTGAGGTCTTCGGAGATGGTGGGCATGGTTTCGCCTGAAAGGCGTGTCCTTCCTCTGTTGAGGAAATACCCGCTCACTCTGAGGTGCCCTTTGTTGCCATTCAGATGCTCAGTCATGTCTGACTCTTTGCGACCCCATGGACTGCATCAGCCCAGGTTTCCCTGTCCTTCACCATTTCCCGGAGCTTGCTCAAACTCATGTCCATTGAGTCGGTGATGCCATCCAACCATCTCATCCTCTGTCGTCCCCTTCTCCTCCCGCCTTTAATCTTTCCCAGCATCAGGGTCTTTTCCAATAGAGTCTGCTCTTAAGGTGGCCAAAGTATTGGAGCTTCAGCTTCAGCATCAGTCCTTCCAATGATTATTCAGTGTTGATTTCCTTTAGGATGGACGGGTTTGATTCCTTGCTATCTAAGGGACCCTCAAGAGTCTTCAGCACCACAGTTCGAAAGCATCAATTCTTCGCTGCTCAGCTTTCTTTGTGGTCCAACTCTGACATCTGTACATGACTACTGGAAAAACCTAGGCTCTGATTTGGGCCAGTTCCCCTTGTAGCTCCCTGGCAATGCAAGCCCTTCGCCACCAGATGGCGCCATAACCCTGGACTAAAGCCGCCCTCTCTTTTGAGAAGACCCAAATGTGCCAGAAAGTGCAGCCGCCTCCCTCTTCTTTTGCCTGGCCTGACCCTTTACCTTCTTGTTTTCCCTGAAAGCCTCAGAGAACCGTGAAAGCTCTGTATGACTACAGAGCCAAGCAGAGTGATGAGCTGAGCTTTTGCCGCGGTGCCCTCATCCACAACGTCTCCAAGGAGCCCGGGGGCTGGTAAGGCTAAGGGGAGCTGGGCCCTTCGACCCCCTTTCTAGTGGTGAGACTCAAGCGCTGGCTGAACCCTGACCCCTTTATCTCCTGTTCTGACCTGGCTTTGACCTGTCATACTTTCTCTAGGAAGGTGACTGATACATGCTCTATTTGCAAAAGTGGGTCAACAGCAATAGCAATTATGATAATGTCATTTATTAATATATATATCATACTACATATTATTTTAATTGTAATAGTAGCCACCATTTATTGAGGTCTTACTGTGTGGCAAGCACTATGCTAATTGCTTTCGTACATTATCTAAGCAAATTCCTGTTACAGCTCTGCAGGGTTATGACTGTGATTATATCTGCTTTTGGTGGGCTTCCCAGGTGGTGCTAGTGGTAAAGAACCTGCCTCCAACACAGGAGTCATAAGCGATGTGGTGGGTCCGATCCTTGGATCAGGAAGATACCGTGGAGGAGGGCATGGCAACCCACTCCAGTATTCATGCCTGGAGAATCCCATGGGCAATGAATAGATGCAGTGAATGAGGCTTTCCAAAGTTCAGCTGCTGAACACCACAGGCTCTTGCCATTATGCAAGCCTGTGCATTTTAAATTCAAATTCTTGTGCTATTGCATAGCCCCATGCCCTGTACAGTGGCCCCGTTGTGGATTAAAGAGGTGCATTTAATTAAAAAGGTGCACCCAGGCCAAAGGCACCTAGGTGTGTGACAGTTGAGTTATCTCTTCCCCTTTTTTTTCCACCCAGGGAGAATAATTCTCTGCCCACCCATAGGTTCCCTCAGCAGGTGGTTTCATGGGATGGTTCCTATCTTAGAGCAGTAAGGATAGTTCATAACCACGAGCCCTTGCAGAGACTCGAGCACCTCACAAAATTGGTGCTTCTTCCTCTTGGAAGATAGCCGGACCTGACTTAGAGATCTGAATAGTGGCTGAGATGGAGCAGTGTCGAGCACCGTCCTAAGGACTTCATTTGAAGTCATTCATGTGGTCCGCACAGTGACCCTGTAAGGTTGCTTCTTTTCTCCCCTGCAGTTCACAGATGAGGACAGTGAGGCCCGAGAAGCAGTACCTTGTCCAGGGTCATGTAGCAGCCTGAGATTTGAAGCCAGGCCTTCTGACTCAAGGGGCCACGCTCTCAACTCACTCGTGCTACAACCAGAGGTTTACCAGGTTTTTTTTTTTTCAATTTGGAGAACACCCTCTTTTCAAACCCATTGCTTACCTGGATCCGCAGAGGATTTTGTCTCAAGATGGGTTGAGAGCCTGGAGTGAGTGCTGTTGGCGAGGGACTGCGGGTAAACCGTAGGCCCTCCTGAGGCGCCCTCCTTGCTTGCTCTCTCCCTGGTGTCAGTATCGCCACCTAGTGGGATGCCTGCCTCGAACCACATTTTTTTTTTTGCAGCCTTCCAGATTAGAGGACCGCATTATTTTTGTTTAAACCGGGATGCATTTGAGAGTGAAGGGAATGCATAATTAATAATTACACCTGGGCCGCAGGTGTAAACAACCCAGTTCTGGGCACATGGTCCATACAGTTGCCCATACAGCCAGACTTTGCTGGAGATGGGGGNTTTTTTGCAGCCTTCCAGATTAGAGGACCGCATCATTTTTGTTTAAACCGGGATGCATTTGAGAGTGAAGGGAATGCATAATTAATAATTACACCTGGGCCGCAGGTGTAAACAACCCAGTTCTGGGCACATGGTCCATACAGTTGCCCATACAGCCAGACTTTGCTGGAGATGGGGGCTGGAGAAGTGAAGGTTGAAGAGTATGTGAAAGGGGCTCACAGCTGGCAATTCTGTTTCTACCAGGCCGTGGGACAGTCAGTCCTCTCTGCTTGTTCAGGTCAGCAAACGTTTGTTAACTTTATTGACCAGGGAATTTTTGCAGAAACTAATGCCTGTGAGGTTAACATGTTTCCAGTCAGTAATGTGTTAAGCGCTGCTGAGTGTAGATTTGATTAAGACTGAGGAAGGTCGCATATAGAAGGGAAACTGATGGGTAACTGTAAGTTAATGTAAAGTGTGGACCGCTTTGACAGCTGTGGGGAAAGATGCCAGGGAGCACAGAGGAAGAGCACTCAGCCTGGTGGCAGTCAGGGAAGGCTCCCTGGAAGAGGAAGACCCCGGCTGAGTCTTACATTGTTAGGTGGCTATAGAGGGCAGCGAGTATGGCATAGAAGGTAGAGAGCATGGCAGGGCCATGTGGGGAGCAGGCCACAGACTGGAATGAATATCAGGTTCAAGTCAGAGAGAGGCAGGAGTTGAGGTCTCTGGATTAGAGCATTACGGAGGCCAAGCTACACAGTCTCGGCTTGATTTTGAAGTCCTCAGTATGGTGGGGTCAGAAGAGCATTCTGGAAGGAGCCCCCTGGCTGCAGAAAGGGCCATGGGAGGGCTCGGAGGAGGATCCAGTCCAGGCATCAGACTGGAGGCATCTTGGAGGTGCGGCCCGTTTGTTTGAGTCAAGACACGGACAAAGTTGATAATGCCTCATGTTATTAGTGTTGCCACCAGGTGGGAAGGTGGGGATGGGGCACAGTTTTAGCTGAATAACAAGAACTAACACTATGGAGTGCTTCATATGTAAACGCAAGACGATGTTAACTCCTATGGCTCCGGTAAGATCCCCAGAGGGGGACACGGGGGCCGCCCCCGCACCCAGACGGAGGGTCTGAGGCTCAGGGCACCAGTGCGGTTGGTGGAAGAGCTGGGACTCGAGTCCAGGCCATCTGACGGCAGACCCTTCCTTACCCCCACCCCCGTCTCTAAATTCACAGCCCTCCCTGAAGGGCCCGGGCCTCTGCTAGAACCAAGCTTTTGTCTTGTACAGTATCTGATGTCCACTTAAAGCACTGAAACTTTGGACTCGGTGGCTCTGCTAAACACTAGGATCATGATTAGGGAGGGCGAGCCCCAGCTGTCACTGCTGGGGACACAGCAGAGGACCCTGCGGGGAGGGTCCTGGCCCGGCCACCGGCCCCTCCCCCCGCCCCAGCAGCAGGGAGCTAGCGAGCCGTGATGAGGGTTAACAGCGCTCGGCGGAGGCCCCAACAGTGCCTTCCGTGTTTCCGTAGGTGGAAAGGAGACTATGGGACCAGAATCCAGCAGTACTTCCCGTCCAATTACGTCGAGGACATTTCGCCAGCAGAAGGGGAGGAGGCGGATAAGCAGGTGAGTCTCCATCGTTCGCTGCAGGGAGGGACCCGCCGATCCTGTTCTGAGGGCTCTGCCGAGCCAGCTCCGAGGACACGTTTTTGCATATGTTGCCCTGAGCTCCGGACCAGGGATAGCAGAGTGACGGGGAAATTAGGACTGTCCCCGACTTGTGGGTGAAAGTCTGTGACCAGATAGTCAGGTTTAAATCAGGTTGTGCTGGGCCAGAAGGCTTTGTGTATGCAGGAGGATTCCCTCCAGAGTGAAAACGGCCAGACAGGGAATTTGTCCTTTGCTTAAACCAGCTTGCAGATGAAACCCATTTAGCTTGGCCAGCCAGACGTTCAGAACGTGCTCGGTGTGAGTAAGCAAGCCGGCGCACGTGGGGGGTGAGGGGAGGCTCTTCTGGTGACATTGCAAACCTGGTTTCTACTCACTGCCTCTTGCTCAGAAAGCTTGATGAGCAGTTGTTTCAAGGTGACAGCAGTGCACTGAGGCTGAAATCCTAGACTTTCTTCTAAGAGAGTTGGGGGCAGTCTGGGACGGCTGCATGGAGGAAGGGGCCTTTGAGCGTTAAAAGTCAAGTTAGAGTTCAACAGTGAGAGACTGGCAGGAGGGAATTCCAGGTGGGAGGTACAGCCTGAGCCAAAGTGTGGTGGTGGAAACGCAGTTCACTGTGCTCGGCCTGAGGCAGAGACGTGACCCTTCCAGCTGTGTCTGTCCCATGTTGCCCTTTACCCACAGTCAGCATTAGCCTGGTGGAGGGTGGGGATGATTCCATGCAATGGGCAGATACACAGTTCTACCAACTTTTCAGAGACCGAGATACTCCCATCTCCTCTGGCCTCTGGGATGGTTCAGATGTGCAGTGGAAGGAAGAGCTGGCAGATGGAGCAGAAAGCCCGGAGGCCAGACTGCAGAGCTTGGGTGTTGGTTCCGTAGGACACAGGGAAGCACAGAAGGTTCTTGAGCTGGGCTGGAAAAGGAGGCCAGTCTCACTTCATAATAACGTCACAACAAAGGGTCTAGGGTGTTTTTTTGAAACCAGATCTGCAGAAACACTTTGAAACCTGCTCCAGACTGCACAAGGCGTGTTTTTACAGATTGGGAAATGAAATGCTGAACCTGCCGGCACCTGCTCACCACTGGGTCCCCGTCAGCAACAGGCTTCATTATTTGGCTCTCTCCCCATGGACGTAGCCTGTAATGAAAATGCATTTTAAACAGTTCCACAGGCAGTGTCTCTGCTAAACGGTGTGCTTTGGAAACTGGTTATCTTTTTATTATTCCCGTTAAGACGAACGTGAGTTATGTCTTGTTTCTTCACAGATTATTGAAGACAATCCCTTAGGGTCCCTTTGCAGAGGAATCCTGAATCTCAACATCTATAATGTTGGTATGTGCACACATGGTCTCAGCCTGGATTCCCACCTAAGTNTTATTCCCGTTAAGACGAACGTGAGTTATGTCTTGTTTCTTCACAGATTATTGAAGACAATCCCTTAG
This sequence comes from Neotragus moschatus, assembly GCA_006410615.1. NCBI lineage: Eukaryota > Metazoa > Chordata > Mammalia > Artiodactyla > Bovidae > Neotragus > Neotragus moschatus. The sequence continues at coordinate 136,886 of SJYA01002332.1, forward strand.
GGTCCCTTTGCAGAGGAATCCTGAATCTCAACATCTATAATGTTGGTATGTGCACACATGGTCTCAGCCTGGATTCCCACCTAAGTCATCCCCTCCGCCCCCCACCCCCAGATCCTGGCCTTTGGACTGTCCTGGGCAGGGGGTGGGTCTTTCTAGCCTCAGCTTGAGTACTGAAGCTGAGTATTGGGCCAGGCTGGTCAATGACTTTATCTTACGTCTCATAGATTGCTACGCTATTAACAACTGTACAGTGTGAAAACAGTCTGGTGCGTACGTNTTGTCCCCTCCGCCCCCCGCCCCCAGAGCCTGGCCTTTGGACTGCCCTGGGCAGGGGGTGGGTCTTTCTAGCCTCAGCTTGAGTACTGGGCCAGGCTGGTCAATGACTTTATCTTACGTCTCATAGATTGCTATGCTATTAACAGCTGTACAGTGTGAAAACAGTCTGGTGCGTACATAACAAGTGCTGGACGGGCGTGGGCTGCTGTTACTCCCAACGCCGTCATCCTTATTTCAGGGGCCTGCCTGGGTTCCCCGGGCTTTTCTTGGGGGAGCCCAGACATCCGTGCAGTGGAGTGTGGGGTTGAGGGTGTCAGTTCTCAGCCCAGCTCCGCCTCTCAGGCCCTGCGAGACCCTGCGCCTATCTAACCCCTCCAAGGCTGCAGCTGCCTTCAGCTCAGCTGGGCATCAGGAAGCCTGGCCTCCCCCTCGGAGTCTGGGGCAGGAGGGAGCCCACAGCCTCAGTGGGCCCGTGGTGGCAGGGGTGTGATCTGCACAGGGCTTCCTGGGCCTTTTAAGATGGAAGGGCTGGAGGCAGTGAGGAGAGCCTCTCTGGGCAAGAAGCTAGAGCACCGTGCTTCTCTGGGGCTGCCCAGGTTTCCAGAGCTGGCTTCCATGTCCTCTGCCCCTCCCACCTTGACCCCCACCCCACCGCAGCCCATTAGTCCATTTGCCTCAGCAAGTGGGAGAAGGACTGTCATTCCAATTAACGGATGAGAAAACCAAGCCCCGTAGTGACCGTAGGAGCTGCCCGAGGTTCTGCTGCGAGTTATGGGATGGGCTGGATCCAGGGCTTCCCTGGTGGCTCAGATGGTAAAGAATCTGCCTGCAATGCAACAGACTTGTGTCGGGAAGATCCCCTGGAGAAGGAAATGGCAACCACTCCACTATTCTTGCCTGGAGAATCCCACGGACGGAGGAGCCTGGCGAGCTGCAGTCCACGGGGTCGCAGAGAGCGGGGCAGGACGGGGCAGCTCTGCCGGATCTAGGGCGTCCTGCCCTCCCTTCCCTCGCCCTTTGTGCCACCCTGCCCTGCATTTTCAGGGTGCAGGCCTGTGGCTCGGTGGTGAGCGGGGAGGGCGTCAGGTCTGAGCTGAGCCTCCACTTTCGCCACTGCCAGCTCTGTGACCTTCCGTGGGCTCCTCTGCCTCAACCAGCCTCTGTTTTCTCGCCTGTGAAATGGGCAGAATGGGAGTAGCAGCCCGGAAAGCGGCGACGAGGACTAAAGAAGATACTGTGGGATGCGATCTGCTTGGAGCACTGCCTGGCAGATGAGCCCAGAGGTCTTAGCTGAGGGGATTATTTGGCAGATAATTTTTCCTCTTGGAGCCATCATTTTCTCTGTCTAGAACATACTTTCTCTGCAGAGAGACCGATTCCATGCCTAGCTTCTCGGGGCTGCCGGCCGTGCGTGCCCTATGCCCGTCACTCCAGTCTCTGTCTTCATTGTCGATGGCCAGCTGACGCCCCGGTGGCTTGGGCTCCCTTTTCCTCTCCTTCCTGTGATGAGGATACTGATTCTCAGGTTTAGGGTCCACCTGGAAGGCAGGGATGATCTCCTGAGATCCTTCCGTACGTCTGCCCAGACCCCCATTTCCAGATAAGGTCACATTCACATTGAAGACATGCATTAAAACCCAGAGCACTATGCGATCCAAGGTAGACGTCCCAGTCAGCGCCAACATCCACAGTGATGGTCGGCTTAGGGTCGTAAGAGAAGTGGCCTGGGGCCTAGAAGTCTGGTCAGCTTGGCCTTCTGTCCAGCTGATCAGGACTTCTGTTATCCTTTTCCCAAAGTAAAAGCCCCACAGGGGAAGAACCAGAAGCCTTTCGTCTTTATTTTGGAGCCCAAGAAGCAGGGTGACCCTCCAGTAGAGTTTGCCACGGACAGCGTGGAGGAGCTGTTTGAGTGGTTCCAGAGCATCCGGGAGATCACCTGGAAGATGGACACCAAGGTAAGCCTGGGCACCTGGGCTCTGCTGAGCCTGGTGTCCTCTGGCTTCTGGTCCTCTGCTGAGGTGTGGGTGGGTCCAGGCCGCAGCCACAGAGAATTTGGCGGGCAGGGCAGGGAGGTAGCTCAGACAGCAGGAGCATTGCAGAGAGGAAGGGGGGCGCTGGGTCTTCCTGGGGGCGCTGCGTCTTGTGTGAAACCTTTGAAGGTTCAGTGTGTGCGCGGTGACCCTTGATGTTTGAGTCCTGTCCGGCCCCATGTATCTTAACAACAAAGCTTTGCTGTCCTCATTTTAAATGTTATCTTGCTTCTAAATACTATCCCGAGCAGCCTGGATCCTTCGCGTGCATTCACTGAGCTCATCTCCCTGGACTGGAAAGGGCACTGGGCGTACTGGAATTCATAAGGCCCAGCTCCTCGCTTCCAGAAGTTTCGGTTCTTGTGGGGGAACTTCCACTCTAGATGGGCATGGGCTTTTGAGGATTTATCTGGAAAGGTCCTTCTTTTGTTTCAGTTTTCATTCTGGGGGCCGCCCCCCCACGGTGTGTAGGATCTTAGTTCCCGGGCCAGGGGTCGAGCCCACACTGCCCTCCCTGGAAGCACAGAGTCCTAACCACTGGTGGTTTTCTGAGAAGGGTGAGGTTCTATGTAAGAACAGGAGGGTTAGAACTAGGCCGACTGGAGTGTGCCTCTTGGCATGGCTGGACCCTGGGCAGGTAACCACACTTCTCTGGGCCTCGGTTTCCTCGTCAGTAAAATGGGGAGGCGGGTTCCTAAGTCCCAGGGTGCAGTGAGGACGAAATGGGATGGTGCGTGGACACCGCTGGGCCTGCGCCTGACACACAGCAGGGCTGAGGTCATGGTGGCATTTCACCACCGCACAGTCGTCGTGCCTGGAGGGCCTGGAGGCGTTGCCGTCTCTTGGGTGATGGAGCTCGGTGCTGTCTGCTCTTTCTTGTGGCCACAGAGCAGGGAAGAAGCTTTAAGGAAGGTTCCCATGTGCCCAGCTGCTTCTCAGGCAGGCCCTGACCCAAAGGACTGACCCTGGAGCTTCCTCAGGTTCTCCCGGACCCCTCTGACCTCCACTTACAGGCGATGAGTCTCCCTCCTCCAGTGTACTGGCTGGACCTTTTCTTCCCCTACTGGGGGCGACTTCACAGGTGGCCAGTCACTGGTTACCAGAGGCCCCGGGACTCATCTTCTCAACACCTTGGAGTAAAGTTCTCTTCTTTACAGGACTTTGTGCCGAGGGCTGTTCAGACGGGCACCTTCCCGGGCATGCCTCCCATCTTCCTCCTGTCCCAGATCCTCGTCATGAGGCCTTATGTACAGGTCCTTATTCTCTGCAAGGCTTGTCATGCCGTCACATCAGTCACTCGGGGTGGACTGTGGGCCTGTGGCCGGCAAGGCTGCCCCGCCTCTCTGGGGCCGTCTCATCTGCACGCTTGCGCCTCCAGTGCAGCGCCTCCGCGGCTCGGGGGTAGGGCCCGCTGTCCTGGGGCTCGTCTGAGAGATGGTCTCCCCGTCTTCTTCCAGGTGTGTTTTCCAGTGTCAGTTGAGTGGTTGTCATGATCTGGATGGCGCCGCTTGCCAGGCAGTGGACTTGTGAGCATGTTCTAGTGTGCCACGTTCTGGGCCCCTCAAGCTGAGGATAGAGAAGCAGCCTGGTGAGAGCGTTTAGCCGCCGTTCTCTATAGACTTATTCTCAGGCACTCAAGCCTGCTCCGAGCGTGGGGCTGGGAGGGGAGAGGGCGTGGCCGTGACACCCTCTGGCCTGGTGCTTCCTGTGTGCTAAGTTGCTTTGGCCGTGTCCAACTCTTTGTGACCCCATGGACTGTAGCCTGCCAGGCTCCTCTGTCCACGGGGACTCTCCAGGCCTAAGAATTCTGGAGTGGGTTGCCACGCCTTCCACCAGAGGATCTTCCCAACAAAGGGCTCGAACCTGTGTCCCCTAGGTCTCCTGAGTTGGCAGGCAGGTTCTTTACCAGTAGTACCACCTGGGAAGCCCCTGGCTCTCTCCGTTTCTTCTGGAAGAAAACGTGACTTCGCTAGAAGGTTGTCCCCCTCCTTCCCCATCACAGGAAGGGTTTTGAAACTAAGCCTAGCTCTTCAAGCCTGCTGTTCTCCACCTTTGATCTACATTCCTTTTAAATTAGCTTTTACATCTGCTGAGTCCTCTCCTGGTGATTTCCCTGGTGGCTCAGTCAGTAAAGAGTCTGCCTGCGACACAGGAGACCTGGGTTCGATCCCTGGGTCGGGAAGAGCCCCTGGAGAAGGAAATGACATCCCACTCCAGTATTTTTGCCTGGAGAAGTCCATGGACAGAGGAGCCTTCTCACATTGGTTATGAATGTTCAAAAAACAGGAGGCAGCAGAAGTGACCCAGGTCCTGTGCTGGGCACAGCCAGCTGTGGGAGCGGCTGGTGCCACGGGGAAACCAACGTGCACTGTGCCCTCAGCGCACTCCTGGGGGCTCCCCGCCGAGGCCCCGGGAACCTGCCCGCGGCCCCGCAATTTTACACCCTCTCTGGCTTCTTTTGGTCAATGGCAAAAGACCAGTCATCAAGTCTGTCTAGTTAGTTTCCAAAGCCTGACCGATGAAGTGTGCTGTGATGCCAAACTCCGGGACAGCCTCTGGGCAGAACTCTGCGGGTCTGGAGAGGAGCTGTTGCAGTTTTGAAGTAGTAGCTGTTTCATCTTGAGCTGATCCTGCTTTCTGCTGAAGTTGAGAGAAAAAGTGATGCTCTGTAATCTTCCGTTGCTTTGTGTTCTGTGAGGCCAGAGGTCCCCGCCCTGAGATTCAGGTGTGGCTTGCCTCGCCCCACCCTGACTTTAAAGCGGCCGTATCGTCACTAGAAGCGAGCTGTGTCATTGCCAGGGTTTCCTCTCCCCAGACAGCCTATGGTGAGGATTGTGCACCAAGAAGGCAACGCCAAGTTGACGCAGGGATCAGGAGAGCACACCTGGGGTTTGAGCTTAACCAAGGCTTCAGTCTCCCCGAAGCATCAGCCGCAGACTGACGGACACCTTCCCTGCTCCGTGCCCGCCTGCCCCACGCCAGCCCTTTGAGCCTTACTGCTGCGGCTTGTTCGGTCCCTAGAGGATTCAGGGCATGTGGGAGCAGCTGGAGGAAGCTGGGTGTGTTTAGATGAACTCTGGCAGATTTCACGTTCTGATCTGCCCCAGTGAGCTGGTTGCTGAGCTCAGGTGACAGCCTTGTTTGCTGGCCACTGCTAGGCCCACTTCACAGCGGCCTTGGGACTTTTGTCTGCAGCCCTAGGTGAAGGCATTCTTCCAGAAGAGTTCGGGTGTCCTCTCCCCCTTGTCCTTGGCCTGGAAAGGTGTCTCTGGGGCAGTCCGTGTGGCACCCTTGTTTCTCACGTGCCCAGCGAGGAGCGAGGCCTCCTTCCTGAATTAGCACAATAGCTGCAGCGGGGAGGGCCTCTCGTTAGCCCCATCATACAGATGAGGAAACTGATGCAGAGAGGCTCGAAGGCTGGCCCACTCGGCAAAGCCAGCGACTCAGGCCAGCTTTCAGACACGCCCCCGAGTCCAGTCCCCGCTGGGCAACCGCCGTGACGCTCCCGTCACCACGTCACCTGGGGACTCGCCACCCGTGAGGGGTCCTGCTTCCCAGGGACCTGTTTCGGGTTGGCGGGGACATGGGCCTGGACACTCATGCTGAAAGGCACCAGCGTGGGACAGTCAGATGAGGGATGCTGCAAGGCTGGGGGAGGCCGTGGGCATTCCAGAAGGTGTGGGGGATGCAGCGTCTCTTTCCTAGTCCCGGATGGAGGTCTCCAGGAAGGCGTCCTGGAGGAGTGAGGTGGGGTTCCAGAGGAAGAGGGACCCATGGGCCTGCCGAGGAGGGAGGAGGGCGAGGGGCCAGGACGGGCGGCACTGTGGTTCGGGGGGACCCGGCCTGTGAGCCTAGGGGCGCTGCAGTGAGGTCTCCTCCGGCACCCGGTGGCCGAGGGTGCAGAAGTGCCAGGGCCAGGGTGGTGACATGGGTGAGGCCGCTGCTTAGGCCTCTGGTCTCAGCCTGGGCCTGCGGGGCCTGAGGTCAGCTGCTCACCCTGTCTGTGTGCTGTGGGTTCTTTGGAGAACAGAGAAACAGTCTTCCTCTTGGGGATGGGTGGGCTTAGATAGTATCCATCAAGCACTCACTCACTGTGTGATGCCTGGACCCAGGCAGCGCCACCCCCTGCCCACCCCCATGCTGAATGTTGCCACCTGTATGAGATAACCCTCCCAGGGGGTCCATCCCCACTGTGGCCCCTGGGGGGATGAGTCCAAGGTTGGCAGGGCTTGAGAGGGAGGCTTGGTTTGGAGTGGAGCGAGTGGCCTGTCCGTGACACGGGGATGGACTTGACTGTGGGGTCCTCCAGGGGCGAATGGCTCCCAAGTCTATGGCGTGTGGTTCTGGTCCCCAGAGGGCCCTTTGCACAGAGCTGTGCATGGTTCAGGGGACAGCGAGTGAGCACAAAGCTGCCATGGTCTACAGAGATCCTGAACTGCGACAACTAGAATTTGGATGAGCTGTGACAGACTGATTTTTTTAGTGGGCTGGATAGGGCAGCGGGTGAGAGCAAGAGGGTTGAGGAGAGAGGTGGTGATGAAGAAGCACCTTCGTCCCTGGTATTCTCGAGAGCCGTGGTCGGAGACTGAGCTCCACGCGGCTCCTGGGTCTGGATGGCATCGTGGAGAATTTCTGCAGGCAGAGGGAGCAGAGAGCGGGTCGGGGGTCAGGGGAGGGAGAACTCTCCACCACTGTGATTTGCGCATGCGCGAGGGCCAAGTAGAAAGACGAAGGGGAGAGTCAGAGAAGGAGGGCGCCTGCCAGGGGAGCTGGAAGAATGGGGTTTCCCAGGGGCCAGCTTGAGAGCTGAAACTAAAGACGGTTGGCTCCACACAGGAGAACAACATGAAGTACTGGGAGAAGAACCAGTCCATCGCCATTGAGCTCTCAGACCTGGTCGTCTACTGCAAGCCAACCAGCAAGACCAAGGACAACCTCGGTACCGTCTGCCGCCGCCCCGCCTCCCCGCCTCGGTGAACATGGGGTTCCTTTCCGAGCCTGGCGCTGTCACGCAGCACGGTGACGGTGGTTCCTGCTCATCCTCTGCGTGCCAAGTGGGAACCTCCCTGTCAGTGTCCTCGGGGCCAGGATGCTGGTGAAGCAGGCCCTCCTGGTAGCTTTAGAAGGAGAAACCCTCTTAAAGGGTGGATTTTTTTTTTTTTTTTTTCCCAGCGTAACCAATTACTACACACTTGGTGGCAGAAACAACATATATTTCTTCTCTCGTAGTCGTGGACTGAAGTCAGTATCAGTGAGCTGAAGTCAAGGTGTCAGCAGGGCCCCGCTCCCTCCAGAGGAAGATCTGGTCCTGGCCTCCAGCAGATTCTGGTGACCGCTGGCCTTCCTTGGCTTTTGGCCATGTCACTCCTGTCCCCACCTTTGTGGTCACATTGCCTTCTCTTCTCTGTAGTCCCATCTCCCTCAGCCTCGCAAGTACAAAGACTGTGTGGTTTCATTTAGGGCCAGGTAATCTCCCCACTTCAAGCCTGCCATCTGCCAAGTCCCTTTGAAAGAACATAGTCACAGGTTCCGGAGGTCAGGACCTGGGTATCTTTGGAGGCCTGCTTCAGGAGAATTCAAAAGTGGATCTTTGACCACATTCTCCAAAGCAGCAGGTTCTTTGCGCTAATAATGGTCCTAGTCATATTTTCTTTCTCCTTTCAAGCAACTCCTGTAGTTGCTTGTAATTCCAGGGCAGACCAGAGAACCTGTAATTCCAGGGCAGAGAGAGAGGCAGTCCTAAACCCTGGAGTTCATGGTCACCCGGAGGCTGGTCCCTGGGCACCTCTCGATGTCCAGGGCAAGAGGCTGGAGCTCTTAACCAGTGTCGGCCAGGCCCGGCGTGTTTAGGAGCTGTCCTATCTAAAGCAGAGCTTTATCCAAACAGTTCAAGAATTGTTTGCGTTTCCTCTATGCTGCTTCCCATTCTTTGTCCCTCCACAGGACCCCGTCTCCTCTCTCTATTCCCGCTTCCTGCGGATGGGCGGTTCTCCTTCCATCAAGATGCTGGGTTCACTCATCTCACGTCTGCAACACCTTCGCTGAGGAAGCCAGGGCCCTGTCTGCGTCTTCCACTCCTCAGACCTCCTCCCTGCTGATCCCTTCCTGCACCACACCTTTCTATAACTGTATCCTGTATCGCTTTGGTGGTTTCCTGCACAAGGCTGCTGGTAGTTTTAAACAAAAAAAGCAGGTTACATTAATCCTAGACTAAGAGGCAGTGGGAACCCTGGGCGGCCTTTTCATCTCTGAGACTTCCCCAGAGGGCAAGAGCCCACTGCAGAACCAGTTGCGACGGGATCGTCGCAAGCATTTGAATATCTCCGAGAGAGGTTCCGGGTTGCGTTTGATGACCTGCACATCCTGCCAGTGGCGTTAAAACTCGCTAGACACAGGATAAATGTTGACTCCCTCTCTGTGCAGAAAATCCTGACTTCCGAGAAATCCGCTCCTTCGTGGAGACGAAGGCTGACAGTATCGTCAGACAGAAGCCCAGCGATCTCCTGAAATACAATCAAAAGGGCCTGACCCGTGTGTACCCCAAAGGACAGCGGGTGGACTCATCCAACTACGACCCCTTCCGCCTCTGGCTGTGCGGCTCCCAGATGGTGGCGCTCAACTTCCAGACTCCAGGTAAAGGGGGCCGACTGTGGCGTAAATCTGTGCCGGGGCATCATTCCAGGCACGTTCTTCTGGGGCCACTGGTGCGATGTGGTGACCGGAGCACGTAGTTTTTCTTAGGAGCCGTTAGAGTTCAGCCAGCATGCTAGCATGAGGTCCCATCCCTTGAATGGAGCGGTGGAGGGACCACTGGGCACGCAAGACCTTTGCGTTTGGCAGGCTTCTTGATGTGAATGACAGACATGGTCAGTCTGGTTTCAGGAAGAAAAGGAAATGTGTTTGCTCTCGTAATTGAAAAGTCTAGAAGTGAAGCTTCAGGCACAGCTGGATCCAGGTGTCCAGTGGCTATGTCCTGGCCCCCGTCCCCTTTGGGGCCATCCCTCTCTGGCAGCTTTCTGCTCGGGCTCTCTTCTGGAGATAATCCTCTGCTGGAAAAAGCCAGCATGCCGAACTTCTTCGTGCAAAGGGCAGCGTTAACTACAGTGCACGGCGCAGAGGCGCTGTGGTGGTCCTTTCAGCCTCTTTGGAGGCCTCCTCATCAGTACTGCCTCCTTTGTGCCTGCGTCAGACTCCACTGAGTGGAGCCGTCACGTCCTCAACTGGAGCCCTGCTGCGGCAGCCCGAGGTGACTTCCCTTCATTGCTCTTGCAGACGGCACTGCCCCCCCGTAACCTTGTGTGAACCTCCCTTCCCACGTGGGAGCACCTGTGGTGCAGGGCAGATCCAACAGCTTTGACCAACTTGGCCCCGAGCGGAACCACTGCACGCCTGTATGCAGGAGTGTCTGGGCCGAGATACCCCGCCAGACCGCCCTCCATGGGGGCTGTGGGCGGGAATGCAAGCCGGTGAAACTCCTTCTGGCTTCACTTCACCAGCTTAGTTTCGGCAAGCGCCTCAGTCTTTGGTAGTGAAACTGATGTCAACTGCAGTCAGAGCTTCCCTTATTGGTAACTTCTCTGAGTAACAGAAAAGTTAGCCAGGTTTTCATATCCTTAAGAAACACAGGCAGACTTTTCTTTTCTGGAGACTATATTTGTGCTCCTCATTTTTCTAAGGGGGTGTAGGTATTCACAGCAAACAGATATCAGGTTTCTTAACAGGTTAAAGTTACCTGTCAGTGGAGTGAAACAGATTTTTCTAAAGCATGTCAGATTCTATAGAAATTTTGTCCTGGGTAAAAATGTTTAGCTTTGAGTACATTCTGGACTTTGTATCATACTCGGAATGTTGTCCCCAGTGTGAGGTGTTTTTTTTTTTTTTTAATCTAATTTTCTTCCAATCACATGAGTTTTTAATGAATTTTTAAACCCATAGTTTTAAGTCAGATACCTGTTTTCACAGCCACCTCACATTATTTTCATCTTCCATTGGGGTCTAGTTGCTTTGCAGTGTTGTGCTAGTTTCCGCTGTACGGTGAAGTGAGTCAGCTCTGTGTACACCCCTCCCTCCCTCTTGGGCCTCCGAGCCCAGCCCTCCCAGTCAGCGCAGAGCACCGCGCAGAGCTCCCCGGGCTCCCCGGCAGCTTCCGCTAGCTGTCTGTCTTATAGATGGCAGGGAGCGGGCGTCAGCCCTGGCCTCCCAGTGTCCACGCGTCCCTTCCCTGCGTCTGTGTCTCTGGTCCTGGCCTAGGGCCATCAGTGCCATTTTCCTAGAGTCCACATGCATGCATCAATGTCTGATGCCCTTTTTTCCCTTTCGGACTTCCTCCACTCTGGACGATAGACTCTGGGTCCCTCCGCCTCGCGACAGGTGGCCGTTTCGCTCCTGTTTTATGGCTGAGTAGTATTCCGTTGCACGCGTGGGTCACATCTTCCTTATCCGTTCATCTGCCGGTGTGCCTCTCATTACTTCTGGAGGAAGGTCTAGGTCCTCCCCTACCCGGCCCCGGGGCCTTCCTTGCTACCTCTCCGCAGCAGCTCTCTCCTCCGCAGATAAGTACATGCAGATGAACCACGCCCTGTTCTCCCTCAACGGGCGGACGGGCTACGTCCTGCAGCCTGAGAGCATGAGGGCGGAGAAGTACGACCCCATGCCACCGGAGTCCCAGAGGAAGATCTTGATGACCCTGACGGTCAAGGTAAGGCCCCGCCCTCTGCCTGGGCTTCTCGTGTAAACCGTCAGCACCCAGACGCAGCCGAGGGTCTTCACTGCGGTGCCCGCCAGGGTCGGTGCAGGGCAGAGAGGCGGGAGGGCGTCTCCCCAGGTCCATCGTGGTCACCTCCCCTTGTTGTTGGTGGGGCGAGTTACAGATCCGTCTCTTGCTGGGTTCAGCAGGGTCAGCATCTGGTCAGAGCGAGAGAAATAAAACAGGTGCAACACGGCTCTCTGCTCTTTACTGAGGAGAGGGCTTATCCCTGCAATGGCCACTTTGAGGGGTGGAAGCTTTTTAAACCTGACCCAACTTTTAGACATTGCATTGTCTCTTTGTTAAGAGTTTCCGTCTTTTCCTGTTAGGAAACTATTTCCCTCGTCCACAACAGGGAAGTGGTGGGGGTGTCTGCTACTGGAGGGTGTATAGCAGCTCACCAGTGATGAGGAAAGAAGAACCCACCCATGTAGAACTCTCCAGCTCTGCCCAGGGTGGAGTGCGGGCGGGCGGAATTCTAACACTTGGCTCTTGGGGTCCTAGGTACTGGGGGCCCGTCATCTCCCCAAACCCGGACGAAGCATCGCGTGTCCCTTTGTGGAGGTGGAGATATGCGGAGCGGAGTGTGACAACAATAAGTTCAAGACGACAGTTGTGAGTAAGTTGCCTGGGTCCTTTCCTCACTGAGGCTTCAGGCTGAGCCGCGCGCTGGAGATGCTGCTCGGCGGGGCTTCACTAACGCGCTGGTGGCCGGGTCTTCCCCTTTGTCCCCCTTGCCCTCTGTGGGCAGCTCGGAGGGGCAACGGAGGGCCGCGGGACCCGAGAGCTGGACCCACCGAGATGTTTCTCAGCCCATCACCCATGTCAGGAGGTCTGGGTGAGGCCGCAGCTCCCTGTGCCCGTCACTCCGGGGTGTCCCCTCTATGTATCAGCCCCCACCTAAGTCCAGGGCTCAGAGAGGATGCCGCTGACTCACCCCCAAGGCTGCAGCCAAACTTGGGTGATCTGACCCCACAGCGGGTAGGGAGGCTCAGAGAAATGGCTTGTTCTGCCATTTGAAGTCTGGGAAGAACCGAACTGGGGGCCTTTCTAGGCTTGGGATCACTAGCTCCTGGTAAAAGGCAGCCGGATAACAGCTCACAGACTTGCCGGTGAAGGTGGCCCTGTGGAGGGTGAAGGTTGCCTCTTTTCCCTCCTCCCTGAGGCTGGCTCTCTCCAGTGACTCCAGAACCCACCACCTGTTCAGAGCCTGGCCCACCTCCCCCATCAGACAAGTGATGTGACCCCCAGCTCCTCTTTTCTTTCTTACAAACCTGTTGTTGCTCTGTGGTCCACCTCCCATCCCTCCCATGTCCCAGGGAGTTGAGATGGGAGAGTCTAAGGAGAAGTGGTCCCATCCTCTCTGCTTACTGAGGGCCAGGTCTGCGATGCCACTGGGAAAAAAAGAAAAGGGTCAGATCTTGGCCTAGATGTGTATTTACATGGCTGCTAAGGAGATCCAAAGCTCGCGGGTGTAGCAATGGTGAACTGAGACAGAGCGGGACAAATGGGGCCCCTGAACGAGCCTGGCTCTTCTTCCAGATGACAACGGCCTCAGCCCTGTTTGGGCCCCAACGCAGGAGAAGGTGACGTTTGAGATTTATGACCCCAGCCTTGCTTTTCTGCGCTTTGTGGTTTATGAGGAAGATATGTTCAGTGATCCCAACTTTCTGGCCCACGCCACGTACCCCATTAAAGGAATCAAGTCAGGTAAGGCCCGTTTTAATTACAGCATTCAGATTTCTTGGCATCCTCTTTTGGTTTGCGTTGCTGGCTTTTGGAAAGAATGATGCCTTTGNATGTTCAGTGATCCCAACTTTCTGGCCCACGCCACGTACCCCATTAAAGGAATCAAGTCAGGTAAGGCCTGTTTTAATTACAGTGTTCAGCTTTTCTTGGCATCGTCTTTTGGTTTGCGTTGCCGGCTTTTGGAAAGAATGATGCCTTTGTCTTGGTTTGTGTTCAGTCATGGGTAGGCTGAACAGTGGATCTTCGTGGGAGTCCCGTAAGCAGGACAGAGACAGGGGAGGGAGGCAGGATGGGGTGCTGGGCGGCTCCGGGGGGCTCCTACATTCAACATTGGATTACTAGCTGACGGTCCACTTGGCACTGTAATTGGATTTTTTTTTGGAAGCTTAGACTCTGTTGGCTTCTCCTCAGGCAGGCTCAGGGGCTGGTTAGGTGCTTGGAGGGAAGGACGAGGCCCAGAGCCACGGTCTTAGGTCCCTTCTCCCCGCCTCGTCCTGGGCAAGTCNAGCTGACGGTCCACTTGGCACTGTAATTGGATTTTTTTTTGGAAGCTTAGACTCTGTTGGCTTCTCCTCAGGCAGGCTCAGGGGCTGGTTAGGTGCTTGGAGGGAAGGACGAGGCCCAGAGCCACGGTCTTAGGTCCCTTCTCCCCGCCTCGTCCTGGGCAAGTCATCTGGGCTGTCAGAGCCTCACCTTCCTCTTCTCCCAGGTGGGCTGATTCACTTCTGATTGTCTCCCATGCTGAGCAAAACACAGCCCCCTGCATGCCTGGAGAAGGGCCCTGTATTTCTGAGAAAAACAGCCATAGATCCTTCTGGATTCTTTATGAGGTCACTGGTCCCTGTTTTTCAAGGCTCATTTTTTTGAGAGAAAAAGACCACTCTCAGTAACTTGTATACACAGATAGTCTTTTCTCTTGATGTTGCTTGAAAACCTTGGGTCTTTTTTAAATTGTTTTTCAACTTGGAAACATATCAGACACTCCCTAAATTTCTGCACCTTTCTTTGTATCTGCCTTTGATCATTTCTGCAACTTGGTGAGTGTGTGTCGGGTGGGGGGAAATCCAGGCTCCTGGGCCTGTCCCGTGGTGNAAATTGTTTTTCAACTTGGAAACATATCAGACACTCCCTAAATTTCTGCACCTTTCTTTGTATCTGCCTTTGATCATTTCTGCAACTTGGTGAGTGTGTGTCGGGTGGGGGGAAATCCAGGCTCCTGGGCCTGTCCCGTGGTGTTCTTGTTCAGCCCCTGCGGGGCGGGGCCAGGAAGCTGACGTGGAGTCAGCTGCTCAGCCGGCACTTGGAGAAGACCAAGCAAGGCCTCGGCTGCCCCTCTGAGGACACGCTCTCCCCCGTGAGAAACACTTGCCTGGTTAGAAACGCCACACCGTTCCCCTAATTTGGGAAGAGCAGTGCACACTTGTTTGTAAGTCCGAGAGGCCTGATGTTTGCCAGTCCTCTGGGTTAACTTGGCCCCATTTCCCAGCAAATGACAATAAACTCAGCTAGTTAGCCACAGGACTTCTTCACTGTGCAATTCANAGAAACGCCACACCGTTCCCCTAATTTGGGAAGAGCAGTGCACACTTGTTTGTAAGTCCGAGAGGCCTGATGTTTGCCAGTCCTCTGGGTTAACTTGGCCCCATTTCCCAGCAAATGACAATAAACTCAGCTAGTTAGCCACAGGACTTCTTCACTGTGCAATTCACCTCCTTCACATCAGCCAAGTCAGTCAGGCTTACAATGGATTTCTTTTTTTTTTTCCCCCTCATAAACAATAATGTATATATTTGCAACAAATAATGTGGCAGCAATGTTCGTAAATCAAAAATTATAAGAGTCCTAGGGTAAATAGACAAGAACATTTTAAGGGGCATTCCCTGGTGGTCCCGTGGTGAGGGTTCCATGCTTCCACTGCAGGGGGGCATGGGGGTTGATCCTTGTTCAGGGAACTAAGATCACACACGCAGTGAAGAGCTGCCAAACAAACACAAAATCCACATTGTAGGGGATTCCAGTTCCAGTTCAGAGACCCCAGGGACTGTAGCATGCCAGGCCTCTCTGTCCAACACCACCTCCTGTGGTTTACTCAAACTTGTGTCCATTGAGTCGGTGATGCCATCCAGCCATCTCATCCTCTGTCATCCCCTTCTCCTGCCTTCAGTCTTTCCCAGCATCAGGGTCTTTGCACATGAGTCACTTCTTTGCATCCTGTGGTGACGGATTTCTTTGTGGTAGCTGTGCCCTCCTCTTCTGGACACAGCAACCCCTGGACGCATCCCGCACGGTGCAGGGGCTCTGCCGTGTCCCCTCCAGATGGGGTCCTGACGGAGCCCTGGAGCCCCTCCAGGACTCAGGGAGAGCTGCCACCTTAACTGCGTGGACTCCTCGCCAAAATGCTGTGACTGAGCTTGGGGGCATTTAGAACACAGAGAACATTTCAAGGGTGATACAGAATGTGACCGGCTGTGAGATGCTCCCAGGAAGACCTTCTCTCCCCCTCCTGCCTGGGACATCCATATTCATGGAGGGCATGCCACAGAATAACAATACCTTTGTGCATAAGGCTTCTGGGGCCTTCTGAACTCGAAAATAAACCCTGCCTGTTGTTACCAGGGATGCACTTAAGCCTTTAAGCCAGCTGGAGCTCAGCAAAGAGGGAAAACAGCATTTATTATGCTCGGCGCCTCAAAACTCTCTTTTAATCCTCGCAGCAGTCCTGTGAAAGGAGTTTTATCATCTCCGCTTTTTAAATATAAGCACTCTGGGGCCGAGAGATGTTAATTAACTAGCTCAGGGGTCACACACCTGTCCGACCAGAGCCTGGGATGCAGACCCAGGAATGTCTTGACTTCAAACCCCATGTTATTCTTACTCTGCCTGCCGCCCTCGGGGCCGCCGCGACTCCTGACCAGCCAAACACTCATGCTGCTTCAAGCGGTGTCTCCGTTTCCCTTTCCTCTCGGGCCTTGCTTGTGTCAATCAGAAGAAAAGTGCCATCAGTTTGCAGTGAAACTGGCCAGCACCTTTCAACCCCGTCCACATGAAGGGCTGTAGGTAACAACACAACTTGGGTGGTAGCAGGACGTCTGTGGACCTGGAGTCGTCCCTCCGAGGGAGGGGCAGAGCTCACTGCCCCAAAGGGGGAGGCCCACTCTGCTCCAGGCGGGCCGCTCTGCTCCAGGTGCGTGGGCAGGGCACTCGGCACTGCAGTGCGTTCTGGCAGTCGATCAACACCTACCCCGACAGCTTCCACAGAGACCAGCTCCGTAGAGGTGCGGCGCCTCGGCCCCATCCCAGGCCTCTGGAGTCAGCATCTGCATCTTAGCAAGACCCAGAGGTGATTCACATCTTAGCATAATTCTCAACACGTATAAGGGGAAAATAGTTCAGAAAACTTCTCTACAGCGGAATTCAAGGAGAGCAGGGTCCCCCAGAATCCTTCAATGAGAAGAGTGTGACCTGAGAGTTTTGTGCCCACTCAAGTGTAAAATCAAAAGATGGATATGTTCAAACAGGCACAGTCCAGGGATTATATGTTCCCATGAGTTTGTACTGAAGATCTCAAAAGACAGTTTTAGCCGGGCAGAATATCTGATGGAAAAAGGTCAGTTCAGTAAGGAGGTGGTGAGTGAGTGAGTATTGGACATTGAAAAAAAAAATCATTGTGTATAAGTTTTACGTCACAAAAAGGACACTGAACAAATATGGAGTTTTAGTTCATGAGGTTCATGCTGACAGAGAAGAACTGTATAGATGTCTTCATCTTTCTTTGAAACAGGAAGTAAATACCACCCAATAGATTAGTGGATGGATAAGCATAAGTGAAAGGTTAATGTAAGATTTAGGTCGTGGGTGTTCAAGCGTTCCCTATTGTATTTTTTTTGGCTTTTGCTAAATATCAGGAAAACTAAGCATCTCTTTGTGAGAGAATTATGGTTACAAAATGGAATGCTAATATTACATACTACGTCAGCATAGAAGTAATGATACGGTTTACCCAACTGGGGAAGGGAAAGGGAGAGATGCTCTCAAGTTATGTAAGCCTGCCAGTGTCTTCAACGCACAGAGAGAGAGTCAGTAGATATTAGTTAAAGATGATAAACCAGCTAACAGACTAAAAGGTTCTCTAAGAGATAGAAAGATAATCATCAAACAAGCCAAAACCTGACTGGCGGTAGGCACTTTGTGCGTCGCTTGTCCCAGAAAATCAGTAGATGGAAGGCAAATATAAAGCTCTCAAGGCACAAATCTCTCCGTACTAATAAGCCACAGGGATGTACTGTGTAACAGCATAAGGAATGTGGAAATCCTGTACTTACTTCGGGACAGATGGTTACTGGAGTTACTGTGATAATCATTTCATAGTACATGTAGATGTCAAATCACTACACAGTACGCTTGAAACTAATATTATATTGTATGTCAACTATGTTTCCATTTAAGAAAAAGCTTTCAACTGGAAAAAAAAAAAAAAAAGAGAAAAGCTTTCAAGTCAAACTAGGGCTACATAGTGAATCCCTAAGATAGAGGGTTCAGTGGAACCTGTAAGATTCAGAATGGCTGGTTAGGGTACTCTTCTCTGTGATTTTAAGGGAAACACACACTGCATAGACGATTTTGGAAAGCCATTCACAATGGTTCCTTCTGTAATAAGAGGTATGAGTGGGTGGGAATGAGACGTTAATGTCTGATGTCTATTCAGTTTTGCTACTCTATCAAAACAAGCCAAACAACCACCTTTAAGATGTGTTGCCTTAAACATTACTCACTATGGAGGGGTGTGGGGAATGCAGCCCCATCTTAACCCTCTCCCTCGATAAAAAGAAACATTTAAATGACTGGCAGACACGGGTCCTCACTACAAATAGGGAATGGCTTTTAGGGGAAGATGATCAACAGGGCAGACTGCCAAGGGACGGAAAGATTTCCTCCCACTGGAAATCTTTAAAAACGCTCGCTCGTCCCAAGCTTTGCACATGGCTGAGTGAAGATGGACGGGGGGATTCATTACTCCTTTGTGTCTTTTGGGCTCAGGAATATTTAAGGGACTGAAACCACAGCTGTAGAGGGTCTGAATTCAGTGTGCAGTGTTCTGTGGGCTTTAATTCTTCCGAGTCATCTGCATTTCTAGAGGGCAGGCATTTTTAACTTCATTTCTCCGGCTGGACCTGGCAGTCAGGGCTGTGTTCTGCAACCCTACTCCCCAACCATCAGGTAGGGAGTTTGGGGGGGAACCTCTAGCTTCCAGAAAGTAAGTCAGCCCCCCAGCACGGGGCCCTGACCTCTCTGCTCCATGCGCTGGGCACGTGATCCCTGGGTACTGCAAGAAAAGCAGAGAGCTGATGTGAACTGGTTTGTTTTTTCGACTTGCAGGATTTAGATCTGTTCCTCTGAAGAACGGCTACAGTGAGGACATTGAGCTGGCGTCCCTCCTGGTTTTCTGTGAGATGCGGCCAGTCCTGGTGAGTGGAGAAACACCAGGGGAGCTCGCAGAGCCATGTCTGCGGCGGGGGTGACGTGGCGACGACTATTGAGTGAGGCCGAAGAACTTTGAACACATTTGAGAATTACCTAGCCAAATGCGCCATACCGTAAAAGGAGGATTCCTTTAGCGACAGATTTCCTCCAAGGTCCTCGGGTTTTCCTTCCAGTAGCCTGTCTTCTTGCAGGATGCTGGGCGGGTCCGTGAATAGGGTTGTGTCGTTGGAAAGAGGAAGACTCTTTGGAAGTTCCGTGCTTTCATTTCAGCCAGAGCTGGGCAAGACGATGCTCTTGTGGGTAAACTTGCCCTTCTGGTGTGCTTTCCAAAACCTGGTACTCTGGTCCTTTCTTCCAGAGTTCTGCAAGTGTCCCACTGAGTCTTTTTATGGCTTGTCCTGCGGAAGGAAATTCACAGACGTCAGTTTCCCATAGGGAGCGGCACTCCCCTTGTGGCTCTTTCTGCGCTTGGTGGAGCCTGCCTTCTTCGTTCTTTTGGTTTGTCGAGGCCTTGAAGATACACAGTCTCTGTGCTGATGAGCCAGTTTGGGTTGGCTTAGTGGGAAGGCCTTGGCCTATTTGAACTATGAAGGAGGATGAGATGAGGTTGGTCAGACAAAAGGTTAAGAACGGAACACCGAGCAGTGGGTAGTTCAAGTTTTGGGTTTGATTATGGTGTGTGTTGTCATTCTGGGGGCTTCCCCAGTAGCTCAGTGGTAAAGAACCCACCTGCAGTACTGGAGATACCGGTTTGATCCTTGGGTCGGGAAGATCCCCTGGAGGAGGGCATGGCACCCTCCCTCCAGTAATCTTGCCTGGAGAATCTCATGACGAGAGGAGCCTGCCCTGAGTGACTGGGCACATACACACCTGCTTGGTGATTCTGGAGCCTCAGAATTTTCCCGGCGGCCACGCCTATAAAATGAAACCCACAAGGGCCCACGTGTGGCCTCTGCAGTCTCACAGGACCCTCCCATTCCCCTCCCACAAAACTCAGCATGGGCCAGGTGAGTCTGCGGTCACCCCAGTTTTCCTGGGACAACCTGGTCAGTGCTGCGTACCTCGTTTTATCCCACTTTTGTTTTTTTTAGACAAATTGCAGGGTTGTGACAAGTCTGTTGGCACCATTTTTCCAACAGCATTTGCGCTCTCCGTGTCTGGGTCACATTTTGATAATTCTCTTCACATTTTTCCTTTACTGTTATATTTGTTACTGTGATCAGTGATCTTGGCTGTTAACTACTGATACTATGTCTTGTTCACATGATGGTTAGCTTTTTTTTTTTTTTTTTTTTTAGCAGTATAGTCTTTTCAATGAAGGTAAGTATATATATATTTAAAGACATAATTAATAGGCTATATAGTATGGTGGGAAGGTGACTCTTCTGTGTACTGGGAAACCAGAAAATGTGTGTGACTCGCTTTATGGTGGCGGGCTCCCAGTGTGCCTGGTGAGCTGAGCACGTCCAGTGGGGAGGGAGACGGCGGGGATGGGGTGCCTGTGGACAGCTAGAGCCGTTGCCCACACGGCAAAACCTCAGAGAGAATGCCAGGCTTTCTGCATACCTGTTTGCCTTCCGTTCGGTTTTTACAACCTTGAGGGTTTTTCACGTCAAAGCATTTTAGAAGCATCAAGACGGAAGAGGGTGACAATACACAGCACAGTAGTTAGGGGCCAGAGAACCTCAGTGACAGTTTGTTGGTGTAAAATAAGCTCGTGATGATGAAACTGCCTGAAAAGGATAAAGGGATGGATAATGGAAGGCTTTCCGTTTTGAAACAAATTTTAAGTGTTAGTGTTTTAGACTCTGTCAAAGTACTGTTTATATGAAAATTATAGTTTTCACTTGAGCCTTAAACTATGGATCAAAAAAAAAAAATCACCTTTCATGATTCTAAGTGGTAGAAATGCTTGGACAGGAAAGTTTTCAAGTCCTTCCTTTCCTGGTGGTCCTTGCTGAGCGTTTGTGTGCACCCTGCTCTGCAAAGCCGTCATAAACAATCTGGAAGCACTGTAAAGAATTTAAATGATAGGCATCACTGGCAGCAGGTAAAATTAGTCTATTTAAAAGAAAATATGTGCATTCAGGTTTGACCCTTGGTGAGGGAAGCTTCTGCTGGGGAGGTCCCTGAGAGGGGAGCATGGGGGAGAAGGGGCATTGTGTGTTCCCAGGAAATCGCTGCTGCAGATTCCTGAGCTTTTAACTCCATGTATCACCTGGTTGTAAGGCACTCACAGGCACCATCACAGTCTCTGCCCACACTGTGGCGAGGGTTGTGTTTGGGAGACCTGGGCGTTCTGGGTGCCCAAGGTCAAAAAAGCTTTGTCTGAGCAAATGATTGATCCAGCAGAGCTGAGATGGAGTTTACTCACAAAACATTGGCTGAGGTAGAGTTTAAAGCCCCAGAAAACTGTCAGTAAGCACATCGAGCCCTTTCTGAAGAAGCCATTTAAATGTCACAATCACGTATCAATTCTGTTACTCTGTTAGCTGTATGCATGGTTTACAAAAAGTATTTCTAACACCATTTTATTACATCTGATGTTTAACTTGACAAGTAGGGAAAGGAAGAAAGGGGGACGTTGGGAAAGCCGCAAACCACCTGCACATCACTACTGCTGGCATTCTGGTGCCCTTCCTTTGCCTGGCCATTTTTTTGCACATGATATTTTCATAGTTGGATTCATATAATATGTATGAATATGTGCCCTTCTTCCACTTCACAAATGACGCTAATAAATTTTCAATGTTACTGTGATTGTCAAAGCCATTAAATCCCTATTTCATCAGGCTGAAGTCCTTAATTCACGTAGCCTTTCTCCCACTGATGGACAGGTACATTGTTTTGTTCTTTTCTTTTTTACTTTATAAATAATGAAGATCTTCATATGTCATTGATTAAAAATTATTTCCTCTTTGTAATGGAATAACAGCTCAAGGCGGGGTGGGCGGGGAAAAGACCACAGATTTTTGGATCCATGTCAACTTGTTTTCTGGAATAGCTAATTTTCAGTTGTGTGATCTCCAATCCTGCTGTTAATTGAAAAGGGCCTCTTTCACTCAAGTGAGCTAAATGTGTGAGATTTGGAAGCATGGGCACGAGACAGCGTGGAACCTTGAACAGCCACCCTAATCCTCATTGATGGGCAAGATGGCTGTAGCTGGAGGGTGTGCTTGAGAAAACTGGCCACCCCGGGACCTTTCAGGACGGATCCCCGGGTGGACTGGGCTGGGTGGAGCAAAGGTACCGGGGTGGGTGGCCTGGTTGGAAAGACCAGAATCTGTGCTTCCCGCTGAGGCTCAGCTGGAGCAGATGTGTGGCTTCACATGTACCCCTTGGAAAAGTGCTAGTGGGTGCACACTCCTAGAGGATGAGCAGGGGGTGCTACGCTCTGGACACATCAAGGCAATAGAGACAGATCTGGGGACGTGCGACGTTTCAGACACCGTGTGCGTCCCACTCGAGAGAGAGCTTGATTTCACGATAGTCTAGAACCGAAAATAAACAAACGCATCAGCAACACCCAGGAATTAAAAGACAGGCATCCTAAAAGGTTTTAGCATTTATGCCTGTGAGGTCAGTAGGCAGAGAAAGCATCCTGCTGGGGACAGTTAATTCTGATATTGTGATGTACAAAGGAAATGTTAAGAAAGCAAAAGCAACCATTGTAAGAATTGAAAAGCAAAGGAGAAAAAAAAAAAAATAGAAGCTTGACCAAGGGAATAAAAATTATACAAAAGAATGAAAGAAATTAA
The DNA here is from genome assembly GCA_006410615.1 of Neotragus moschatus. Lineage (NCBI taxonomy): Eukaryota > Metazoa > Chordata > Mammalia > Artiodactyla > Bovidae > Neotragus > Neotragus moschatus. The sequence goes on from SJYA01002332.1 coordinate 158,926, forward strand.
AGAAAAATATAATAATTAAAATGGAATGGATATAACATCTTTGATTAGATGAATGGCCTGGATTCTATTAGAGAAGAAGCAAAGAAATGGAGCAGTGTGATGTTTAAAAGTAAGTCTAAAAAAAGGTTACCCTCCCCCCACCAAAAAACACCAAACAAACAGGAATGAAGAGTTACTGGGAAAAACTGTAAAGAAAAAGTTAATGCCAAAGTAGAATTTAAGGGAGAAAGTGCTAAAGAGCATTCAGAGAGACAATATATAAGGACAGAATGTTTACCAAAAGGATGCAAAGGTCATAGATGTTTAACTAGAAAGCATCATTACTGTCTTAAACATAGAAAATGAAAGCTCATGCAATGAAAAAGTTTACCTGACTGAAAACATCTTTCAGAATTTGGATGTCTGGTATATAAAAAAAAAAAAATCACCAAGGACAGATGATCAAACTAATGACTGACAAGTTAGATTTAAGAGAGACACACTTAGGTCCTACACGTGGATAATGTACATTGTTTTCTCCTGTTTCTCAAACTTGATTGAGTTCTTGGTCGCAAAACCTGAATAAATTATAACCTGATAAAGTTGGAAAGATAATAAGATGGAAATAAGAGGGTAAAAATATTCCCTATTTGAAAATAAGGAATTCTGAGATGAAGTAAATCAAGTAGACTACCCAAAAGTAGCAAAACATTTTATTCCATAAGTATATTTAGGAAAGTCCTTGCCTTGAAACTGCATAGAGACTGAATATTTATTTAAAATAAAAAAAGAGTAAAGATAAGTCAACTGAATGAAACAAATGCTGATTCATTGAAAAGATTGATTAAATAAACCTTTTGCCTGCCTAATAGAAAGGAACAAAGTAAGGGCAAAAACATACAACAGTAAATATTGAAAAGGAGACTGAGCCCCAAAGAGTAAATAAATAAGTTTGAAAACCTAGGGCAAATGGGTGACTGCCTTGAAGAATGGGCTAAAATTGTGTCAGGAAGCAGTAGAAACCTTGGCTACAAAGTCCTATCGAAAATGCCTGAAGGGTAAGAAAGCACCTATCAGTAGGTGGTGTTAGAGCTGTATTCAATCTGGGTTTAAATAACACAGTTCCAATTTTAATCTGCTGAAGTCAACAGAAAACCAGAAGTGCTGCCGTTAGCTTGTCTTGAAGCTGTAGAACTTTCATATCAAAACGGGAAATAGTATGCCTCCTCCTCCACCCATAGATCAATGTCAGTTATGAATACAGACTAAAACTCGAAAAACATTAGTAAGTAGTTTCCAACTACTTACTGGAAGAACAGTATATTACAAGTAAAGAATGCAAGGATGGTAATGTAAGGATGGTTTATCACTAGCATAGATAGCAACAGAGAGCAAAATAATACCTTTAGATACAACGAATGTAACCGATTAAAAGAAACAGTGTAAAGTGTGGTAAAGAGATAAAGTTTTCTGCTCACCAACTATGGTTATATAGTTTTAAAAAAGGACCCCAATTTTAAGGAGACTTGTTTATTTGTTGGGTATTTATTAAGTCACTGTATTCTAGAAATAACAGTTGGCAAAATGGGATGGGAGGTAGGGACAGATGGGAAACGTCACTCATGATACTGACAAAGACTGTAACATGGTAGAAGGAATTTAAATAAAACTCTAGGGCCTATGGTGGAAAAGCATGAAATCTTACTGGAAGACATAAACCAACCTGAGAAGCAGAAGTATATACCAACCCTTCCAAAATTAATGTTTGTTTGATGGAAATCAGCAGTATCAGTATAAACTCAAAACACACACACGCAGGTATAGAGAAACGAACGCCTTTGCCTTAGCAACCTTACGTATGTGCATACACACCCAAGCTCTAGAACTGACACCCCAGTAGCAATGAGCACATCCAAGCACCCCATCTTCCTTTCTGAATGTCATTCTCCAGTGAAAGACATCAGAGCTCCGTAGACAAATAGTTACTCTGAAAGCTGAGACAGATAAACTATAACCCTGGGTTACACTGAAATTTCAGAGTTGAGACGAGATCAAGAAAAGACGGTGACACATCAAAACCCCTCAAAGGCCAAAGCTGGAACAATTCGAGTAGCAAAATAATGATACTGGACTATAACCCATGGACGTGTTTAATAATGAGAGACATACAGCTAAAAATAAAAGCAAGCACCCAACCAAAAAATGGGCAGAAGATCTAAATAGACGTTTCTCCAGGGAAGACGTACAGATGACCAAGACACGTGAAAAGATGCTCAGCGTCACGAATTAGAGAAATGCAAATCAAAACCAGAAAGATGCAAATCACACCAATCAGAATGGCCAGCATCAGAAAGTCTACAAACAGTAAACGCTGGAGAGGAGGTGAAGGAAAGGAAACCCTCCTATATTGTTGGTGGGAATGTAAACTGGTGCAGCAACTATAGAGAACAATACGGAGCTTCCTCAAGAACTTTAAAAAGTTACCATATGATCCCGCAGTCCCACTCCTAGCCATGTATCCAGACGAAACTCTGATTCAAAGAGATGCATTCACCCCTTAGCATATAGCAGCACTATTTAGAGTAGTTAAGACATGGGAGCGAATGAAATGTCCATGGACAGATGGATAAAGATGTACACACACACACACACACACACACACACACACACACANTTCCTCTTCTAGGCAAGAATATATAAAGAATTTTTATATTTTAGTTCCCTGGTGGCTCCGTGGTAAAGAACCTGCTTGCCAATGCAGAAGGCTTGGGTTCGATCCCTGGGTCAAGAAGATCCCCTGAACAAGGAAATGGGGAAATACTGTTTCAAAAACACTGTTTCACAGAGAAATCCAAACACACACAAAAGAATATGCTCTGTAAGAAAAGAAACAGTGTTAGTCACTCAGTCGTATCTGACTCATTGTGACCCATGGACTGCAGCACCCCAGGCCTCCCTGTCCATCACCAATTCCCAGACCTTGCTCAAACTCATGTCCATAGAGTCGGTGATGCCATCCAACCATCTCATCCTTTCTTGTCCCCTTCTCCTCCCACCTTCAGTCTTTCCTAGCATCAAGGATCTTTTCGGTTTTTTTGCATCAGGTGGCCAAAGTATTGGAGCTTCAGCGTCAGCATCAGTCCTTCCAATGACTCAGCCATAAAAAAACTGAAATAATGCCATTTGTAGCAACATGGATAGACCTGGAGATTANCTAGCATCAAGGATCTTTTCGGTTTTTTTGCATCAGGTGGCCAAAGTATTGGAGCTTCAGCGTCAGCATCAGTCCTTCCAATGACTCAGCCATAAAAAAACTGAAATAATGCCATTTGTAGCAACATGGATAGACCTGGAGATTAGCATACTAAGTGAAGTCAATCAGAAAGAGACAAATACCACATGATATCACTTATATGTGGAATCTGAAATATGGCACAGGTGATCCTAAGAAACAGGAAAAGAACAGACTTGTGGTTGCCAAGGTGCAAAGGAGGGATAGACTGGGAGTCTGGGGTAGGAGATGCAAATCCTTACATGCAGGATGGATAAACAGCAAGGTCCTCCTGTACAGCTAAGGGAGCTCAATATCCTGGGATAAACCATACTGGAAAAGAATGCTGAAAAGAATACATATATAACTGAGTCTCTCGCTATACAGAAGAAATGAATGTTGAAAATCAACTATAGTTCCATTAAGAATTAAAAGAATAAACACTGAAAAAAAGTTCATGCAAGATGAGGGAAACAGAAAATCACCATGGGACCACAACTGTCCAGATCTGTCAACGGATTCTAAAGTTCAACTTTGAGAGGAACAGGTTATTTACGTAAAGTGCCTTCAACTAAGAAATTTATTTGGAAAGAAACAGGCTATACAGTGGATGAACCCAGCAGGTACCATGTTAACCAAAAATGGTCAGTGCCACCACCAGTAATGTGTGACATCACATACTTCCCGAGAAGGCACCTCACTTTTACGCCATTCGGGCCAAAGCTGCGGAAGCTCAAATCACGAGAAAAACACAGACAAACCCTTGCAATGCAGGATGTTCTGTAAGAGAGTGACCGGCAGTCTTCCAAAGGGTCAAGGTCATACTCAGTGGAAGGCGGATGAGGCCCTGGGGAAAAGTCAGAGACGAGAGGACTGGGAGCCACCGCAACGACGTGTGCTGTGGGGCCTGGACTGGATCGTGGACCAGAAAAAGGACATGCGTGGGAGAGCCGGTGAAAACCACAGAGACTCCGTGCTTTAGTAACTAGTACGCTCCAATGCTGATTTCTTAGTTTCGACCGTTGTGCTGAGGTTGTTTGTACAGGATGGTAACCCTGGGGACCTGGGTGGTGCAGGGTACGGAAACTGCTGAACTGTTAGGGCAACTTTTCTGTAAGTTTAACATGTCAACATAAAAACGTTAAAAGGTAAAAGCACCGGTAGGGGCGAAAACAAGCAGAAACAACCTACAGGTAGAGAATTCCATGACGATTCTGTCACAGGCCAGAGAAAGCTTATTAATAACACCTGTTCTCCAAGATTTCAAGGATTTTTAAACTCTAAGTTCACACACACACACATAATCTATCTAAAACAAGGGATAAAAGAAGATGGGAGGATTCAAAGTGGGAATAATAATAAAACTGCAATGTAAACATACATTGATATAACCTAAATGGATTTCTCTCCATGGGGGAAGATAAGAGAATGTGTGCGGAAAATAGCTAAATCATTCTCTCTGAGAATAATCCCTAAAACCTGGAGAACCAAGAACTTGCAATGTAAGCCTGTTGTTTTTTGTTTCTGTTAGAACTGTGGAGTTAATCACCAAAAAACAACTGCTGACCTTGGGGAGCAGGGGTCAAGGGGCAGGGGGTGGTGCCCAGGAGTCAGCTGGGGTTGTGTTTTGGTAATAATCCTAGTAGCTCTTAGTGGCTCTTTAAACTGTGTACATGTAATTAAAAAAACTGAAAATG
>SJYA01002333.1:0-14319 GCA_006410615.1 Neotragus moschatus
TGAGAGAGGGGAGGTAGATGATACATTCTCTTCTCTCCCTCCAGTGGACTGTTTTGAGATGTAGTTACTCCAGCAGCCCATCCAGTGTTGTCCTGGGTGGCTGGGTGCCGGTTCAGTGACTAGCTGTGTCTCTTCACTGCTTATCTGAAGCAGGGGTTCAGGTGGAAACACTGCTTCCCTCGTTCTGCCTAACTTCCCTTTCCTTCACTCTTCCTGCCCTAGTACTGTGTGGCCCAAAGTACTGAAGTATCACCATTTAAGACTTGCCTCGGGCTCTGTTGATTTAGAGAGCATGGGCTGAGATACTCGTCACAGCCAATCTGTCACCCAGTCCCACTGATTTATTCTTTTAAGCATCTTTCTCATCCATTCACTTTTCTCCATCCACACCGACATTCCCCAAGGCTGGGCCTCAAGTCTTGCCCAGATCATGATAGATCTTCCCAACAGATCCCTTTAGATCTCCACTAGTGGCCCTCCCTCACCAGTCCACACTGAAGTCAGAGTGATCTTTTTGAAAGAAATCTCATCACAAAACCTCCCAGCCTGAAACCCTTGGGTGGCTCCTGATGCTCATTATAAAACAGGGCTTCTCCACCTCAGCATTGTTGACATCTTGAGTGAGGGAATCTTCACTGTGAGGCCACCCTGTGCAACACAGTATATTTAGCAACATCCCTGGTCTCTACTTGGGGCTTCCTAGGTGGCACTAGTGGTAAAGAACCTGCCTGCCAATGCAGGAGATGTAAGAGATGAGGGTTCGATCCCTGGGTCAGGAAGATCCAGGAGAAGGTCGTGGCAACCCACTCCAATATTCTTGCATGGAGAATCCCATGGACAGAGGAGCCNTGGTCTCTACTTGGGGCTTCCTAGGTGGCACTAGTGGTAAAGAACCTGCCTGCCAATGCAGGAGATGTAAGAGATGAGGGTTCGATCCCTGGGTCAGGAAGATCCAGGAGAAGGTCGTGGCAACCCACTCCAATATTCTTGCATGGAGAATCCCATGGACAGAGGAGCCTGGCAGGCTCCTGTTGCACAGAGTCAGACACGACTGAAGCGACTTAGCATGCATGCACTGGTCTCTACTCACCAAATGCCAGTAGCAGCCTATTCCCTAGTTATGATAAGTAAAAATGTCTCTGGACATTGCCAAATGTCCCTGGAGGGCAGGGAGGCAAAGTCTTCCTGGCCGAGAACTTCCGGTTTCAAGTAAGCATCCTTGACATGGCCCTGCTGGACCTGCCCTGGCTCACCAGATGCACCCCCCTCCCAGGTCTGTGTGCAACAGCCATGCCGGACTTTTCTCAGCATCCTTTGACCATGTCATGGCCTCTCCCTCTTCAGGCCTTTTTACTGCTGTTCCTCAGCCTAGAACTTTCCCTTTTCTCCTGCCTGTCCATTCCCGTCACACACACCTGCACATCACTCACCTAGCTAACATTTTATTATCACTCCTCAGCTAAAACATCACTTTTGTGAAGGCTCCTTTGGCCTTCCAGACTAGGTGAGTCCCCCGATACCTACTCACATGGCATCAGTGACTTCTCACAGTTTTCATCACAGTGACGGTGAATTAATTAGCCTTGGGAAGCCCTGTCAATGCTTGTCCTGAAGCCTCTGTGAACCACTAGAATGGGATGCTGTTATCTTGTTCAGCCCTGCATCCCAGTACTCAGCACAGAGCTTGGTGAGCGCAAGGTGCTCAGTGTATTGGGGAATGAATGAATGGACAAATACTATTTACCTGTATTCTTTGGAAAGACTGAGGCTGAAGCAGAAGCTCCAATACTTTAACCACCTGATGCAAAGAGCCGACTCATTGGGAAAGACCCTGTTGCTGGGAAAGATTGAGGGCAAGAGGAGAAGGGGACTGCAGAGGATGAGACGGTTGGATGGCATTACTGAGTCACTGGACATGAATTTGAGCAAATTCTGGGAGATAGGAAAGGACAGGGACACCTGGTGTGCTGCAGTCCATGGGATTGCAAATAGACACGAGTAAGTGACTGAACAACAATAACAACTTGTGTTCTTGAGAATCTTCAGATTCCTTCCTTTTCTTGCTTCACATTTTTCTCTGTCACTCTGAGGTGGGACCCTCACTGCACATGTGGGCAAAAGCGTCATTCTCTGATTTTTTTTTTTTTTTAAAAACATTGATTTATTTGGCTGCAGTAGGTCTTAGTTGCAGCATGTGGGATCTATTTCCCTGACCAGGGATCGAACCCAAGCCCCCTGCATTGGGACCTTGGGGTTCTAACCACTGGACCACCAGGAAAGTTGCCCTGTTCTCTGATGTATTATCAACCAAACTGTATGCCTGATCCTGAGAATCTTTCCAGACTCTGCCCAGCTCTTTGACCTTCTCCTTTAAAAAGAATTTATGTATTTTGTGAAGTACTTTTAAATTTTACTAAACTACTCTAGAAGCCAGAGGTACAGTGAAGGATCCAACTGAAGTTCAAGATATGGAATTTGAGCCCTAAAAATATTTACCAATAGATGGCATCTCCTCTCTTGGCTGCTGTGTCCCCTAAATGGGGCTTCTTGTATCTTTTCTCACCTCTCACTGCTGACTGCCTCCTGCAGGGCTGCCCAATTTGAATGTCATGTCCTTTCTGAACCCCTTCTCAATGAAATGTAAGCCTTTAGGACACAGTCTGTGTTTGGCCTGTGTCTAGATGTGAGTGGGTCGGGATGAAGGGTTAAATCCTGGTCATTTTATGTCTAAGCATCGAGGTATTTTGCTATCACAAGGTTCTTGCTGGAAATGGTCAATATGTTGATTTCTGAAAACCTGACATTTTTTAGGACACCGTTTAGGAATGATTCTGGCAAACAGTTTCTGTTAACTGACTCATTCCTGTTCTGCTGATGTGCGTGCTCATAGTGTCTGGAAGGCTGGAGGAGAAAGCTGTAACTGGCCCTGGAGACGGGTCCGTCCCTGAAGCTCCAGCATCCTGTTGTGAGTTGTTGCAGCCCTGATTTCTGGTAACCCTGGGATTTACTCCCTCTAGTGGCTCGATGAAATATAACATCTCCTGATGGACAAAGTTTAAGCTACGGCTCCCTGGTCTGAATGTGTGCCTGTTCAGAATCTTCAGATCGCAAATCAGGATGAAAAGAGGTAATAAGCTGGTGGGCCCTCTGAGAAGAGGATGTGAAACGGGCTCATGGAGCTGGAGGGCACCATGAACACGAGGACAGATGAAGCTCTTGTGTCTGGAATTCTGGTCCCAGAAAAACTGAGACTGAAATCCCGAGGATGTTTTGCTGATGGAGTTCCAGAAACAAACGTGAGAACCAAACATTGTCTAAGGGGAAGCAGGAGAGAGAAATGAGAAGGAAGAAAGGAAAATAAAAGGAAAGAGAAAACCAGGCACTAGTCTTTGAAATTCCTTATCCTCTTGCTAAGGTAGCAGAACAAAACAGTCATAGAATTTCCTGCCTAGGTTCGTGTCACGTAGAGTTTTCCTGTTTGGGGACACGTGGAACCTTGTGGCAGCTGACTATCATGAGAGATGTCTCCCTCTCCTCGATTATACTGGTGTTATGCTGTTAACCTCTGTGTTTCCAGTTTAAAAGCAGCAGCTCCTTGCTTGCTGACTGCATGGGAACGCCTGGTGAATACAGGCAAAACACAAGGCCTGGATCATCTACAAATTGGAAACATACCCTGGGTCCAATCCACCGCCCCTAAGCAATGATAGACACAGGCTTTAGAGATATTAATTCAGGGACTGGCTTACAAATTAGATGTGGCCAGTTACCCAGAAGGGTTTGGTTGGGACCTGTGGCAACGGCAAAATAATCAGAGGGCCCTCCTTGAGTTTTGGCTCCCGGCTGTGGGAGGGGGCAGAGTAAGGATCTAGGGGGATGGAGAAAGAGCTCCTGGCCGTGTACAAGGCCGTGTACAGATGGAGGTGGAACTGAGGCTTGCTCTCCCATCTCTACATCTGGCTGCTTTGCAAATGAATCCTCTTTGCTGCCAGCCTCGACGTGTTGGCCTGTTAGCTTGTCATGCATCTGGCAAAATGAACCTGGTTCCATAACAGTTTTGGAGGGCCAGCTAGGAGGGAACTGGTTCAGGCAAAAAGGGGACAGTGGAGAAACAAGGGGCTACTTGTCAGTGGCTGCCTTTACAGCGGAAGAGCCAGGACAAACTGAGGACCCTCACAGGGGCTCAGCAAAAGCGCTTAACATATATATATACACATATATATGTATTGGCACCCCACTCCAGTACTCTTGCCTGGAAAATCCCATGGATGGAGGAGCCCGGTGGGCTGCAGTCCATGGGGTCGCTAAGAGTTGGACAGGACTGAGCGAGTTCACTTTCACTTTTCACTTTCCTGCATTGGAGAAGGAAATGGCAACCCACTCCAGTGTTCTTGCCTGGAGAATCCCAGGGATGGGGGAGCCTGGTGGGCTGCCGTCTGTGGGGTCGCACAGAGTCGGACACGACTGAAGCGACTTAGCAGCAGCAGCAGCAGATGTATATGAAGTTTATAGTTGATTTACAATGTTGTGTTAGTTTCTAGTGTATAGCAAAGTGATTCATATCTCTAAATTTCTCAAATGCTTTTCCATTGTAGATTTTTCCAAGGTGTTGAATATAGTTCCCTGTGCTACACAGTAGGTCCTTGTTGTTTATTTTATATACAGTAGTGTGTCTGTTGGAGAAGGCAATGGCACCCCACTCTAGTACTCTTGCCTGGAAAATCCCATGGACAGAGGCGCCTGGTAGGCACCAGTCCATGGGGTCATGAAGAGTCGGACACGACTGAGCAGCTTCAGTTTCACTTTTCACTTTCATGCATTGGAGAAGGAAATGGCAACCCACTGCAGTGTTCTTGCCTGGAGAATCCCCAGGGATGGGAGAGCCTGGTGGGCTGCCACCTATGGGGTTGCACGAAGTCAGACACGACTGAAGTGACTTAGCAGCAGCAGTCTGTCTGTTAATCCGAAGCTCTTAATTTATTTTGCTATGTCTCTTCTGCAGGACCTGACTGAGTTGGTGGTCTGATAAGTGGGTGTTTTGTGAGTCAGGTTGGCCCAGGCTGGGCTGTGGGGGAATGGCTGTGGTTTGGTGTGCCAGCCCTATTGTGAGTTCAGTGCCACATTTCAAAGCCTGATCTGCATTTAACTGTTTGTTCTTTATCTGCACCCTTTCTCCTCAAGAGGGTGAAGAGTTGCCCATTCCTTTGGCCTTGACAAGCCCCAGAGAGAAAGGGAAGCCACGCCTCCCCCTCTGCCTTACGTAGCCCAACACCCTGCATCCTCTGTGCTGGGCTTCTGTCCTGCTTGCCTTGGGTGCCTAGGGAAGCAACCGGGCAACATGCGAGACAGACTGACACGTACACCTTAGGGACCAGCTGAAGAGAAATGCTGAATGCTTTAAGTTCAGAAGAGGTGAACCTTCCTCTCTTTGTGTGTAGAAATCTCAGCAATTTCTTGGAGGCAGTAGCTGCCCACGCTGGTGTCACAGTGTCTGAGAGATTTCTCAGTTNCGGGCAACACGCGAGACAGACTGACACGTACACCTTAGGGACCAGCTGAAGAGAAATGCTGAATGCTTTAAGTTCAGAAGAGGTGAACCTTCCTCTCTTTGTGTGTAGAAATCTCAGCAATTTCTTGGAGGCAGTAGCTGCCTACGCTGGTGTCACAGTGTCTGAGAGATTTCTCAGTTACATTTGTGTCTATTTCAAAAGCGCCCTTGGTGGTTCTGAGCTGAGAACTGCCAAGTCTCTGGACACCAAAACCAGTTAGCCGGCAAATGCTGGTGGGCCTGTGATGGCTCAGTGATAAAGAGCTTGCCTGCCAGAGCGGGAGACATGGGTTTGGTCCCTGGGTCTGGAAGATCCCCTGGAGGCAGAAATGGCAACCCACTCCAGTATTCCTGCCTGCAGAATCCCACTGACAGAAGAGCCCAGTGGGCCACAGTCCATGGTGAGGTGGAAAGAGTCAGACATGAGTCAGTGGCTAAACAACAGAACCAATGGATCTGGTGAGGAATTAGCTGAGACACAGGCTCCGGCCAGACCGCTCTCTGCTGGGAATACCCCTTCTCCCCCATCTCAGCCTTGGTTTTTCTCCTGTGTTTGTCTTTCCTCCCTCCTCCACCCAGGCACCCCAGAAGTTCTGCTGGTGGATATCTCCCTCCATGTCTCCCAGGCTGCACCCTGACCGGATCCTGTTCTGCTCTTACCTCTTCCCTCTTGCCAATCCAGATCCTGCCAGTTCCTCTTCCTTCCTGGGCTCCAAGGACACTCACTTTGGCTTCCCCCAGCTTGTTCACTCCCCCAGACCCACTCCAAGAGGCGGTGTGTTCATTCCTCTTTAGAAGGCAGTGAGATGGGGAGATTAGGCCAGTTCTCAAAGCTCTCTGGGTGTCAGTATCCTTATCTGTGAACTGAGAATAATTTACAACTTCGTAGCAGTTTATGGGGTTGCACAGAGTCGGACACGCCTGCTGACTTAGCAGCAGCAGCAGCAGCAGCAGTATTGTGTAAAGCATGTGAGGCCATGCATGCTTAACCAACATGAAATCCATGCTCAATAATGGATCCTGGCTGAAGCCTAGAAATCTGCATGTTAATATCTCCTCAAGTGATGGTAGTGGGTGGTAAGGATCACCATGGTTCTCCATCTTGGCTGTGCACTGGAATCATCTGGGGAGCTTTTAAAAGTTCAGGCACAGGACTTCCCTGGCGGTCCAGTGGCTAAGACTCCAGGCTTCCAATGCAGGGGGGTCTGGGTTCGATCCCTGGTCTGGGAGCCAAATCCCACATGCTGCAGAGTTTGCATGCCCAGATGAAAGATCCTGAGTGCTGCAATGAAGATTGAACATCCCTAGTGCCACAGCTAAGACCTGGTGCAGCCAAATAAATAAATTATATAGTAAAATATATATAGATATAAAGTTCAGGTGCCCATGACAAACCAGAGACCAATAAAATCAGAATCGCTGTGTGAGGGGAGAGCTAAGGGCCAGTATTTTTAATGACCCCCAGGTGATTCCAGAGTGCAGCCAAAGTGAAGTGCAAAGGGAGATTTGCAAAGGCTTTGGGAGCAACAGGACTGGGTTGTACTGAGCCTGAGCAAGTCACTCACCCCTGAGCCTCAGTTTCTCCATCTGAAAAATGGCAACGAGACATGTGCTTCATTGCTGATTAAGCAGAGTAAGTTAAGAGTGATTAAGACACAGCTCTACACGGGGCCTGGCACCTGCTCAAAACTTCCTTTCTGGTGAGTGGAACTGGGGTCTGGGACAGAGGACATCAGAGCCCCCATCACCCCGAGGTCCACACCAGCTGTCTGGGCCCAAGGCTCTTGCTGCTCTGCTCCCAGCAAGTTGATGAACCCAACTCTGAGCCCACAGGGAGCCTGACTTCTCTCCATGGGGTGGGGCAGGCAGTTTATGCCAACAGCCTTTTTTTTAAAGTACTTCATTTCAAATACTATTTGGTTTTTTAAGAATTAATAATTACTAAACAAAAGAGGCAAATGAAAAATGTTAGTTCCTTCTGTGGTGGTTGTGCAATTGCCAGTATGCAGCATGGGTTAAAATTTGGGGTCATAGGTTAACATTTTCACGTACGGGCTAACATTTTCTTTAACTTGCGGCCACTTGAGAGCAGTGGCGCTTGCTATTTTTGTGAGCATGTGTGTCCTGGAGTCCAAACATTCAGTTTACAAATCCCGTTTGGGGACAGGAGGGTAGAACGTGCATGTGAGTGAATATGCATGAGTGTATATGAGTCTGTGATTATATGTGTGTGTTAGTGTGTATTTATGAGTATGTGGGTGTGTAGGAGCATGAGTGTGTGTGTGTGTGTGTGTGTGGAGGGCTGCCTGGGCTGGGGCTTGTCTGTGGGAATTTCCAATTCCCCTCCCCAGTCTCTAGATTCTGCGTTACTTTATCCTTTCCCAAGCTTTATGCAAACTTAAGACAACTCAGGTTCAGACCTCCTGTTACTGTCAAAAGCTCTTTTTGAAGCAATTCAAGTGCTGTTTCCATTCTTCTGGGAAATTATAACAGTATCCTGTGATCGTCGCTGCTTTGTACCCAAGCCTTCCCAACAAATAGATCTTGTCTCTTGTGAGTCTACCAGGCCTGAGCGTGTGGAGCGGGTGCCAGAGAGACCTCATGGGCACCCTACTACGTGCCAGGTTCCAAGCTATTTGCTCCCTGCACATTATTTCGTTAAGCAGTCTGAGGGACCTCTGTGCTTGGGCCTATTGCTTCCCTTTGAGAAAACAGGTTGGGGAACCATTAGCAACTCACCAACAGCATACAGGGGCGTGAGCCTAGATCACTAGCTCAAAGGCTGTGTTCTTTTCATTGTACTGCCCTGGAGGCCTCCCTGGTGGCTTAGAGGGTAAAGCATATGTCTGCAGTGCAGGAGACCCAGGTTTGATCCCTGGGTCGGGAAGATGCCCTGGAGAAGGAAATGGCAACCCACTCCAGTACTACTGCCAGGAAAATCGCATGNTCAAAGGCTGTGTTCTTTTCACTGTACTGCCCTGGAGGCTTCCCTGGTGGCTTAGAGGGTAAAGCGTATGTCTGTAGTGCAGGAGACCCGGGTTTGATCCCTGGGTCGGGAGGATGCCCTGGAGAAGGAAATGGCAACCCACTCCAGTACTACTGCCAGGAAAATCCCATGGACGGAGGAACCTGATAGGCTACAGTCCACGGGGTCACAAAGAGTCGGATTGAGTGACTTCACGTTCNTTGTACTGCCCTGGAGGCCTCCCTGGTGGCTTAGAGGGTAAAGCATATGTCTGCAGTGCAGGAGACCCAGGTTTGATCCCTGGGTCGGGAAGATGCCCTGGAGAAGGAAATGGCAACCCACTCCAGTACTACTGCCAGGAAAATCGCATGGACGGAGGAACCTGATAGGCTACAGTCCACGGGGTCACAAAGAGTCGGATTGAGTGACTTCACGTTCACCCTGGAGACTGGTCTTTAGTTTCCTCTCCTTTCTGCTCCCCTTTTGTCTCTGTCTTTGAGCCTGGATGGGAAAACCAGGTGCTGGATAACTGGCAGTTTCTGCCCCAGGCTTGTTGTAAGTGATTGCAACCCTCTTCCCCGGGCCCTGCCCATACCAGAGCAAAGGTCTCCCTGACAGGGAAATGCTGCCGCCCTCTGTAGTTTGGTTTCCACACCCAGGGCCACAGAGGAGAGTCTCCAGCTTCTGAAGAGGGAGAAAATGTTTTGCAAGACAGCCTACAGCTCCCTAGATGTTTGCAAAGTGTAGGTTGGGGCATAACTTCTCAAGTGTGGTTTATCTGAGCTTTGAAGAATTGCTGAGTTGTTATGGATGTTTTCAATCAGTCGGGACTTTCAGCAAGAGAATGTAATAAACACCAAGCACGTGGAAAGCCTTACCTGGGCTGGCTTGCCGTCAGTAGTATTACGGTCCTTGATAATTGTGATCATTCTGTTTCTGGGCATCCTAGGGCTGCTGGTCCGTGGAACTGGGATCTGCCTTCCCCACAGAGGGCCTCTGTTTGCTGGCGGGTGCCAGGGACAGTGTGAATTGCAGTGTGAAGTTCAGGCAGCTGGGCTGGGAAGAGGAGTCGGCCAGCGGTGGTTTTCTGTCTCTGCCGTGGGCTTGTTGGTAGCAGAGAAGGCAGGCTCTAATGCTGGCAGGAACCCACCATGTGCTGTTTTTAAGTACTTTATAAATGTTACCTATTAGTAAATCAATCCTTAAAGCAGCCCTATCACATTTAAATTTCCCTTCAGACGTCATTAGCCCATCTTATCGAAGTGAGTTTCAACTCCTCCCGAGGGTGTGTCATCCCTAAGTGTCTGGGCTGGGAGCCCAGGTGCCAGCTTCTGCGGGGCTGAGACACACCAGCTTTCCCACGGGCGCTGGGCTTCCTCTAAGTGAGCTGAAGCGTGGGACAAGGAAGGGGCCTCATCTTTGTTTCATGGGAAGCTGAATCTTTTTTCCTTTTCTTTTCCACTTTTTTTACTTTTAATTGCTCCACAATGTTGCTTTGGCTTCTGGCACACAACAGCATGAATCAGTCATAAGTATACAGATGTCCCCTGGCTCTTATTCCTCCCCCCCACCCTCTCCTGTCCCTCTAGGCTGTTACAGAGCGCTGGGTTGAGCTCCCTGTGTTATACAGCAACTTCCCGCTGGCTGTCTATTTCACACGTGGTACTGTACATGCTTTGGCTTCTCTGGTACCTCTACATGGTAAAGAATCTGCCTGCCATTCAGAAGACCCAGCTTCAATCCCTGGGTGAGGAAGATCCCCTGGAGGAGGAAATGGCACCCCACTCCAGTCTCCTTGCCTGGAGAATGCCACGGACAGAGGAGCCCGGTGGGCTACAGCCTGTGGGGTCGCAAAGAGCAGGACGCCCCTGGGTGACTGGCATTAACATTTTTAAAGCATATGTCTTGGAGCTACTCTCCCAATTTGCCCCAACCTCTTCTCCCCCCCGCTGTGTCCAGCAGCCTGTTTCTCTGTGTCTGTGTCTCTCTTCCTACCTTGCAACTAGGTTTATCAGCACATCTTTCAAGATTCCATATATATATGCGTTAATATCCGATATTTTTTTTTTTCTGACTTACTTCACTCTAATAGGCTCTAGGTTCATCCACCTCACTACAACTGACTCAAATGTGTTCCTTTTTATGGCCGACTAATAGGGAAGCTACTAATAGGCAAAAACAAGGGACTTCCCTGGCAGTCCGGTGGCTAAGACTCCATACTCCCAATGCAAGGGGCCTGGGTTTGGTCCTTGGTCAACAAACTAGATTGCACACACTGCGACTAAGAGTCATAGGTGGCAACTTAAGGTCCTGCGTGCTGCAACTAAGACCCAGTGCAGCCAAATAAACAATAAATTAGTATTCAGAACATATTTATAAGAAAAAAATAAAATAATTGTGTGGACAGAGAGGAGGAGCTGTGATGAATAGGTTCTGCCGAAGAAGCCACCAGTTATGGAAGGACAGCTCTAGCGGGTGGTGTGGGATGTTGGTCTGGCAATGGAGAGGCCCTGGATTGGCATGGAGACCATGTGTACTGTGTTTACTATATAAAAATATGGACCTACTTTTCCCCTCAAGGGCCCTTTTCCTTCTCAGAATGTATATCCTAGTGGTACAAACTTCCAGTTATAACATAAATAAGTCCCGAGGGATGTAATGGACAGAATGATGACTACAGGTAACAATTCTGGACTGTATATTTGAAAGTTGCTAAGAAAGTAGACTATAAAAGTTCTCAGCTCAAGAAAAAACTGTAATTATGTGAGGGTGAAGCAGGAGGAAAGGGGGCAGGGAATAATCTTTAGAAAAACAACCTAGTCGTTGGATACGCAGAAACTGATTAAAACCAATGAGGCCCAACGTGGCAGAAGATTTGACTTCCAGTACAGTAAGTCCCTTGCATGTGAATGAGTTCCATTCTAAGAGCGCATTCATAAGTCCAAGTTGTTTGTAAGTCCAACAAAGTTGATCTAGGTACCTAACACAGTCAGTTATATGATACTGCACTGTCATAGGTTTATAATCCTTTTCATACAAATAATACATTAAAAACACAATGTACACCTGAGATGGAAAAAAAATAAAAATAAAAGAAATAAAATTTAAGCATAATCAAAAACAAAACAAGAAATAAAGAAAACATTCTAAATCTTACAGTACAAACTCAAAAGGTACAGTAGTACAGTACAACAGCTGGCATACGGGGGCTGGCATCGAACGAACAGGCAAGGAGAGTTAGACTGGGGGAGGGAGAGGAGGTGGGAGATGGTAGAGCCGAAGGGTCGTCAGTAATAGGAGACAGAGGGCAAGCGGCAATTTCATTCCCACCTGATGTTGATGGCACAGGCCCTGGTTCCTTGCTGGGTCCAACTGTATCTACTCTCTTGGGAAAATGGNTCTAAATCTTACAGTACAAACTCAAAAGGTACAGTAGTATAGTACAACAGCTGGCATACAGGGGCTGGCATCGAACGAACGGGCAAGAAGAGTTAGACTGGGGGAGGGAGAGGAGGTGGGAGATGGTAGACCTGAAGGGTCGTCAGTAATAGGAGACGGAGGGCAAGCGGCAATTTCGTTCACACCTGATGTTGATGGCACAGGCCCTGGTTCCTTGCTGGGTCCAACTGTATCTACTCTCTTGGGAAAATGGTCCAGCGACGTCTGGGTAGGAGTTCTTTTTCCTCATCATAGATGACTCAGTGGCAGCGGATTGCGTGCTGAACAGCTGCGGAAACCTTCATGGGCTGCGCTACCTTCAGATCTTGTGCCTCAGAAACGAACAACACCTCCTCAAATAAAAGAATTCTCCTTGCCCTTCCCTGCACCACGAATCTCTCCGGTTCTTCTGCTCCTTCTTCTCCCTCTTGCCTCTCTTCTCTCGGCCTCCAATTCCACTGGGTCTTTATTAGTAAGCTCCATGTTCTCATGTTTGAAAGTTCACAACTTGAAGGTTAGTATGCAGGGGATTCATTATAGACTTGGAGCCTCAGTTATATGCTCATTGTAGGACATTAGCATGTGCTAAATGACACACCCACCAGGGCCATGACAGTTCTGAGGCCAACCATGAAAGGCCAAAAATGGGTTCTGACCCAGTTCCTTCATAATAGTTGGAAGAATCCTCTCCCTCATTAGCCTGTGAAATTACCCAGCCCATGAAAACGAATCACTGCGTATTTCAGGGCCTCTCGTCTTCTGAGATGGCCCACACTTTCACTACGGAGTGTGTTTCTCCCAAGGCTGTTCTCATCTTCTGAAATGGACTGCATACTGACCATGAGATGTCTAAATAAATCCACTTCTTACCTACCATTTTATCTCTCACTGAATTCTTTCTGCAATAAGACACAAAGAACCTGAGCTTCATTAAGTCCTGAGACCAGGTGTGTGAGCCCAGTGAAAAGACAGGGGATTCAAGTCCCAATCTGAGTTATGCGGTTTCAACATAACTGATGCTAACCTATGAAACTTCAATACTTTTTCCACCTGATGTGAAGAATGGACTCATTTGAAAAGACCCTGATGCTGGGAAGAGTGAAGGCGGGAAGAGAAGGAGACGACAGAGGATGAGAGGGTTGGATGGCATCACTGACTCTATGGACATGAGTTTGAGCAAGCTCCGGGAGTAGGTGATGGACAGAGAAGCCTGGCGTGCTGCAGTCCGTGGGGTCGCAAAGAGTCAGACACTACTGAGCAGCTGAATGTAACATAAAACTTATTATGGAGATAATTTTGCAATATACATGTGTATCAAATCATCATGTCATACATCAGAAACTAATAATGCTATATGTCAATTATAACTCAATTAAAAAATTTTAAGGTCAGCATGATCATGGGAGAGTTAAGGTAACAGTGTTACCTTAACTGTTAACACTGAGGCAGCCTGGTTCAGGGCTTTTAGACCACCTTTGGAAACTGTGCGTGAGTTCAAATCCTGGGTCGGTCGTTTACTAGGGAATAAAGTTACAATCAGTTTAAATTACTGTGTAAATCTCAACAAGATTAAATAAAAGCTTCCACCTCCTCTCTTTTTCCACAGGAGGTGTAAAAGATCTTAGGAAGGCTTTGGAGCCAGGGAGGAGACTAAGGGGCCCAGAGGTTGAAAGAGAGGGACTGGGAATTGTTTTTGAATTGGCTGAGAAGGTGGTTTGACTGCAAGGTACTGCTGCTACTGCTTGAGGGCGAAAGGCAGAGGTCGGAGCTCAGGGGACAGGAAACAAGTTTGGGAAGCAGCACCCTATTCAGGTGAAGATCTTTGATTGACGACCTGGACCCGCCTGCCTTCCTGATTCCTCTTCCAGAGCAAAGGTCACACAGCTAGTTTGAACCTCCCTTTTTTTTTTCCTTTTCCTTTCTCAGCTCAGATGAACCTGTGAGGCAGGTCAGCGTTGCCAAATCAAAAGTCGCTCTTCCCCTAGCAGGAACTATTCTGCAAATAGTCCTGTGAACCAGAACATTCCCCGGGAAAGATGGCAGGGAATTCGATATTGCTGGCTGCTCTCTCTGTCCTCTCAGCCTGTCAGCAAAGTAAGCGTTCTGAAGTGGGCCGGTGTGTGTGTGTGTGTTTTACAGGGAGTGGGGAGGGTTTGGGTTTGTAAGTGTCCTGGTGTGTGTTTGTGTGTGTGTGTGTGTTTTACAGGGAGGGGAGAGGGTTTGGGGTTTGTGTGTGTGTGTGTGTTACAGGGAGGGGGGAGGGTTTGTGGTGTGTGTGTGTGTTACAGGGAGGGGAGGGTTTGGGGTTTGTAAGCATCCTGGTGTGTGTGTGTGTGTGTGTGTGTGTTTTACAGGGAGGGGGGAGGGT